>VWZP01009288.1:1144586-1455803 GCA_013396995.1 Dicaeum eximium
TGAGGGGATGGGGATGGCGGTGCTTGTGTCCCCCCTTCCGCGGCTGCGGAACCTGCGCTGAAATACCCCCCCAGCCCCGCGCCGCCCAGTCCCGACAGTGGCACACACGTACAGATACACACGCGTACAGATAAACACACACACGCGCGCACATCCCCTNGGACGCGGGGCGGGGACGCCGAGGTGGGCGCGGGGGGATGGCGGTGGCGCGGGCAGGGTCGCTCCGCGCCGCCGCCTGAGGCGCTGAGAAAAGTTGATGCGGCTTTCGGGGGAGGGGGCGAGCTGGCGGGGCTCGTGTTTGACCAACTTCGCGCTTAGGTGCTTTGTTTTTAACTCGCCTTTATCCTTGGTGCACTTCTTTTATAACTACTCCTTTCCTTTCTTTTAACAAGGGGGGGGAAGGGAATCTCCCACGAAAGTTTTCCCTTTACAGAAGGCGGGACTGAAACAATACCCCGATGCATTGCTCAAATGTAAAACCTCCAGCGCTTGCTTTCCTTTCTTTTTTTTTTNTGGGTTTTATTGCCGCCGCTGCCGCTGTTGTGATCGCGCTTTCCCCCTTGTGTTTACAGCGCCTGTGAGCGAGAGACGCTCGGAGGAAGGACCAGGATCCCTGGGCTGCATCAGCGCGGAGAGCAGGAGCCCGGCTCAGCGGAGCCGGGAGGATTTCACCTTGTTGCTGTTTGTACCGGGAGATTTTCGCTCCCCCCACCCCGGACAATGTCCAGCTGAGGGTTTGCTTCCTTGCTGCGTCCACAACCGGCCAGAGAAAAAGCGCTTTCCCTGTTAGGGGTGATTTTTGTCGTGGTCTCCCTGCAAGGAAGGGATCGGCACCAGCCTTCGAGGAGGGAGACAGGATCAACTGAGGTTTTCCCTACCTCCGGCTGAGCGTGAGGAGTTCAAGTGACACCGGCACTGGCCTGTGGCTGACTGACTGCACAGCGAGCTGGAATCACAGCCAGAGCTGCTCGATTTACCTGCTCGAGGACCCTTCAAACCCTTCTGTTGACGGTAGAGATTTGTATTCCAAGGAAAATCGGATTAATATAAACTATGCAGAGCTTTGCGGGGATATCGGGAGACTACTCTGTCTGCATAGCTAATCTTGAAATTGTCTGAAATAAATCCTTAGCGCAAGGAATAACGAGATACTTTCAATTAGTTTTTTTTCCTTGTCGCCTTTTTTTTTTTCCCCCTTCTACGAGAATTTAACACTTCCATCGGAGGATTTGCAGGAGAATGGGACACATGCTGGAAAACTCACCACACTCCATAAAAATGCCGGGGGTAACAGTTTCCATCACTGTTGCGGTATAAAAGGTTCTGTTTGGGTTGTCTGCTGGTGGCTGCTAAGATGGATCAGTTTCTCCCTGTTCCTGTTGGCGATGTGCTGAAGGATCCGGATTTACTGAAATACTGACGCCCATGAACTTACTCCCTCTCTGCTGAAGGCATCGGATGTGACAGTGCACAGAAACATGTGTTTCACATTTCTGACTGGTTGTTTTGGTGCAATCAATACCTCCACAAGAAACATTGACTTAGGTGGCGACTGTCATAGCGGGAGGCACACGGAGCGCTGCTCCCGGCTTGCAGGCGGAGCGAGCACAAATCAAAGAGCCCGCCGATCCTGGCGAGCGGGGGCTTCGCTTCCCCCCAAAGCGCGGGGCAGAGGCTCCCGACCCTCCACAGAGAGCCCGGCCCGCGGGTGCGGAATGAGCGATGAGCAAAGCGCTGTCAGGAGTGCCAGCCGCTCGCATCGGATGGGCATCAGTGAGGCAAGACCGGTTGAAAGAAAGGTGGATCGCGAAATTATTGCCCGAAGGAATAGCAGGCGAGGCGGAATGATGATAAAGTTAAACTTCTGTTTCATCTTCTGTCGGGGATGGTGGGCGTTTCTGTTGCTTCAGCTCCACATGTTGCAAGCACTGGCACAAGGTAGGGCTAGAGACATTTTTGTTTATAGAAATGCTGCATCTGCCTTCTGAGAGGAAGGGAATCTTGCTCGGGTACAGAGAAACCCTTTTACTTTTATCCTTATCAGAGATAAACTGCAGAATTCGCACTGAGCTGATTCATGTAGGAATGGTCGTTTCTTACACACAATCGTTTCTTTATGGAGCAGGGATTTGCAAACTGTACCTACATGTTTCTCTCCCTTTCTAGTCCTATCCTTACCCTATCCCAACCTCCCACGGAGAATCACAGTCCCTATCAGCACCAAACCTGCTTTTTAAATTGCTTTAAATGCATCCGTGCTGTTCTTTCAGGCACCAAAAGAGTTAACTGCTGGTTTTGTGTGTCTGTGGCTCTGTGTCTGTGTGTGTGTGTTTAAAACCACTGTGCTCTGAGATAAGTTATTAGGAGAAGGGGAGTCATAAATCCTCCGACTAGAACTAAACCAGGCATGTAAAAGGAATTCTTTAAACATATGAGCACTATTCTATGTGAGCCTCGGTCTCAGCATTGTTCATTTCTTTTGGATTGCCAAGTAACATTTACCCGAGACAAAAACTGCAATTGATTCGTATCTGAGCATTTCCACATCAGAGATCCTTGCAGTCAAATGAGTCACTTGTAAACGAAGGGTCAGAGTCGACCAATAGACTTTAAATACCAAGTGTCAGTCACTTTGCATGTAAATTCCCTTCTCAAAAAATCGCCAAATGCAACCTAATTCTTAATAATCCTTTGACAGAGTAAACAATAAATGGCAGGCAGAAGCATTACAGTTGGCTGCGCCAAATAACGCGCTGAACAAACGCAGCTTTCACTTTCTTTGCTGGGTTGAGTTTTATTGCTGTGTGCATTGTCTGGCTGAAGTGGGGTGTGCTGGACAATGCAGAACTGTATCGTGTGGGACCAGGAGTTAGTTATTAACAGCGGAAGTTAATACTCCATGAAGGGGAATAGTCTTTGTCTTTTAGCTCTTTGTTTTCAAGTGTTTCACGAGGAACAACGGAGCATTCAGTTGTAATAAGTGGATGGGGCTCGAGTGTGAGGAAGAGGAGTTGGAAGCCAAGTCTGCTGTAGTTTGTCTGCTCTGGGTTTACTGCTGCATCCTCGGAAAGTTTGGAGCCGCAGGATACAGAAGAGATTTAATCCAGTGTTTTATATGGACTCCACCCTCATAAACCTTTCTCAGTGCTTTGTTTATGCTGTCACTGCTATTCCCAAATTACTTCTGCTGAGGCCTGCAAGCCCTAACAGGGTATTGTTATCCTGAAACAAGCCATACCTGACATAATTATCTCTGCAAATTAAAATTCACGTCATTTTTTGCTTTTCTTCTTTTGGTAGTTGTTGTTGATAGGTGCCAATGTGATGCTTCGTGTTGGCAGATATATGCTGATGATTCTTGCTGTTTACATTAAAAATGAGAAAAAAAATCATAAAAGGTAGTTTTAGGTGCCAGGGATTCAGGAATCATTTTAGATACCATGTAAAGCAGTTTTTCTATGGTTAGTAGCCACCTTACTGGATTAAAAGTGAATTGAAACTTTTGTTTGGCATGTAGTAGAGCATAATTTTTCAAAAGCTTATTTCAGATTACTCAGCATTTGCAGTAGTATCAATATCAGGTAGTGTATATCTCAGAGAGTTATGCAGTGTATACAAACTATCCCCCTAAAAAGTCCTTACACCAAGTTAGTATTAAGTAACTAAGAGTATTTAAGGCAAGGAGGGGAAGGGAAGACAATAAGATATATTATTTATGAAAAACATTGGTGCAGATAAAGGTATGAAGTGTAGAAGACACGAAACAATGAAAGATAAAACAATTATGTAATGCAGAAACAAAATACATTTTAATTTTTATATAATGCTGAAGATTACAGTTAGTCCTCTTAAGAATTATTTGACACATAAACCAGTGTGGAGGTCTTAATGTAGAGGGCTTTTATTGGAATTTCACAAAATTTGTATTAATTTACAACTTACGGTTCGTTTTGCACTCTGAATTGTAATGGATTCTAAGACATTCATCATTTTTATGCAAAAATTTACTTTAGAGAGAAGATGATAATTTCTATAAAAGTCCTTCATGAAAATGGAAATTCTGCTACAGCCACAGAAGTTTCTAATGGAATGATGTGGTCATATGCATAAGAGAATTACATGACTTCAATCTTTTTATAATATAAAAAAATGAACATTCTAAATATACAGGCCATGGCTCATCTGAATGAATGATAATACAATGCTATAACCAGCTAATGTTTCCATAATAACTATTCCAGCATTAAAGACATAAGAAGTATTTCAGGCACACTGAAATGCAGGTTCTTCATTCCTAGGAAACAGATCAGGTAAAGTTGTTGAGATCAAGTATCTTATACTTCAAGGTGAACAGAAGAAATGAGTTTCAGCTGCAACAGGTTGGTTGAGTATTCTCTAAACTTGAATGATCATCCACGTGAAAGCTGATCTAGTGCTGAACTGTAGACAAAACCACTTGTAAATTCATTTTGTGCTTAACTCTTCAGCTGTTCTGTCTTCTGATAGTTGCGTTACATATTTCAATATAAAATTTATCTGCTTTTTTTTTCCTTTTTCAAAAGAGTTTAATTAGTCTAAAATGTACATTGGGTTGTTGTCCTCAGTAATAAAGGATTCTCTTTGAACCTTAGTGTTGTTGTGCAGACCCTCTCACGGTGGGAGTGACTTTCCAGGTACAGAAGGCAAAGGCTGTGGCCTGTCCCAGGCTGGGGATGGAGCTCCCACTCCTGTGATGGCTCTGCACAGGGCCCTGTCACACTGGGCTGTGTCTGCACTGGCCCATCTCAGAAAAATTAACCTGTAAGAGTCCCCAGACTGTTGCACATTCCTGTGTTTACTCAGCTCTCTCTGCCTGCTGGCCTCTGCCACCAGCCCTCTTTTCGTGGCATTTTTGTTAAATGATGTACGAGATGCTAGTTAGCCTCAAGCCATCGTGTGTCATCAAATAGTGATGAGATGCTAATTGATAATCACTATAATTATCAAATTAGACTTTGTGAGGTGCTGGTAGGAGTGAATCATTTGGCCCCAGTCGCTGCCTACTGTACTTGGAGGAACATCCTCCTGCAGAGTCTGGCTCAGGGGTCTGCATGCCTGGGCAGAGTCCTGGGAATACACAGAGCTCCTGCAGCTTTGGAATTTATTCCTTATGTAGGAGATTAACAAACACTGATGCCTACTGAGGTACAAAATGTTTACTAAACTACTGGAATATTTGTATGGAAATAGAAAGATTCTGCTTATTTAAAATAGGTTGGAGGTTGCTAGAGGCTACTCTACATGCATCTTAATGGATTTAAGTACCTTCCCAATGTCTGTCTTTTGTTGAGGAATGAAAGAATACTTTGAAAATATATTTCTTCGGATTGATGGCTGTTGTTCAGAAAGATTTTAAAATAGATAAAAGCAGAGCAAAGCTTTAAGCTTCTCCAGCAGGAGCCTGGTATCTTTAAATATTAAGAAAGAGAAGCTTGTCTGATTTTTCTTAGTTTTATGGCAATGGAACTGTAATCTTTTTATGCTACTTAATCAAATCTGTATTCAGAACTCTACAAATACCTGAATGTACATTTAAGGTGGTATTGATATGCATTATGCTTTGAAAGAAGCCGTGACCCAGTAGATAGATGAAAATGTTTCTGGGGCCCAACTTCCTTAATTCAAATATTTGATCTGGTGTATTATAAATATGCTGTAGGAAGCCTTTTCAAGCAAATTTCAAATTGCATTAGGCGCAGAGATGATAAACAACTTGCACAGAGTATTTGGTTGTTAGAAGGATGGAGAGATGGTGAAATGTTAGGGCAGTACCTACTGGAGAGTGAAAAAGATTATGAATTAAATGTAGAAGAAACCATTTCTAATTTCAAAAGACTCTGTTACTGTTTATTGGAAACTCAAGATTTTGTATTGGGTTTGCCTTTTGTGTTTCTTTTCTTTAGATGAGCATTTTAAGTATGTGTTAGTTTTTAAGCAGTTGAATTTTTTATGTATATAATTATAATAATTAAGCAATTGATTTGGAGGAGTAGATCCAGGCCCAGTCTAAATAGAACTGGGGTGGAGATAGTTGGCATTTTCTGTGGCCAGATCATGCGACTTCTCGCTCTCTCTACTGTGGTAACTCTTGGTTTGCTTTATATGTTTATGTTTTGCTGGAAAAGTACCTATTCTTAAGAATTCTTACAGTAAGTTCAAAGAGCTGTGAGCACATAATATTAACATTCCAAATGCAGTGTTTCAGTTGATTCCTTGAGAGTGCAGTGTAATGGTCCTGTTAGAGCTGGAGGGAGACCATAAGGAATGGGTGTTTATTATCACTGTGTTCAGTGATAGGCAGCGCCAGGAGATGCTCGGAGCAGGAATGACCTGGGTGTGGAGAGAGGCTGTGGCAGTTCTGCTCTGTGGCTTTCACCTCACTTAAGAAAAACAGAAGGCAAATCTGTGTCCTTGAAAAATTCTTCTGGAAGGTTCTGCCATCTCTGTGCATAGCCATGTGTATTTTGAATAAAAAAGGCAAATGTTGTCTAATATTTTAAAGATTGCTTACACAAACAGTATAAATACTAAAAAACAATTTCAAAGTGAGTTAGCAGGAAGCTGTTAAGTGAAGGGATTAGGATTTTGTAGATCTGAGAGGGATTTTTTTATTGTTTCATTGTTCTTACCACCATACATGTACAAGTCTGGAACACATCCTTGACTCAAAAGATTTCCATGCACTTATCAACTTTCTATACAGCTTTACCTGAATATCACATTCTGGATGGCCTGGTTATTTGGTCCAGCTGGACCTTTTTGCTGTGATGGATGTGTGGGCTGTGTAGAGGCAATTAGATTCCTCGTGGAGCAAAATCTTGTTCATGCTGAGTTCAGAAATAGGCCTTTCCTCCTCCCTCTGCATATGTACATACATAACAGGTATTTAAATAGCTTTTAAGGAACAAATTTTTGGTATGTTGGTATTTTCAAGATTCTGTTTTCATGAAGTTAAAACACATTAAATAGAATAATTTCCATAAGATTTGTGTAGCGATTATAAAATACCAGAAGTAAGGTACCTTTGCATCTTTAATACAAATTCTTTATGCATGTGCATTATGGTTAAGTTTAAATTGTTACCTATTATTTTTCCTGTCTACACAGTCAGAACTGAGACTGAGTGCTGCCCACTGATCAGTTTTTCAGTATTTTGTTTTCTTGTCAGTGCTTGGCTCCATCTTTCATTTGCTTGAAATCTATTAAATTCAGCACAAGAAGACTTTTGTGTGAACCAAAGGAAGAACTGTTAGCAGCTATAGTGTGGCATTGGATTAGACTACTTACAGTTATTACAGCTGGAAAGCAAGTAATTGGTGAGATTTGGGTTCTATTTCTGACTATCAAGTGAGTATTTCCTAATGAATAAAGACTCTTCGCTGCACGTGCCTCAAAGATGACCCTTCACCATGCATAAAGCTCATGTAGAACAAAAATGTAACTTCATGGAAAGGCCTGTTCCCAAAGAACTTGGGGTTTCTGAAGTTATATCTGCCCCTGGAGTAAAGCAGGACTTTGCAATTCCTTTACAGACATGGCCTTTGGAATGTCACAGCCCCAGAGGGCTCTGTAGGAATTACTTCATGTAGCCTGAATTTATAAGGTAGATGCTAAATTTAAGTAATATGAAAATTCTCCTCAATTCCCTGATATTTCAGTTCTGTAGGCTGATGATAGGAATAATACTTTCTTCTTAAACAAAAAGAAACTTTGCAACTTAAGTTGCAAATTCCACCAGTATTACTTTTTAATGTTTGTCTCTAATGCACAGATTCAGTAGGTTAAAAAGGGGAGGTGTGAGCTCCAACAACTCTGATTAAAGGAAGTCTTTAACAGCACTTAATGCAAGATGTGGAAGTGGATTGTACAATCTTACGTCACACCATTCAGATAACTTTTGAAGTGTCATTTTTATAAACAAAAAAGCATTACAGCTTTTTATGCAGATAATGTGATTCTTTAATCCTGTTTTTCTCATTTCCATGCTCTATTGTAGCAGCCTGAAGAGAAAGTTGATTCTGGTAGATAAATCAATGTCCCTTAGGTCTCTTTAAACCACTTTATGGTCTTTTAAGCCGTGAGCCATATATTTTTCCTAATAAACTCCTTGGTCTAACATGTTACCTGAAAAAATAATTTGTTGGGTATTGCTCTCTTGTACCAGGAAGTAGAGAATAATGATAACATAGCTCCAGTGTGTGTTGCCAGAAGGGTCCCACATTGATTCCAGGCTGCAATTGAAGTTTGTAACTCATTATTACACAAAGAACCAGAAGATCTGGTGACATTGCTTTCATCCTCAGGTTCATATTTGTCAAATTTTGTATATTTATTAGCTGAGAATGTTGTGGCTTTGATATGTGGTTTTGGCATTGAGTTCACAGGAGATAACTCAGTAGCAATGTTACTTTTTAAGAGAAGATGCTGAGGAAATAATGGAACTATAGTGCAAATATTTAAAACGTTTAGACACCTAGAAAAATTATTTTGTTAAACTAGTGCTGTTTGCTCACCTAACATTTGTGTTAAACACAGACAGTACTAACACTGTCATTGCAGTCTTGCTGGTGCATTGGGGAATGAATATCCCCTGTTTCTTATTTCTGATCTGTCAAGAAGTGCAAAGGCCATTCATGACTAAATACTTTGAAGTAACTAAATGGTATATGATTATTGGAAAAGGAATATATGGTGAGGTGCCATACCTGCAGTTCAAAGATAATACATTTATCATAACATGGAACACATTGCTGGAGTATTGAAGTGCTTAGGTGGAGGTGAAGGGAATTCTCCATCAATATTTCTAAATGTGTGTACTGATAAGTTTAATTTTAAGTCCTCTTGAATCTGTGCATATAGAGGTACAACAAACTTTTCTTGTTTGTGACTGTTTCCTTTCCTTCAGGGTCAAGAGATTGAATAAACCCAGATCTAGCTATCATGGGAATGTAACATTTGCAAACCGGCACCTTTGTGCTTTCTTCCCCTGTTGTTGAGGAGAAAGTCATTAGCACTTGTATTTTATGCTGTGATGGATAAAAAAAACTTCTAGAGCAGCTTTGCTGATAGTGCTCGGGCAGTAGTGCTGTGCCGTGGTGGAGGCAGAGCTGTTGTTTGTGTGCACATCCATCTGTGTGTCCCACCCTTCCCTCTGCTGCCTTTATCCCTTTGTCTCAGGCTGACACAGCCGCTCCCCGATGTGCTCCTGCTCTCAGATTAGTGCTCCTCGTGCTGTTGTTGTACAAGCAGTGCCTCCTGCTAGGGACAGGCTGAGGAGGAGGCTTAAACCCCCTGATTCTGCACTTGCCATGTGGAGCAGATCCTGCCGTGATGCTCTCCCTGGGCACAGAGTGCCTTTTTTCTAGGACACTGGCATTGTGTTAAGCAGGGCTTTTATTGTGCTGGAGGCCTTGTCGAGAGCAGATGAGCAGGAAGACTGTTTAATGGTAGATTATCCCAGCATTCTTCTAAAATGTTAGATAGGTCTAAGAGACGAGAGATCAAGAACAGTAACTCCTGTGTTTCACCTTTTGCTATTTTTATTGCCATGAAGACATTAGATTTGTTTTTGAAGATGGAGTCACTGAAATGAAACACCATTTTAATGCCACTTTCCTTTTATCTTAAACACCATTTTTAAGGTTGTGTGTTGTCTTCTCTCTTGGAACTGCTGTGCAAGGTTCTTAGCTTTTAAGAACTAAAGAGAGGTCTGTTTTGTTCTGGGGTTTTTTCCTCCTCTTGAAAAGAATACATATTTTCTCTAGTAACTTCATAAAATTAGTCGATTGAGAAAAGGTCTTTCCTGTTCACAGAACCTAATCGTGCTAGTGCTCATTATCCATAGAACAAGGCTAAAATTTCACTTTTAGGTGCTTTGTTTCAGGGAAATGGGAGAATAGGTCAATTGACTCTAGCTTAATTCAATTACAAGATAGGCAGTGATGCTATTGTTTAATGAAATCATCCACAGAAAAATTTCAAGTGACTCTCAAGATATACCTCCCATTCATACACAAGTTTGAAGCTGCAGTGTATGTATAACAAAGCAAGATTTGTATTTCAAAAACTTTTTTCAAGCTGTTTATGTAGTACCTAACATCTTCATTTCAAGTTTCTCTATACAAGTGTTGATAGCAATCTTACTTAGATTTTAATTAATTATATATGGCTTATTATTAGCATTTAATGGGTCAAATATTTAAGCATATTTTTCTGAATCTTCAGTTGAGAATTCTGAGTCAATGGCACTCATGTCAAACTCAGAATTTTAAGTGCTGGTAATTCAATGTTACATTCACTATGTAAATGCATCATAATTAAAATGATGCCTTGTCAATCCCATTCAGGTTTCTTGTGAGTATAATTTTCAGCTTTCATATACTGGTTGGAGCTCTCTCATCTGCTAACCAAAACCTGAACAAGACATATTTATAGTGTACTGGTGTCAGTAAAAACCTGCAGTGTTAACTGTTGTGCCTGTTTAAACTCAAAGAGTGAAAATCTTACTGATTCTGTTAAGGAAGTCCAGGTCAAATCTAAAACTTAATTTTTTAATATTTTTTCAAATGGTTCAACTCCAGTATATAAAAAAAATACTGGAGCAGCTGCTTAGAAAAGACAAGATGGCTCTGCAAGTGATCCCTTGGGCATGTATGGACAGTTCTCATCCATATAATTGACAAGTGAAGTCGAAGTTTTCATGTAGTATATAAAAAAGGAAGTGCTGAGTAATTTTGAATTTCCACACTTAACATGTGAACAAATGTTCATACATGTCACAACAAATCTTGAAAGACTTCTTCATGTTCTAACAGTCTTTCTATAGAGCTGCAGGACATTATAAACACTGATAAACCAATTTCTGTGCAAATGTTCACTAGAGTGGAGTAAGTGCTAGCTGTCACTTTATTAAAACTAATGGCATAATTACTCATGTTTTCTTGAAATTCATTGCAGCATGAAGTGATTAGGCATTGGTGCTTTGGTAAATTATGGCATATTGCACATTTTCTGTAACCAGTTAGTGAGTGTTGGTGTTGGGCACGTGCAGTGCACCCAGTTGTCACTCATTTCATTAACATCCAGATCTGTGTGGTTACCAGCAGACTTCTGTTGGAACTTTTAACATGTGACAAAGACAATGGGGAGATATATATTTATATATATGAAACTCAGAAAATACAGCAAATAAGTACAAGACAAGAGAAATGTTACAGTGCAGTTCTGAGCACGATTGCCTTGACTGAAAAGCTTCCAAACCAGAACTAGAGTTGCCAGATACAGATTTCTCATAATTCAGTCAAATCTTCTATTCTGAGTGAAAGGCAAATGTTGCCTTCATACATATTTGCAGCTCTCTTCCAGACATGCAGCAGTCTTAGCTGTCTCAAAATTCTGGAGAAGAGGCCACATGTTGAAAAAACTGTGGGTTTGCCTGCTTGTTTAGATGCTGTATCAAGGCAAATAGAATACCAGACATAGCTACTCAGAACTCATGTAGTAAGTTGGCAGTAGAATGTACTGTACAGATGAAGAACTGTCTGTAGTGATTGATATATTGGGGTTTTTTGAAGTCTTCAGTGTGTTCAAGGCTTCTAAGTCCCATTTCTGATGCTGGTCGGAAGTTCCTTTACTATTCTGATTTTTGTAGACAGAGTATTTTTGTGATTTAGATGCATATATTGCTGAATTTCAGATTACTAGGCATGATTTATGTTTAAGACATTTTATGGTTTAAGCCCAGCTGCCAACTGAGTACCACAAAGCCACTCACTTTCCCTGCCACCAGTGGGATGGGGAAGAGGGTTGGAAGAGTAAAAGTGAGAAAACTCGTGGGTTGAGATAAAGACATTTTACCAGGTAAAGCAAAAGCTGTGTGTGCAAACAAGGCAACCCAAGGTGTCCCTTCACATTGTCCCCTCAGCAGGCAGGTGCTCAGCCATCCCCAGGACAGCAGAGCTCATTAACGGTGATTAACGATGGCTTGGGAAGGCAAACCCATCATTCCAAACATCCCCCATTCCTCCTTCTGCCTCCAGCTTCACATGCTGGGGATGACACCAGACAGTCTGGAACATGCCTTGGGTCAGCTGTCCAGGCTGGGTCCATCCCAGTTCCTCGTGCACCTCCAGCCTCCTCGCTGGCACGGTGGTGAGAAGCACAAAAGGTCTTCACTCTGTGCAAGGGCTGCTCAGCAATAACAAAATCATCTCTGTGGTATCAAAAATTTCTTTTTCAGCACAAATCCAAAACATACCCCCCCTACCAGCCACTGTGGAAAAAATTGACTCATCCCCAGCTCAAACCAGCGAATGACTGCATCTGTAAATGCATTTTCATTTTGTACCTTGCATATTGACTGAGAGATACTGTATGAAATGGCATGATCTTAAATGGAGATCTCAAATATCATAAATCTGCATTGTGAAATGTAATCGTGTTAGAGGCAGAACACTTGTGGTTTTTCAATTACTTAGTGGTGCTTTTTCATATCACTGTGTGTGAAGCAGTTCTGTCAGAAACAAAGAGTTCAGAGCTCTCAGACGTACCATCTTTGAAGAAACAGCTGAAGGCAACAGGTTTCAAGCTCTTTGAAGCCTTTTCTCTTTGAGTCCTTGTTAAAGGATGGTCTCTCATAACTACTGGTCACTTACTAAGTCTGTTTTTAAATTTGTGGGAAATCACATGAAGTGCATTATTGCATATTCATGTAGCACAGAAAGGCATTCTGTTTTTCCTTGTATAGTGCACATTTGTATTTTATAACCTGCAGAAGTTAATTCAGTGAATGCTTTCACTAGGAGGAAACCATCTCAACTAATATAAAAAGAAAGGGTAAGATTTGTATGAGTTAGTTGAACATGATAACAAATGTAATTATACTAATATAACAATGTGATGTATGAAAGCAAGAGATTTTAATTTTAGCCTACATTCTGTAGAGATTACATGTTAGAAACATTCTCTGACATAGTGCTTTATACTTTAAACAGTTTTGAAGACTTACAAGCTTTAAATGCTTGTATTGCAGTTACAAGATTCCTAATTTTCCTTCAGACATTTAAAACATTTAGACGTTGTCTTGGGATGGTTTTAAAACTTGTTTGGTAGAAGAAGTAATGTATACAATGGGGTTTAGTAGTAAATGTTACTGAAGTTACACAGATTCATTCCAATGAAGTTCTTCAGTATGAAAGTGTAAACTGCTCTCCTCTTCTTACTGTCTTACCTATTTTTTTTTTTCACTTATACAAATGTGAGTATTCTATGTGTGAAAAAGGATGTGTTTCAGCAGGTTTCAGAAACTGAAATATTGGTCTGTCCCCTCACTCAGATTGGTAATGGAAGTCATACACTTTCCAGGTATAAAGTCTGTTGAAATGTAAGGATTTTATGATGAAATACTTGACTTTTGAGATACACAGGTTTCATAGTGGTTCTTAATAAAGCCAAGGAGTCACATCTTTTGGTTTCACTTTTAGTTTTATGATTGCTTTTTTGTTGCTTTTTTGGGTTGGTTTCTTTTATGTCATAATCTGGCTCTGTATAACAAGTTTAAGAAAATAAACAGAAGATTGTTGACATGATCAAAAACACGGTAAGTTTTTTTAAACAGAGATTTTGTTTGAACCAGGAAAAGAAAAGACATGAGTCAGTATCTTCATACATATATTAAGGAAAAAAAATGTAGTACGTTTTGTTTAATGTTGCTTATCAAGTTGCACAGAGCAGTGTGGTGGCTCCTCAAGTTAGTAAAAGACAGCCATAACCATCAATCTTCTATTGAATATGTGTGAGCGATTTCATAAAATTAGATATTTTTCCAACTCTTAAATTAAAGTTTACTAGTTGTTTATGAAGATGTTCCAGACAGAAACAACAATACTGAACTTTGGGTTGCATTTACCCATACTTGGCTATTCCAGATGTGTAGATCCCCTAATCTCAAGAAGGCAGTATTTATTCTGAACTCTGGCCTTTTCTTTACCTAGATCCAAAGGAAAGATACATCTTCTCAGTAACACAAATATTTAGAGCTGTCCAGCTTTTAGGTGTTTCACAATCCAGAAAAATGCGAGTAAGTAAATGAAAAGCATTTCCTCTAGTTGCCATGATTTCAAAAATCACTGACAGAATTAATGATATTTCATTATGTGTCTTTTCTTCTGTAGAAACTTCTTCCTGTCAAACCAAGCATTCCATATTCCCAGAGCTTTCCTTTACTCCTGCCCCTTTTTATTTTGCCTGCCTTTGATTGAGTTTTTTGGTGTTGTTTGTTAATTTATTTCTTCTGTAGCTAGTGCAGAGACTTTGGCTGGCACAATGGATGTCCTGTGTGGGAGAAAACAGAGATACTGCATACATGGCTTTTTCCTTGCTGTAAGATGAAGGATCTTTCTTGAGTTCTTATCTATAAATTCCTGATGCCATCCACTTGGGCAGAGAATAGAACACATATCTCACAACTGTGAGGAACAGGGAAAAAAGTTCAAAAGGAGAACTGCTAAAAGCTGTGGGTTCTTTCTGAGGGCTTTCTCCAAGCAGGTCTCTGGGGGCTGTGGAGGGCAGAACTCTGCTCTGATCCTGAGGCCTCTGCAATTGTCTCTCACCCTGGAGCACCTCTGGTGCCAGGAAGTCTGACCTGTTTATCAACATGGAATCTTTGAGATTGCATGGAAGCTACAAGTTCCTGCACATCAAACAAGGATTAGTGTTGTTACACTTTAAAATAGCACATCCCAAAACTATTTTAAAATGGTACCTACTTAACACAGACCATCTCCTGGATCCCCTCTTTTCAACACTTCCAGTTTATAATGCTGCAGGTAGAAGAGTTTGAGTACTGTGGTCAGAATGGCAGAGGAATTCTTCATAAATTATCTTCTAGAGTGTCTTGATCACTATTTGACCATCTTGGATCCTATTTTCTCTTCATACATCGTATACAGAATTGTTTATTAAGTTCTGAACAATTAAACAATGCGAACTCATTCATGGCAAAATAACGAGCAAGTGCTGGTAGAGCACTTGCACAGTGTCAATATTGCATTGATGTTGCAAATATCATTCGTTCATTCATTTTTTGTATCTATTTGACAGCATGACATAATTTAAGAGAAGAAAAATAGATTTTAATTAGCATATTTCTGTATTACTGAACAGCTAATTAGGGAAATTAAAGTACTTTCTCTGCTATGAATAGTACGTTAAAAGAACAGTGCAACAAAAATACTCTTGTAGCTGTACTGCTGACTTCCTGGAAAGTACCCATTTAATTCTATTATAGGTTATTAGTGGTGCATCATAAAGTTGTGTGAGTGCTCTCAGTTGAAATAAAAAGAATTATAAAGGCAGAAGAATCAAACCTTTAAACATGGTTTGATCAGAGTTTTCTAGATACTTTATTATATTGACTAGTTCATAGACGAGTGCTAATAATATAAAAAATCTGATACTTGGGGCCTTAGATTTTTTAAATGAATGCCACAGTAATGGGGAAAACTGGCCTCATCATCCAAGGGAGTTATACAATTCCTTTTTTTTGGTGCTTTTAATTAATAATTGAAAGTTATTTTTAGTCGGTTTTCACATTTTGAAAACTTTTTCTGAGAATTTTTTATGAGGACTCTTGTATAACAAATCATTTTCCTGCTAGGTAGAATATATACTTGACTAGCCCACAGTTTTCCCTGGCCTGCTATTGTCTGAAGAATTTCTTCCCTGGAAAGGTGGTTAAATATTGGAAGGGGCTACCCAGAGAGCTGCTGGACTGTCACTGTCCCTGGGGGTGTTCCAGAAAAAATGAAAGCACTTGGTGCCATGGTCTGGTGCTCAAGGTGGTGATCAGTCAACAGCTGAACTCGATCTTGGAGGCCTTTTCCAACCTCACTGATTCTATTTTGATAATTCAGTTTGCTAAATGATGTATTAGCAGCAGAAGGAATACAACAAAATTCGTGAGGAATACATTGAAGTTCCTGTCAGTCCCTCAGCTTTGCAGAGAACCACATCTCTGGGAGGCAGACCAATGTTATTCTGGCTTATTGCTGCTCTGAGAGTTAATGACCATAATAATGATAAGCATATTGTGCTAATTGTCCACTAGTTTTGGTTTTAATAACGTTTTAATTTGCATATTGGTCATATGCTGAAAACACACGGTTTTAATTGTTCATCTTCAATTAGCTTTAAAAAAGTTTATGAAGTGCTGGTTTAAAAAGTTTGTCAAAATGAATTGAGACACAGATGTAAAAAAATAGGCTTGTGTCAAAAATACTGGGTTTCAGTTAAAAATTAGAGTTTTAAGTTCAGTCTTGTCCTGTGTGGTTTTCAGCTTGGAATGTTTTGGGCCATTATGACCATTATCAAATTGACAACTTCTGTGTTTTGTCTTTGAAAAAATGTATTATTGTTTAGAGCCTAGAATTACAGTTTGAAAGGATAAATTATTGATTGTTGGCATTTTCCACAATATCAGATATTACTCTATCTAAGATCTTTCCTAGAGGATGAAATCTAATTTCCTTGATCTTGTAAAAGTGAAGTAGAAAAGCATACTTTGGGTTGATTTGGGGAAAAAATGCTTTTAGAAATAAAAATATGTTTTCATATTTGCATTATTTAAAATGCATTTTTTGTCTTATAAATATGCTAATCTTTATAAGCTGCTTCTGGTGTGACATATGGTTTGTAATTTTCAGTTCTTTGACATCAACCTAGTTTCTATTACATAAAAATATACAATTGGCAGAGAAAATTAGTATGTTCAATGTCACCATACTCAGAAGACTTTGAGAAGTATCTGGGGTATGTATCTATGTTATAAGCAGACAGATGTTTGAAGAGGTCTTGGAGGTTCTGTTAATTGTGTGTTTGTTCCCTTTCAGACAGCATTTCTTTGGGGCTTGGTCTGATGGAAAAATTGCAGATAAATACTTGTGAATAAAAGAGCAAATCTCACTTTAACATGTGTTTGTATACTAAGTAGTTTTATATATATAAAAGGATATTTAGCTTAGAAATAATCAAGATTATTTTCTCAGGGGGGATGGAACAATGTCAGGAAAGAAAAATATCAAAAAATAAGTTAAAAAGATAGACTGAAATGACCTCTTAATCTATCACCCGGGACTTAGTCACATACATTGTGTTAGGAAAAGAAGGAAAATTAAATGATTAATTCAAGTTCTGTAGGTTTGTACTAGTATAGAGCCAATGACTGAAAAGCTCGAACTAAATGAACTAAAAAAGCTCCAGGAAAAAAGAAAGTTACTTTTGCCATCATACTGCTGTTTACATGGAAGGAGATTTGTCTTTCTTTTTCTCCTTTCTGATATTTAGTCTGTTACAACTGTCTGTTGATCTCCCTCTGTTCCCCATTCTCCAGGGCTATGCAGAGATAAATTCTAAATTGAAAAACTGTCTTGAGTACCTTGGAATAATCTGCAGTTATGGTGCAGAGTTCAAGTGGGAGGTTCCGTGATCTTGTCCCTGCCCTCTGGATCACGTGTGCAATTTGAAATGCTCCAGCTAACCTTCCCCAAGGTTTTCCACTCCTTGTTGGAAGCAGCTGCTGAGAATCTCAAGTGCTCAGCTCTTCTCAAGCGACACTGAAGCTGGATTTGTGATTTCAACTGCCTGAAGCAGATGTCAAAGAACTGGGTAGAGCATAAACCCTCTTGTTAGATTTTAAATAGTAGAATTTGTTAAAAATAGTTTCTTTTACTGTTAAGTGTTTTCTGTTCAGCTTAGCTGCAATTAAATGTTGTTACATGTACACTTCTGCCTTTCCCAACAAACGTTTTTCTCCATCTTAGCAACATGAGAGGTGCTTGCTAAGCCAGGGCAAGAGAGCTACAGCAGTTTGACCTGACTCGTGGTGTGAAAGGGTTCTTTGCTAGAAACTGATGCTGAAGAACATTTCCAAGAATTAATTCCTTATTTTCGGTTTTGGAAGGCTGGTTTGATTATGGCTTTCATTTAGCTAAGTCTCATCCTCAAATAATTGAGCAATGATTCCATACAATTTTATTAAAACTAATGAAATGGATACTCTTTTCATAGGTCAAATTCAGTGTGGTACTTCAGCAAAAGCTTAATTTCAGCTACATAAGAAGTGATATTATTGATAAGTCAAGCATGCTTTACCCTACTCAATTATATAATAATTTATATTAAAAAAACCCCTCTCAGTCATTTGAGATCTTTCATAATGAAAAATGTCTGTAAATTATTCTTAGTAAATGAAGATTTTCCTATTGGTCTTGCTTGGCTTTGTTTGCTATAGATTTTTTTTTTTTTTTTGAGATTTTTGGGTGGTGTGCAGAATTTCTTGTACTTTTGGGCCAGTCGTTTAATATTTCTACAAAAACTGTCAGGAGCTTGTTTGTCACATTTTTGCTTTCTAGTCAGGGCATCTTCTTTTTTTATACTAACATCTCTAGTCTTGTTTTCACTTTAGACAAAATGGTCTGCATTTAGTATGGTCAGAGCTTCAGGTGGTCAGAATTAGTAGCAGTCTGGACTAATCCTCTTTGGACTGACAGACTGTGGAGGTGTGGCTTTGTTCCCCCTTTGCCTCTCTCAGTGTACTGGGAGTACAGCTTTGAGCCCACCAGGGCCTTTGGAACATTAGATCAGCCTCACCAGGACCCTCCACCCACACCCCCCACCCCTGGGCCCCAGCTCCCTTCCAGCTCAGGGCTGGGAGTTTGGTCCCCACCTGCTGGAGGGGTCCCAGCCCTGTGTGAGAGGTCTGGATGGGCCCCTCGGATGTGCCTTGTGCCTGGTGCTGTCCCTGTACCCCTTTTCTGTCTCTGCTCTGCCCCAGTGTCATTGTCTCTGTCCTGTCTGGGGTTGTCAGCGGGTTCCACTCCCTGTTCCTCCTCTCCCTGCTGTGCTCAGGTGCTCTGGGGCTGCACCTGAGTGCTGGGGGAAGCCCCTGGCCGGGGATCACACTTGGCTTCTGCTTTGCTCTCCCTTTGGGAACAGCCAGCCCTGGCTGCTGCCGGACGCCGCTTCAGTGTTCTGTGCTGAAGAGATTCTCAGCACTGGCAGCCAATGCTGCTGTCCTTTTCCATCAGTGGCAGAGTGGCAGACACAGCTCCCTGCCTTGGTGCAGTTTCCTGGCACCAGCACACCTTCCTCACACCTGCCTCTGAGCCCCTTGCCTTGCTGGAATCTCTCTCTTCCAGGCTCACTCTTCCCCACCATGGCCATAAGGCTGTGAGCTTTTTGTGATCATCTGCTGCTTCATGGCTGAATTAAATATGTTTAATTTTGAGTGTGGTTTTAAAAGATCAATTAGCTAAAACACAATGATGCAGATGCTACAATTCAGTGACTCAAAGAGAAGAAGAAAGCAGGGGGCTGGAAGGGGATTCAGAGGTTCAACAGTATATTCTCCTGGGCTATGGCAGGATCAATCATACCAACACAATTCCTGACAGATATTTATTTAATCTGCTTTCTAAGCACTTCAGTAAGGGAGATTCCAGAGATTCCATTGTCAATCTGTTCACTATTTAACTATCCGAGCTGTAAAAAACAAATTTTCTTGAGTTCAGAGTCTAATTGGTTTTGCTGCTACCAGTACTCCAGATTGCTAAAGTAGATGGCATTTTGGACACCTGCTATCCATAATCCATTTCTGTTTCATGGGTTTGATGAGCCTTTGCTGCTTGCATTGAAATTTGAAAAGAACGGAACTGAGCTGTCTTTTGTTAGTGAAGTAAACACATATCCAAATTGTGTCCTCAAGAGATTGCTCAGCCAAGTTTTGGAAAACTGCTTGGAAAGTCATGAGTGATGAGGAAGAGTTGACAGTTAGGACCTTCATTAAAAAAAAACCCAAAACACCACAACAAAAACACCCACAAGAAATCAGCCTTCTGTGGGCACTTGCACCTTTGCAGCCTTCAGTCAGGAGTGATGGTGGAGTTTTCTGGTCATTCCAGATGTGATTCTGTGCACTCTGGTGTGTTCTCAGTGCATTCTCATGCTGAGGTCAGTCGCTTTTCAGGGATGTCTGATGAGAATCCTTTCGGTCTGAACATTTGCTAAGTCAGACACCTCCAGCATTCCCCGTGGTATAAATTCCTCAGACCTGCTCAGCTGGGGAGGAAACATCATTAACTTAGTTCTTAAGATAAAAGTGAGATACCGAATTTCGGTTACCAGAGACCAAAGTCCAGCTTCCTTCTTGCTTCATAGTAGTTGCATTAAGTGCTGCTCTTGCAGGACTGCATGTTTGCAGGCCACTTACAAGGTAGGTATCTTGAAGTGTAGAAAATATGGGAGATTTCAGAGTTTAAGGAAATATTTCCAGTGGCTCAAGTAAAATTCTATTGCTTTGTTAATTGGACTTGTAGGGTTTGAGTTTCTTTCCCCAAGGAAATGCCAAAGTTATTTAATTTAGAAGAAGACTGCTTAGCTGCAGGGAGAAACAGGAATTTTCATTGGCGGAGGAAAAAAAAGGTGTTGGAATAGGGTTTAAAAAAATTGCAATGGACTGAAAGAGAAGGAGTGGAATATTTTAGAATGGTATTTTTTGTTTAGATAGGAGCTCATGCTTTTGTCAAAGAAAGCTCTTTGTAGGACCAGAGTCCACATTTCAGGATAAACCAGGAGATCAGCGACCCAAGATGAAGTTTGCAATCTTGAATTCTCACAAACACTCAAGAATAGAAGGAAAGCTCAAGGGAACTGACAATCGAAAGATAATTTTTTTTTTTTGTTTATCTTGTTATCATGCATCCTGTTACTTCTTTAAAACTGTGAAGTTACTTTGTGCTTCTGTTTCCAAATCTCTTAGAGTTAATAAGCTGTGTATCAGACTGGAACTCTGGAGGAGAGTGGTGTCAAAAGGATCTGCAGCCCGGGGGTGTCCTGAGCCGCCCGTGGGGCCATGGGGCTGTGTCACCCACGGAGCCGCTGCAGGTACCGGGAAGCCTTGAAATCATCGCAAGAAGATGAGCAGCCAGTGCTGGGGCACATCCACGGGTGTCCCTCGGGTGTCCCCCGCGTGTCCCTCCGGTGTCCCCACGGACGAGCCCGGAGCGCGGGGCTGCAGGGGCGGTGCGAGGCCGCGGCGGCACCGCCAGAGGGCGCCAGAGGGCGGCGCAGGCAGCGCGGGCGGGGCGGCGGCGGCGCGGGGCGGGAGCGACCCCCGAGAGACCCAGAGACACCCCCGAGACACCCCCGAGACACCCCCGAGAGACCCCGGGACAACCCCGAGCCCACCCTCAGACAGCGCCCGGACCCTCCCCGCAGCCCTGGGTGTTAACTGAACCAGGCTCGTTTGATGCGGAGCTCCATCCCCGTTAGCGCACACGGGGGATGGAGAGCAGAGTCTGCTCTGCTCCAGCCCCGGTGTCCGCAGGACCCGGGCAGGGACGGACAGGAGGATGTCTGGAGTAGCGAGTGCTCAGTAAAAACACCTTCGGTGCGGTGTATGAGGCTATGTGTGTTTCAAGTTGGGAAGATAAAGGATTTGAAACACTTTAATGTAGGATTGAGAACTTAAAATGTGAAAGAGATCACTGAAGGTGATGGTTTAATGTTCCCTTTCCAGTTAAGAAATGGATTTTTCTTCTCCTTTCAGTCCAAGAGAAGTATAGGCTAATCTAGCAAATAATTCAATATTATCAAAATCCGTTTGATTTTTGTCAGAAAAACATGTTTGATTCAGTTTTCGTGTTCAACCTGTCGAAGGATTTGATGAGCTAAGAATTACAGGAAGCTTTCTGGATAACTAATGACTTGCTGGCTATCCAGTTACCTTCTCAAGAGAAAATGATCCCAGAAAATGGCCTGCACATTTGAAGGAATATTTCATGCAATATCTTCTATTACATTCAGTATACAGCTGAAGCCTCAGTAACTTTAACAGGGTCAGGATTTTATGGGAACTTGTCTTTTGTATTATCCTTCATAGATCTCTGGCTGTCTGGAAGAAGCAGGAAGGAGATATAGTGCAGTTTATCTACCTGTATGGGGCTGTCAAAGTGAGCAAAGTGTTGTACTCGGGAGTTCAGTTCCATTAGTTTAAAAATAGGTTGTCATAGGTAAACATCAAAGCTGTGATTTTAAGAGACCCCAACCATGAGAAACTGCATTTATCCAAAGTATACCTGTTTTCTTCTGTTTTTTAAATAGTCACCAGGTATCCACCTGATAACCTGCCTCCTGCCTTGAACTAAAACTTATTCAATGAAATGGTTGGATAGAAATCTCAGCTTCAAAACAAATCAGGAGAGTGCTTCCTTTCTGGTAGGTGGAATGTGAAGCACTCAGCTCCAGGAACCTCTAGCAGGTGATGGAGCTCAGCCTTCGCCTACTGGAGGATGAAGCAGTTCTTGGTGTGTGGCTGGTTTGTTTTGTTAGCAGGAATAGATTACTCACATCCCTTGGGTGGATAAGGAGGCTGAGTAATTCAGCCTGCT
Source organism: Dicaeum eximium (assembly GCA_013396995.1). NCBI lineage: Eukaryota > Metazoa > Chordata > Aves > Passeriformes > Dicaeidae > Dicaeum > Dicaeum eximium. The sequence goes on from VWZP01009288.1 coordinate 1,167,068, forward strand.
GGCAGGAACTTCCCCTGCAACAAGACTTGTCCTGTTTCATGTATAATAGACAATCTAAATTGCCTTTAGCTTGGTAGAGGAAATTTCTCAAGGTCCTAGATGTTTGGGGTTTTAAGCATTTTTTTAATGATGTCTTAATTACATCAGTATTTAACTAAATTAGTATCTTGGTGTTTTATAATTCCAGTTCCCTGATTTTCAGCATATAAAGCTTTTGCTTCCTTGAAAAACTCTTTTACTCGGTTGTCTTGGAATCCTTGGTGTCTGTTTTATAAGAGGTATTTGGGCACACAATGTTTGTCTCATGGCACTTCCCTCCCTTTGGTGAGGAGCTTCCAGAAGCATTGCTGGCTCTGTAATGAATCCCCAGTATCCCCAGTTCATGTGTGTGCAAGGCAACTTTCATCTGGGGAGTCAAATAACTTGTCAGGACACCCAGCCAGCATCAAATGGTCTTTCTTTACTTGCACAGGAACATTTAAATCAAAATAATAATAGTTTTTATAAGGTTTTCATTCTAATGGAAATATTTAGGGCTGTATATTTCAAACTATAGTTTATGGAATGCTTAAGTGAACTTCTCACCTTTAAGAAGAAAATGAAATTCAGGAGCCTCAAAAGCCTTCTGCAAAAGACAAAGTTTTTCTTAACCTTTTCAAGTAACAACATCACAGTGCTTATGAAAGCTCTTGTTTTCAGTAGGAATTCTGTTGATACCTAACCTGAGGATTTTTCCTCTCTTCCAAGAGAAAAAAGAGGAAGAAAGCCTGGGTTTGTCACTGAGTTTTTAATAATGCCTCTTTTTGCATTATACTCCTTGACATATCAAAGCTAGAGATGTCCTGTGCTCTCCAGTCAGTCAGAATGTCTTTGAAAAGCAATAGAAGGTGTTTTTTTGTGGTTTTTTTTGGTGTTTTTTAAATGTGATAGCAGTTTGAACTCTATATGAAACTTTGTGGTGGTGCAGTTCTACAGTTCCCCTGTCTGCATATTCTCATCCTTAACTTCTGAAGGAGAAAGCATGAACCAACTTTCTTGGTGTTTTCAGGAAAGCGACTGAGGGCAGGAAGACTGGGATATTTTTGAAATGTTACTGAATTCTTTACCTTCCCAAGTAAGGAGAGGATTATTAATAGCTGTCTGGTATTCATGGTGCAACGATGATTCATGTATTGACATTCTGAATTTTTACTTTACAGTTCTGAAACTGCTTCTCACACCTGTGAAAGTTCTGGATATGACTTTTATCTGCCTAACTCACCAAATATCTTGTGTCTGATGGCAGTGTTCCACAGAATTCAGTGTGTCAGATTCACATCATGCTCTGCTTTTTTAAACACATCTTTTTTGAGTATCATATGGGTGTGAGACCATGGAATAATTTATTAGAAATCAACACAATACTTTTTTTTCAGTAAGTTTAATGCAGAGCACTGTACCAATGAAGAGGCTATAAAGTGGTGTGGGTTTGAATTGGGAGCTGTGGCAGACAGCAAAGCAGGAATTAAGATTTAGCAATTCAACAGCACACAGTTTTGGTGGGTTTTGAAAAAAAAATTGTTGAAAAAGTATCTATTTAAAATCCAATACATTTTCTCTTTCTTTTTTTTTGGTCACCTAATGGGTTCCTTTGATGTGGTGGGGCTTGAGGTTTTCTTTGTTAGAGTGAAGCTGACAGTATTAATGAAGTGCAGAAGGTAATTTGTTGTATTTTGTCTGAATTTAACCTGGTATCTTCTCAAGTGAAGAATTAATCTTGGATATGTGATGACATATAATAGTGTTTCACTTGGGATCAGTGCAGCAACATTTCTCTTATGTAATTATCATGTCAAAATGAGGAGAGTGGTCTCCCTTTTCATGTGGTGGGGTAAGGTTATGTTGTGAATTTTTCATGCATACAAATCGGAGCATATTGCTGCTGCAGGATTGAGAAATCAGAGGACAGAGCACAGTGCTGGAGCAGGAAAATGAAATATTTCAGTGCTGAAATTTTCTCTCCCTATTTGAAGATGGAGAGGAGCAGATAAGTGTGTTGCAATAGGGAAGGATGCAGAAGTGAAGATGAGAAGAAATAGTCTAGAACAGCATAATAGTTTGTAATTAAAAGGGAAGGGAAAGATAAGGAAAGAGATTAGGTTCGTAATGCTGTGGTATTTTTATACAGTGTATTAAATTTGTGCTTACAGGAAGTATTCCTCACAGACTGGGTGGGACACACTGTTGGATCTAGACAGAACATTCAAGATGGAAAATTATGGGCTAAAAAAGCATTTTCATAACTAATGGTTGTTTATTTTTCTGCAATTAGTAATTATAAGGGTGATGTTTTTGTATGTACAAGCTGTTTGCCATTTTTGGAAAAAGAAATTCTGCAATTTAAGCTTTGCAATCAGACCAACTTTCTTCCTTAAGCTAATTCCTCCCAACACTTTGTCACAGGATTCAGATGGAGAATTACTGCTTTGCATTGAGGCCTTGTAAAAACTCAATAATGCTCTGCAATCTTTCTTTTATTTATTTATGTATTCTGATTAGTCCTGCTTGAAACACCCAATTTTGTGACAGCAAAGAAATAGAAGAGAGAAGTAGTTTCACTGCCATTTTTACATATGTAATAGCCTTTTGATTGGATTATCTACAGTTTTCTGAACTGGTGTACAAAAGGAATTGCCCATTTAGGGATCTTTTAATTTTGGATACTTAAACAGATGAACTTTAGTTATTATTTCCTTCTAAACCTTATTTACCTGAGAATACATGGGATACCCTAAAGCAATAATAGAGATTGTTTTAATGCTACACAGTTGCAAGCCCTTTTTTAAATTTCTTAGCCTTCACAGTCATGAGGCGTCATTGGGTCATTCAGAGTGAGCAGAGGATTTATTAATGCTCTGTGTAATGGTAATTGAGACAACAGAAAACACTGTCTCAAGAACAGTCCAGTGTGAGGGGTAGTTTGAGAGAAAAACTGTGAATCTGTCTTTCATGAGTCTGGAAAGCAATGGTCACTACTGAGTTTTGGAAAAGGAAGGCTAAAAATTGCACTTTAGTTCAGTCTTAAACTCAGGGAATTGTAAAAGCTGAGGACAGCTCGGCTTTGCACAACTGGTGCTTGAGATCTTCAGGAGATGAGGGAGTTGGATGGATCCACCTTGTCCAAATATTCTCTGCTAGGTGAGAAAACAATTTTCCCCATCCCTTCTTTTAAAAGGCCCCAAATCTGAGCTGAAGTATGAAAATGAAAAAAAAAAAAGCCATTTCTTTACAGATGTTTAGGAGCATGTGGTAGTTTAGTATCCTCTGCCCACTCTTGAATTAGTCTGAACAGTAATTGTAATGTTTGGGAAAAACCTAATGAGGCCAGTTTGAAGTTATTTACTCAAGAATAGAGTTTTCTGATAATCACTCCATAACATGTTATTACTACCACTTTATAGACTTTTTATTGAATTAATTTTTACCGAGAATTGTTATTACAATATCATACTCGGATCACTTGTTCCTTAAGAGCATTCATAGTCGTGCTGCTTATAATCACACAAACTGGGACTGAGTAATTGAGTTTTTTTAAGATAATTGCTCTGTTTCATGAGCCAAATTGCAATATTTGCAACTCCTGAAAAATAGTATGTCATAGAAAACTAGAAAGCTCCAACCCAAAATTAAAGTTTCACTCTTTTTTATGGCTTCCAAAGGTGTTGCTTGATAGCCTGGTTGTGAGCTGTAGGAAATGGGAATCAGTTTCCTGAGTGCATGGGGTTTGGGAAATATTTAGTTTTCAGCATGGGAATTATCAGACAGGGCTGGATTCCAGACAACTGGGCAGATGGTTCTTTCTTTTCAAAATGGGTTGTGCCAACAAAGAGAGACAGCTATACAAATGTTAACCCCTAAGGGATCGAGAAATCTCTGTCTGTACCTCCCTCCAACCCCCCTCAACTGTCTGTTTGAAAAGAAGAGCAAAATAGCAATTCTGATCTAATTACTGAAAGATATTCTGGGTTTGAAATGTAAGTTTTCAAACTTTGCCTTTCCAAAGACACCCATGTATAGAAATGTAATGGAGTTGATTAGCTGGTGTTGAACGTGGTTGTGTAGGTAATGAAGCATGAAAAACCCAAATCTGCCTCAGGTCATGTGTGTATCAATTGCAGCATCATGGAGATGCTAACAGATATTTAAGACAAGTGGTTACTGCAGAGCTGATTTTGTGCATGGGCTGACTGCAAGATTTATTTTCTGATGTTGGAAGTAATTTGGTTTATGTACTTGGAAGTACTTTGGTTTATGTACCAAGACTGGCAGTTTGAAGTCTAAAATTTAACTTATTTAGGAAATAGACATAAAACCTCAGGATCTTAGAAAAAGAATTTTAAGAATCACAGAAATCTCCTCTAAATGTCAGGATTTAGTGTTTTCTGTAAGGTAGTGATTTAAGAGCAAAACTTTAATTCTTGGACCTTTAAAATAAATTTCAGATGCTATTCTGTGCACATTCAAATTAATGTTTTTATTTTCTGGTTTTGAAAATAAGAAAGCAGTTTTCTTATCTGGATTTTTACGTGCGCTTGTATTTAGATAATAAAGGCTTGACAAACAGGTGTAGAAGGGAAATTTAATTTTGTGTCGAGAAAGAGGAATTCTGAGATATTGCAGACAGAACGAGCAGTTATTGTTGGCCTTTATTTACAAAACAGAATAAGAGAGGGAAATGACTGAAAAGAGAGGCAGAGATGGAAACTTTAGTGGTTCAGAGCAGGGGGTTGTGTACAGCAGTTGAGAAATAAATAGAAATAAATAACGCTCATTCTTCTTCTGGAGCATCCATCCATTCACTGGGGTTGGAACAAGCTCAGAGTGTTCTGTGGGGCCTGAGCTCCCCTCCTTAGGCAAAGAAAAATATCCTTTGTTCATGGGATTGTTGTTATTAGGAGAATAATGTGAATGAAGGAATCTGCAGCTCATAAATGTGCAATTTAATGTTCATGAATGTGCCCTTTTCAGGTATTTTTCCCCCTGGCTTCCATGATGTCCAGGTAATATTTTTGAGGTGCAATTGAGGAGCAAGACACTGCAATTCTGGTGTCCAGCACATGGCTAGACTTCCTAAAAAGAAAAAAATAATAAACCCCATAACTTTTTGTGTCTGTCACAAGGTAATAGATCAATATCACATCTGAATTTCTGATGTCTCTGTTTTGAGAGACTAACCTTGAGTTACTTTGGTCTTGAAAAATTTTTTTGAGCCAAATAGCTTAGGAAAATTGTAACTGTTGTGAAGCTTAAAAAAATAGCTGCAGCCAGCTCTTCAAGGTTATTTCACAGTAAAAAGCTAAATTTGAAATGCTGAAAACAATTAACACGGTGTGGAAACTGCAAAATAATCTTACATAAATGTTATTTACTGTTAGTATGAGAGAGGAGGGCTTATTGTCTAATTAAATAATGATATGAATGCAAGCTTAAATGACATTATGTATGTATACAGCAAAGTTTTTTTGAAGGACAGATTAAAAAAATGTTGTTATTAAAGTGTTATTTACAGAAATTATGAGCAGTACAGAACATAGAAGGGAATTTTCTAGTTCTAGCATCGTGTTTATTATGTAAATGTGTAATTGTCATTCTCACTAGTACCTCAGTTTAATGTTTCATTTAAATTTTCTTTCAATGTGCTGGTTTTTCATTTCTAGGTTCTGCTAGCCTTACTAACAGGATGTATATATCCATAATATATGAATTGTAATGTGGTAGGAGTTGAAGACAGCAGGGGTAGCATGTCAAACCCAGCCAATTATTTAAATACTAAAACCATTCTGAAATGGTAAAGCTCATCTGCAGTGCTCACACTCTCCTGGCTTTGGAGCAGGGAAATCAGTCTTGCACCTTTTGGGTGTTTCCAGTGTCCCAGCAGGTTCAGGTGCTGCTGTAGGTTGGGCAGGCAGCTCTTGGATGCTCTGAATTCCTGATTCCTGAAGGAAGTGAGCAGGCTCATACTACTGAGGCTTGATTTCACTTGGAACATGCCCACCTTTCACCTCCCTGTTTACATCTCCTACAATATTTTCCAGTATTGTTTTCATACCAGGGCTTCTTTTACTCTGAGCAGCACCAAACCCACCAGAACTTTCTAACTGCCAGTAAAACCTTTCTAAGGTTTACCTGCAACAGCTGCATCCTCAATATCCAGTTGATAATTTCACCTTGATAAATCAGCTTCTTGAAAATGTATAAATATTTGATTTTTTTTTAAAATGGAGGCCAATCAGCTCCAAAGCAAACTTGAAGATTTCCTTGGATAGCATCAGAGTGGGCTGGAGGAGAGGGAGGAGCCCTGCCCAGCTCTGGGACTGTACAAATGCTCTGTAGTCATTACAATTCCTCCAGTTCCACTGCAGTGTCGAAAGCTCCTGCCAGAGTACAAAGAAAAGGAGGAGAAAAGGACACCTGGGGAGGGTGAAGCATTTTCTCAGATGCTTTTCTTTAATACAGTAAAAAATTGGCACAGCAATTACGAAAGGTATCTCATATTGAGCAAAACGTTATTGTTTTTGTGTTACCACAACAGTTACTTGTACCTTTTTAATTTGCATATTTTTAATTTACTTTAGTAGAAGATGAATCCTAAGAGTTCCATCAGCTCATTTCCAATTTTATTTGGTTCTGTTAGTTATAACTGTGTGTTTATATGTAATGTAAGACACATTATAAATGCTAATAGATTTGTTCTGCTAGCAAGTATTTCAACTCAAAATGTTTTCATTTTGGATGTTCCTATATCCTTTCTTGAATACATAGGAATAACTATGCATTGTTCCTTGAAAAATACTGGAGTAACTTGAGAGTATGACTAAAATAGAATTTAATGCAGTATCACAAATCATAGAACATTCTTTTATTTCCAGATAGCCTTAGAGTCTTAAATGACTTCGACAACCACTGAAGCTTTTCTCTTTTTTTGCACATTGCTGCTTGACTGTTTCTATTTTTCTATTTAAAAGCCAACTTGACATTATTTTTGGCCTATCCACTCACTTCTTATTGCACAAATGATTTCTGCAAACTGTTCAGTGTGTGGTAACCAGTAGCCAACCTTCCCCATTCCTCACTTGTTTTCAGTCACTTTTATTCTCTTTATGCAGTGGACCCACTGGCTGTGAAAGCCTTTTTGAGTTCAATTTGTGTCAACTCCCTTGTACTTGAAATTTTCTCTTCTGCTCTTGGTCTGTGGTGAAAGAAAGAGTCAGATGGAGTGAGACCAGGTAGTATTCTTAATTTATGTGTATTATTTCATTCCAACTCTGTAAACAAAGAGATCATTTTCTTGTTGATGGAGTAGAGTTTAGGCCAATTTTTTAGTGAAAGAAGTTAGGGCAGGGCAGTGTATAGCAATTGACATTGGCATAGCCTTCTGTACCTAGAATAATTTTGGCACCTTTAGCAATTGCTAATTGTATTTGAGAGAAAATCAAGCATGTTCTTCATAGATTACCTTTGTAAACTCCTTACTCTCTAGACTTCTTGTCAAGTACTCCCTACTACAAGCCTTATTTTCCCGTATAATTGTTACCAAGACTCTCTTAATTTTTATTTCTTTGACCTATCCTAAAATATTGAGAAGAACCACCTGTATGTTCTTAAATAGAGTGAAACTTTGCTTGGAATCAGAGACAGGTGGTGGGCTGGGTTTATTTTTCTTAAAATCATGAAAAAGGAGATTTTCGTGTTTTCTTCAGTGTTGGGAAATTACTCTTTGATGTTGGGAATGCCTGGTTGGGTGACTGTTCCATAAACAATTGTTTCTTAAGCTTCTGAGACTCCACTCTCTGGGCTTTTCCTTGTCCTAATTGCAAGAAACTGGATGCTGCTCTTGGGTTACCTTGTTTTGATGCAGTTCCCAGTCCAATAAACAAAAATCAGAGGACACTTTTTCTTTCAGACCCTTAGTTAAAAATGATTAATAAGTGAAAGTCTCAGATCATGTTGGTTTGATGCATGTGTGTCTCTTCTGTTTTTCATGAAGGTCCAATATTGTGACAGCAATTGATGATTTGACTCTATTGTGAAATAGAATTTAAATTGATTTTTTTTTCCCACATCTGAACACAGTATGGAATTAGGACTGTTCCTTAGAAAAGCTTTTTGTATACTGGAGAATAAGAGAAAATGGACTTTACTGGACTGTGCTGGCAAGTCAGTTAGCAGGAAAGCTAAAAAACACCCCGTGCCCTCCAGGAAGGAGCCTTGACCTTCAACCAAGCCAGTGTGACGCCTTTCAACAGCTCTGCCACTGGCAAAGCACTAATGAAAGATTTCTCTGTACCTCTGTTTTTCTGTAACCAGGTTGCCAAGTGGATATTTTCCCTTTGTTTGTGTAATTTCATGTTATATTTCATTTTCCTTTGTGCTGCTTTATTTAAGGCTCTTTGAGTGTCAAAACATGATGAACAAACTGCTTTGTTTTAAATAGACTGTCTTGAAAAATATAAGGAGAGCTTGATTTTATTATTTTTTAAAAAATTATAGGAATAGAACTGAAAAGTAACAATTCACCACATTCTTACTGTGACACAAATAGCAACCCCCTGGACAAGGGAAAGGAGTGTTCATGTCCTGGGGTAGTTTTGATTGAATACATCTAAAAATAAGGTCATGAGAAGGAACAGTGTCAACTCAAGACTCAGCTATATTTCAAGAAAAATAGTTGTTTTCATTTGATGGTACCATAAGTTCATGGAAGCTTTTAATCTACATTTTCATTCAAAATTCTCTGAGTTATCAAACTGACCATCTGTGGATCCTTTTCAAGAGGATCCAAAAAGTTAACCATCAAACCTGTTAAACAGCAGATAGATCAGATTTTTCATCTGCAACCTGGATATTAAAAAAATTCCCTCCAGCTTCAAAAGTTTTGTAATTTGGGAATGTGGCTTTTTCAGTTTTGCCATAGGTGGGATTTTTGTCACACATTAGTTTGGTTGGTATTTTTTGTTTTGTTTCCTCCATAACTTTCAGTGAAGGTATGAAAAGGTAAGAAGGTATGAAAATCCATATGGTTTTAGTTTAGTAAGTGAGCTAAACGTAAAATTATTATGTGCAAATGTCATCCTGTGCTAGATTTCCACAGTTTTGACATTACAAAGAAAGAAACATTTTTGGGGAGAAGATTATCCTATTTCTGTCTGTTTTGTGAAATGTTAATGGTAAAAGCAAGGCTGTTTCTGAGCAACTCTTGATCTCTTAAAAATACAATTGCTTGGGAAAAAAGATCCGGGGAACACATTTTGTGGAGAAGTGAGGCACAGCAGGAAATACCACTGAAGCAAGGGGAAATGTCAGTTCAAAAAGTGCTTTGGTGCCACTGGCTCTAGCTCCATTAATTTCCATGTATGTCCATGTGAAGTTTTGTGCTGGATGCTGGAGGGTCTGGGTGAGCAAGAGTGTGATGCTCTGAGCCATTCCTTGGATAAATCACTTGTGGTAGTGTACTTGGAGGACAAAAATTTCTGAATTATCTTAACACTGTTGTTCTTTGTCCCTAACTAATGAATCCAAATACTTGCTTGTCTTTGGGTGTTACAGCAGACTGCACTTATGCTTAAAAAAAAAAAAAGTTATTAAGTGTGCTAACAGTCCAGGAAAAAAACAGTAAAAGCTAAAATGGGATATGGTAAATCAGAAGCCCAGATTCAAAATGTAAAATTACAGGGAGATTCTCCCCGCTTTCTTTGAAAAGCTTTTTATTTGTTTGAGTGAAGTAGTGCAAAGTTGAGTTTTGAATGAGTAGTTTTTGGCAAAATGTTGATTTTATTAATATATAAAATATCACAGAGTTCAAGATGAAAGCACTTGTTCTACTAAAGTAACAAAATCAGATGAAACTGTTACATCTCAACAAAGGACACAAATATATTTGTGCAGTGAAAGATTTCCTCTGAAAAGTGCAATCTGACAAGAAAATTAATTCATCCCTGACAAAGAATCGTGAGACTTTGGCAGCAATATGTCTTAAAAAATGGAGATCTTGAAGATGCTTTGTTTGCAGGCAGTGAATCTGTTCACCTGCTTTGTTCCTGCAATCAGAGCAATCCTGAGAAGTGGAGAGAAGAAATTCCCCAAGCAGACAAAGTCATTTTCCTTTCCCAAGGGTTTGAGTGTACAATCATGGAGAGAATCACCCAAGAATATATTTTGGGTCAATGGAAATACAGGAAGTCTGAAATCCTTTGCCTGTTTCTGCCACTTTTCATTCCCTTCTTTTAGCGCAGTAGAGGTCGTTAAACTTGTTTGTGCCAAGGAGAAGCTCAGAGCCTCAGTAAACACATGAAACCCCAGATGTGAGGGAATATCCTGACTTTGTGAAGTCACCTGATGGAGGAGCTGAACCCTGCTGGCCTCTGAACACAAAGTCAAATGACTCCATGTAACAAAAATAGTGTCAGAAGGTGCCTGAGACGCGTGATTGAAGCCCCTTGACCCTGCGTGGGATTATTTGAAGGTGACGCTGAACAAAAACCAAACTTTTTTCTACATCTGAGTAAGTAATATTGCTAAAGTTGGTGTAAATTAAACAAGAATTTATGTCTTTGAGTGATTTCAAGATACAAGGAGATGGGGCAATGTGTGAGTTTGGTACAACTGCAGTAAACAAATTGTTAAATTGTTTGTTGGAGAGTGAAGTAACCAAGGATTCCTGGGAGTATGAAGCTGCTGATTGCTGCCTGCTGGCACTGGACTTTGTATTTGAAGATAATAATGAAATAGGCTTTCTGCCTTAGGGTTCTTTACATTTATGGATAGATATAAATGAATAAATTGCATCAACTTCTACAAGGACACTGAAGAGGCTACAATAGCCCAGACCCAGGGACCTCAGAGGTTTACATAAATATTAGTTGGCAACATGTGATTAAAAAATGGATCTTGGGGCTAGAAGTGTGGGATGGGAAGGAAAATTCATGTTTCCAAGTTGTAAGAGCTTACTTTATGATCAACAGTGAGTGTTTTATCTGAGCTTAGCACTCATTTTTTCCTTACTCAGTCCTAACTCAATAATAATGTGATGAAAAAATATTAAATATATACTTGAATTATTGCTGCTTACGATTTGCTGACACTCAAAACACCATCTCTCAGTCTTCACTGGAAGGCTCTGGTACTACTTCATGAGAAATTCCTGGTTTATTTACCTTACATATAAATATTGTGCATGTTTTAAAATATTTTTTTCAAACTCAAGAGACTAAATTGAGATTAATTTTTATTTATGTGCAGCGAGTCATTGCTGCTTAGCAAGTGTTCTGCCTGGTAGTGTGCTGATAATGGGGGAAACCAGGGTCTTGTAGATGACAACAATCTGGGAATGAATATGCATTTCACTGGGAAGTGGGCAAGGGCACTGGTGGGGATCAGATCTGGTTGATTGTAGCACAAAGAAAATGGAGGTAAAGAAATGAGCAGATGCAGGGAAGCGATAAAAGGTCACAGGATAAACTCAAGTTCAGAAGATATTGCCTTTCAGCAAAACATTTCACTGAGTGTTTACTGGAAGGAAATTTTCCTTGTTCAATTTGGAACAGAGCAAAGGCAAAGGGAGTTGGTGACTCCTTGCTTGGGAAGGGATTCCTTATGTCAGTCCAGCACTCTGCTCTGGGCCTAAGGAGGGATCCACAGAGGCTCCTCTGATTGCAGTGCTGATGTTAATTACTTAAAAATTACTTAAAAATGTGGAAGAGGGATGTATTGTTAAGTTTGAAAAAACCTGAGGCCAGCACACCTATCAGATTTGATGTTGTCTTAACCTTTAAATCAGCTCCAGAACCAACAAGATACAACGTGACAAACTTCAGCCTTCCTGTGCTGTTAATTTTGGGGCTTGAAACTTAACATACAACTGTCTGAAAATTAATTGTATTGTATTGTTTTGTCACTAAAAAGGGATAGCAGTAAAGCTGTAAAATGCAATTTAGTCTTTTAATAGGAAAAATTACTACAAATGGTATTTTTATATTCCATAGAATAGAATGCCTATAGCAAATCATGGACCCATTAATTTCTCAGGCAAATATCTATATAGTTGATGATTCACTTTTAGTTATAGTAGCACTTAAATATTTTTTACTGTTATTTTAGTAATATCTCAATTGGGTTTTTTTTATTCCTGTAAGGTAAGAAAAGGCTGTTAAAGTCTGTAACTTAAATTTTTGCTGTGTTATTTTTTTAAGAAAGCCAAGGCAGTGTTCTCTCTTGAAATACTTTTCTAATGAGGTCTAAGCAATGCTTGTTTCTCTCCCCAGTGAATTTCAGTTTTGTAGAGAGTCTTGAAAAAAATGGCACTTTAAATATGCAATGGAAGATCTCAGTTGGTTTCTTTCCTTGTAGTATTTTCTCCAATTTTATATTATCAGATCTTCCCTTTCACCTCTTTAAAACTAAACAAAAAAGCCTCCCCAGCACTTGCAATAGTCTCATGAGCCTGTAATATGATACATCCTAGTTAAACTCGAAGGTGATGTGTTTGCCCTCTGGTTGCCCTTAAGCCATTTGAAAATATTTACACATTGTTGGTGACCTGCAGTGTACGAAACGGTCAGTTTTGCACTGTTATTTATATAATCTGAGTTAATTGCTGATCCCTTGTGTTTGTGATGAACGTCTGTACGTGTCAGAGTGCACTCCTGGAAAGTTCAGGTCATGGGGTTCATTCTGTTTAACCCTTCCTAACAGGCAGTGATACTGAGTGTTTGCAGTGCAGGATAATTCTGGACTTTTTGGGCTGTGTGGATGTGGGAAAACAAGGAGCTCCCTGCATGTTTCAGCATTAAATATTGACACATTGATCTGCTCTGCAGTTTTTTACCCAGGGAATTTTGCTGTCTTTCATATGCAGCTCTTGACAGGGCTGCTGCTCTCCTGTGTTTCCATCCTTGCTCCAGTGTGGTTGCAGAGTTTTACAGGAAACATCACAGTTGTTTTTGATGCTTGGAAAAATCTTGCCAATGTTTTGAAACGTTTCTCCAGAATTTGCATGTTACATCAAAGATCGTTTCAGCTGTGTTTGTTCTGTGGAATAAACTACTAGTTCAGTTTTATAATTCTTCCAACTATTTAGGTTTAAATTCCTGTTCTGTCTGATGTTTCAAGGAATTAAATACTACAGGGGAAGGGGCTCTTTATGAAAGTAATTGCTGCTTTTACTCACTAAAGAAGTTGAGCTGGAAGTTGCTGTAGTGGTTTTAATTCCCTGTTTATACCACTGAGCCTGGTGCTCCAGTCCTGGAGCAGGGAGCAGCCAGTGCCCTGATTTAATGTACTCTTTTTCACAATAGGTAACTTCCTCTTTCCTATTTCTAGACAATTCTACTTCTATCGTGGAGGCCATTTAATTTTCTAAAGAAAATCTGTGTAATTCTGTTGTTTTGTTGTCTTCAAGCCACCGATGGAATGGAGGTGGCCTGTGCCACGATATTGCCACAACTGCTTTCCCCTCGTTAGCTAAATTAACACTAACCCAGTGTTCTTCTGGAGCCCACACTCATGCTTTATCTTCCTCTGGAATTATTCCTAGTCCTCTTTGGGCCCCATTACTTATGGAAAGGAGTAGGAATACCAAAATTTAATGTGCTTTAAGATTAGCTCCCTAAAGTAGTGATTTTAGCATTTCTGAGCATTTATTTGCAGATATGTAGGAAACACAAAGCAGTTGGGTTTTATCCAAGTTGATCCATGTCTTATCACTGGAGCTACGTTTAGTGAGCTGGTTAAACTTTGTGTTTGCTGATCTTTCTAAGACCCATCCCTTCCACCAGGAAGCCCCATTAAATCCGTATAATGCTCTTTGTACAATAGCAAATTTGATATGGAAATAGAGCTACTTTTCGTAATAGATCCCAAAAGCAGAATTTTGCTATGAATTTTTTTATATGCATAAAAAATAAAAAAAGAATAAAGAAAACCTAGTAGAAATTAATAGGAGGGACAACACAAAAAAACCATGTTTAGTTTTATGCCTGTTTCCAGTCTTTCAGTGTAAACTCATTGATTGCTCTCAAATTGGTGGTTTCTGCTATAGAACCAGATGTCATCTTCACATAATTATGTATGCAGGCCCTAAATTCTTTTGGAAACAATGTTAACTACAAGATTTACAACAATTCTACAAGTTCTTCAATTTTACTATATGATGTACTAAATTATATATTCATAGAGATATTAAATTTAGATGAACATTCTCTCTGGGTTCCTTTACCCTTGTTTACACATCCTGACTGCTGTAGGGCCTTGAAGGGTCCTAATCCAGCTCTTGAGCAGGTACCAATACCCAGAAAACAAACTGGCAGGGAAGCTTAAATTTAATTTACTACAGTAACTGCAAAGGGTGGAAGTCCTGCTGGTGTAAAGATCATGCTGTGCATAATCAGGATTCCTCCTCTGCCTGGATTTTTATTTTCTGGAGAGATTATCTATATCTATCTATCTATCTATCTATCTATCTATCTATCTATCTATCTATCTATCATCCATCCATCCATCCATCCATCCATCCAATCTTCTGTCTATTCTCTATATATGTGTATTTTTCTGGTGCATTTGCCCATATTTCTGGAGCTCTGCTTGGCAGAGCTGGGCTGCTCCACACTGGACAGTCCCAGGCCTGTTCTCTGTGCTCCCTGCAAAAGCTGAATTTACTTGTGAACACAACTGGACATTTTGTGCAACTTCAGTTGAAGCAGAAGTCTGTATAGCAAGTCAAAATATTTTAGGCCTCTGTTTTATGGACTTCTGCCTATGTTTGGGTGGTAAGTTCAGAATTTCTAGGAACTGAAATTCCTGCCTGTATTTCGTGCAGTGGGTGCCTGCATCTTTCTGTAGTTTAATGGAGCCAGCTGTGCCCAATAACTGAAGTATATGGCCCACGTACTTTACATCTTAAATTCTTAATTGAGGTGAAAGATGACAATGAATCACTGAAGACTTCTGTAGGGATGCAGTATAATTTTATTAACTATGAATCAGTATTTCTATGGAAATGTAGGATCTGAGCCTTGTGCTTGGCAGATCGATAATCACTCACTGCGAGCCCTAAAGTCAGGTCTGGGGGAAGAAACATCCTTGGCTATTTTCTGCTTTCATGCCTTGAGTCTGATATTTCTGCAGTGACCCCTGATATATTGCTCTGCTATGAAGCTCCTTTGTGTAAATGGTAATTTTTAATGGTACTAATCAACCATAATCTAATATTTTTGGATGGCACATGCTACAACAGTTTTGGCAGCATCATGTTTTCAAAATTCAGAGTGAAGAACAGGTTGCTCTGTTTTACAACAACTTTGCCTTTTGTTTTGAACATTTATTTATAATTGTTCCACTAAGTACATTTATTTTTAAAGCATTCCAGAAATGCGATAATTACAGAAGCCACACAGCTGCATGAGGTTTTCATAATTAATGCATAGAAATATGCAATAAGCCCATGATAAAATATGTGAATAACTTTGTGGAGTTTGGCACAGTTTTGACCTTCTAGATACTAAAACATTATGTTTTATATTTCTGCTTTCATAGCAAATTCTAATCATATTCTATAATTACCTTTTTTTACTTAAATATTGGCATTTGCTGAAAATGACAAGCCACTTTAGAAAGTAAAATAGATAAACAGTGGTGTGAAAACAGTGATTTTGGCCATGGACAGAAATTTTAGTGAAAGCATTCCATACATCATAATCACTTCAGCACGGTTTTAAAAAGCTGGGACTGTAGGAAGGGGTCTTCAGCTGTGTGTGCTTATGGAAGGAAGAAAAAGAAGAGTTGAATATTAATAAATCTCCCCTTTTAGTACCCCTTTGTTGTTCATGTGATGCACACTTTTACAGGTATTTTGTTTGAGAATAAAGAGAATGTTTTTGAGTAGAAATAACAAATAGCGAAAATATTGTTGCAGGGGTTTTTTTTCAGATTATTCATTAAAAAATACATCAGACAAACAGTATTTAATTGAAATAGTGGATGTTTGACATTTAGAATTTCTGGACTGTTTGTTAGTTTTTTTATTTAGTAATTGTACCATAAGTGAGATTGAGCAGCAACATTTGCTGATGCTGTTCCATCCACTCTGCTTTTACCTCCCCAGGCTCACCTTGGCCCTGTGGATGTGTTCCTACAGCTATTTCTGGGAGCACTCTCTGAACTGAATCAGGAAGCTGATTTGATTTAATTATTCCCTCATTTCTACTTTTTTTTTTTTTCCATTCCCAGCCTGGATTAGTTCCTCAGTCACATTCAGAGTGCAGCCCTGGGAACAGTTGTGAAGGGCAGAATGGGGACAAGGATGAGGAGTAGAGTAGGAGGAAAGGAAAACCCCAAAGTCAGCATTGCTGCTGAGGAGGTTTGTGGAGCTCACCCTTGTTTTAGGTACCCTGGGTGCTTTCAGTAATTGTTCTGTAAGCCAGTTCACAAGACTTGCAGTAAAACAGGAATTGTCAATTAATGAGGTTAACAGCAGCTTTTTCATACTGCCATTCTGGTCACATGTGAGAACTGTAAGTATAGGGAATCATTTCAGAAAAGAAAAATCACTTTCTGATCACAAGGAATGATTAAAAACTTACAACATCTTAAGCTAACTTTTCCTCATGACTTTATGTAGGAATTGACAGATTTATTTTTCATTTAAAAAGGTGGTTTGAGCATTGTGAAAGCCCATACAAATATCAACTTCTGCTAAATGAATATACACAAGTACAAAATCTTGGGTTATTAAATTAAATATCAGCCATCTGTAACTTAACTGAGTAATACTTGACTTATAGTCAGTGGTTGTATTGTTAATGCCCCCAAAATGAAGTGTTTTCAGTACCTCAGTCTGCCTCTGCTTTCTGCACATTCCACTGCCTAAAAGTCAAACCTAATATTAATTTGAGAGGTGGAAAAGCCCAGGTTTAACATTTGGCAGAATTGCCATTGTTTATGTGAATTGCTGGAGTTTTCTATTACTGTTTTCTTGAAGTAAGATTGAATGTTGTGTGGAAAGAAATTACCAGGAAGTTGTTATTGAGCTGAGACAAAGGGGCTGTAAAGGTCATACATAAAAATATAATTATATTTCTTCAAATGAAACAAGAATATGCCTGAGAAAGCAGAGTAGTTTGAAAGATATTTTTTAAGGTAGGTATAGTTCATGATGACAATTTTGACTTCAACAGGAATCAAATGAATTATTTTTATTCTTAGGCCATTTCTTTCCCCTATGGCTTATTTTTCCAATACAGAATTTAGAAGGTTCAAGACATAGATCTAAAATTGTTGTAGGTCTATTACAATTTGTTCAGTAGATTATGTTGAATCGCCCAAGAAATGTGACATAAATTGGACGGATAGCTCGGAATCCTAATTTTCCCTCCCCACTCCCCAAATGCCTAAGAGCATCTATCAGCAATGCATAACCTGGAAAGTTTTCATTTTGTAAAACCACATTAAAAAGTATTAATGATCCTGTAGCAGAATTTTGGCTTGCAGTTTTTTGGCCATGCTGTTTGCACAAAGCCAAATGGAGAAGCAGCTTCACCATTGTGTTCTTTGTTTGCTAAAGGGGGCAGCTCAGCTACTACAGGTCGTACAGACAGAGAGGGAACAGAACTGTGGGGCTGGGCATCCCCTCTGCATGTAAATAGTGCTCACTGCAGCTGCTTTTTTAGCTGATAATCTGTGATTACAGTTTAGGAATGGCAAATTGAACAGCGAAATCCAAACGTGGGACAGAAAAGTGACTGTTCATAGGACGTTTGGGGTTTTTGTAGACTCAGAAGGACTATTGCCCAGTTCACAGTATTATTTAAATTTGTACTTAAGACCAGCTTTGGAATTATAGAAGAACTAAAGGCACATAAACCTTCCAAATTAGTCCCTGCTTCCCTTTTCCTTGCCCTTCAGCACTGCTCCTGCTATAGCACTGTGGCTACTTTCCAGCTTCCCTCTCTGCCCGAGGAAGCACAGTGCTGTACCAGATTGTGGGGTGTAATCCCACCCCAAATTAGAGCCCTGTGCTGGGGGTCAGTGTGTGCAGACCTGAACTGGCACGGGGGCTGTGCCTGATCATTCTCGTGTCCTGGGGAAAGCAGCTGGACCTGAACATTTTAGGAAAAGCATCGCTTAATGGATGGACTTAATCAAAGTATTTGCTCCAGTGTTACTCAATTTGCATCTTTAAAATGGGTCTGAAAAGGCTTTAATTTCATTTCTGAGAATGCACTTTGCCTGTTATCTTCTGTGCTGTGATTTTACACAGTGGGGCAAAGTCCCTTGTCTGAGGGGGAATTTTGTGTGCAGTGATAATGTAAGATACTGAAATAATGAGAGAAGTGGACCTCCTCAGGTATGGAGAGCAAGTTCACTTTGTATTTGTTCTTAGTGAAAAATTCATTCACTTAAATGCTTGTTCTCATGTATTTCTTTGGAGTCATTAAACCTAATGATTAGTTTTAATTAATAAACCAGCGAATTGTTTTTGTAAGTTCTCATAAATAAATTTCTATATAATATTAATGAAACAGATTCTGGTCAGTATTTAGTATAATTGAAGTAAATACTCAACTGTTCTTTGTTTATTTCTCAAAAAGGGAGAATTAGTGCCTGATCCTGCTTTGTAGCTCTATGAAAAGATCTCAGAGGTGTTTTCCAACCTAATTGATTCTGTGAAATAGGTGGACAACACTAAATTAGATTGCAGGGTTTTTAATAATTGAACTTGTGTGTGCTTCACATAACTGAAAATAGCTGCCTAGTCTGCAAGCCAGTGGAAAATTCACTCTGTTGTTCCAGTGTAGTTTCAGTGCAAACTTCAGTACATTCCTAATTACAGAGTCACATAATATTTGCCATCAGATCCATTTGTCAACTCCATTTGCTGTCCCAAGTTACAGATGTCAGGAATTTGTACATGTCATCAATTCATTTGTCAGAGTTGTTGTATGTTAACATGAAAATCAACTTTGCTAATGCTGACATCTAAATTGCCATATTTAGGTTTCAGAGTCAATAACAGATTTCAATTAATTCTGTACTGATCTGAGATGTTGTGTCAGGTTGATACAGGTCTAGGGAAGTCAACACTCCTTTATACTTGCTTCACTTATTGGTTTTCTTCAGAAATAAATCATAATGAAAGTGTAAAACAAAGGAATCCCAAACGTAATTTCCAAAAGTGAGTCTGTGCTGATGCTGGAAGGATAAGAAAGAGCTCCTCAATTTGCAGCACGAAGTGAATTCTAATTTGGGGAAAAAAAAAGGGAAAAGTGAGAAAAGTGAGCAGGAAGAAAAGAAACAATTTTACCCATAACCTGTTTTTGTAAACCTACTAAATTGTTACTCATTAGGTAGTGAGCTGAGCACAGTTTGAAAAGATTATCTAAACAAGGAAGCTAAGAGCTACAATTACACGTTTCTTATTTCTTAAATGAAGATTTAAGAGTGTTAGCAGGTTGTTATTTTTATTCACGCCTCAGTACAAGACACTTTTAATTAAGATTTAGGGTACTGCAAAATATCATTTTGAATCATGATGTTTTGGAAAAATGTTATATTGATCAAACAGAGGAAAATAAAACAAATTTAGTAACCCATATGCATAAGATTCATGATGAGCTTTATTAAAATGTAACTCCAAATGAAGTTTTATGATTGTGGGTTCTTTTTGTTGTTATTCATAACTAAAGTTGTGCAGCTGGAAGGTCCCATAATGGTGAAAGGCTGAGAAGTGGTTTTGCAGCCTGAGACCCTGCAGCTTGTTCTTGCCAGAGTTATCACATGAATGCCATCAATAGATGCAGTACCAACAATGCACACCCAATAAATGATGTGAATTTGGCCAACCACACCATGTCCAAGTCCTTTAAATGTTGAGATAATGATCACTAATTCTTTTAAATCAGAAGCAAATGTAAAAGGTCCGCAAGAATTTAAAAAAAAAAAAAAAAAAAGTTTAGCAGGGCTAACTTGCAAATGTTTGTTTGAAGTGTAAAGAAGTTGACTTTTCAGATTGACTGTTCAAAAATGTGCAGGCAAATCAGTAGATTTGTTGGAGTCCATGTT
Source organism: Dicaeum eximium (assembly GCA_013396995.1). Classification (NCBI taxonomy): domain Eukaryota; kingdom Metazoa; phylum Chordata; class Aves; order Passeriformes; family Dicaeidae; genus Dicaeum; species Dicaeum eximium. Next base: position 1,187,159 of record VWZP01009288.1, read on the forward strand.
TCACTGGAATAACGAGGTCAGGAGTTTGCAGAATGTATCACGGGTTGGTTTTGTGTTTGTGTTCTGCATGTAATTCTACCAAAGCTGTTATTTATATAAAGTTCTCCATAATTCCTGAAAAAAAGACAAAAAAACAAAACAATTAAAAAAAACCACCAACTCCAAATGGCTCTGACACACAGAGAGAGATGACACAGAAATGGAAACTCAAAGTTGTTTTAAAGATACCAGACTATATTTACACTTACAAAGTGTCCATGTGCAGTTGTAAAGTTTGAGTTTCATTTTCTGCAGGTGCTCATTCCCTGCTCACTGAGCTCTGTGCAGGGTTCACAGGGAATTTGCTGGTTCTGGCATCCTGTGCTGGACCATTCCTGTAGTGAAGAGAAGGGATACCAGCTGCAGGCATCACAGGATGTATAGAGATCTCACTGCTCCTCATTTAGAGATTTCCTGCCTTGTGCTTTTCTTCTAATAGCAAAAAAATACAAACTTAACACTCCAAGTGTGGTCTGCAAAAGTTGTGGTAGCACGAGAGAACAGCGCAGTCATTCAAATTCTTATTTTCTGCTTCTCAATATGTTTACATTCCTACCATAAAAAAGGTTTATGGATTGTGAGATATTCTATAGTCAAAAACTGGATGGGGAATTGTCTGGGAAAGCTGTCAATAAGGTGTGGTACTTGTTTTTAAAATTAATAAATAATTAATGAGGGAGGCAGTTAAAGGCTCTTGAGTGGGAATTAGATTCTGCATTTCTGTGGAGGCCCTTCTCTGTAGCTGAGGGAGGAAACAACAAATTGAAAACTGCAGTTATGAGCCAATGTGTAACTTTGTTCAGTAGAAACTTTGTTAGTTTTAGTCACACCACTTCCCTCAAATGTGTCTGCACAACTCTGCAACTTCCACAAACCTCTGTAAAAAGATTAGACCAGTCCATTAATAATCACAATTTTTACTTGTGCCTTGTGTCCAGAATTGTGCTGAATGTGTCCAGCCAGCTCCAAGAGACATCACGTAAAACTCCCTGAGTTCTTGGTGTGTTCTGGTGGGTCCGCATCAATCAGAAACGGCTTTTTGTGGAGCAGAGCAGCTTGTTCTACCTCCAGGACACTTCTCTTACTGTTTCAGAGTAAATGTGCTGGTCTCTGGGGAAGCAAACTAATTTTTTTTTGCACTTTTGTGTTCTGTTTTGCCTTCAGAATGAGGTGTTACTCCAGGGGAAAAAAAATCAGTTCAGCTTTTTTGATTAAATTGTGTTCCAGAAAATTTTGTGTCAGTTGGTTTAAATAAAACAAACAAACAAACAAACAAACAAACCAACCAACTCTGAAAAAGTTCATTTTTGCTGGATGTCTGGGATTTTCTGAGAAAGCCAGTGGCTTTCCAAATTGCATACTTAGAAAAATACTCTGGCCAGCAACCTGGAAAGAAAAACTGTATTCGTGTGTGGATATTATGAAGAATTCTTATTTAATGAAAAATATGTGTGTTTTTTATATTTAGTAGTAACTGATTAGGGCTCAGGTAGTTTTGTCAGGGAAGAAGGGGAAGGAGAACACATAGTGGGAAACTGAGTAAATTAGAAAGAACAATGTACATGTGAATGGAGCTATCTGTGAAACAGAGTGAGGAGACAGTGACTTTTAGCTGCTGTCAGCCAGTGGAAAGAGTTAATGTGAATTTGTTATGGTTCAGGTTTAAAAAATGAGCTGATATGTCAGAAAATCCTGTTAAGTACTTGCCCTTCCAGGACAGTGAAGGAAATGCAAGCCAAGGCAGGGTTTGGGGAGGAGGATCCTGCAAATACCCATGTACATTTCAGTTTTCCATTCCCTAAGAACACTCCAGTGTTTGAAAACATCACAGGGGCTGGTTTGAGAGATGTCCTAAATGGGCAAATCTTTGCTGAGAATTCAGATTCTTTTTGGTTCACTAGAAGAAGTACAAAGGGAAGCAGTTGCTGAAGACAAGAACTTTGAGTGGGGCAGCCCTGAGTTCTCTTGAAAGTAGGATGTGGGCAGAGATCCCAATTCTTATGGTGTGCACTTGCAGTTCTTGTGGTGGGCACAGAGAGGCACAGGCTGGCACAATTCCAGAGGCAGTGGGGAAAACAGGTCCTGGTCCAGATACACTTTCTATCCCTTTGGTTATAGAGGCCCAGAATTCCAGCTGTGCACAGAGAGTGGTGAAAGAAATGGGAGAAAAAAATTATCTCAGTAGTCCAGACATTTTAAAAGTTCAGAGTTGTGATTGTCCGTGATTGCAAGAAGTGATAAGTATCAACTGGTAAAGGAAATAATGGGTGAAAAGAAGTAAAAATTGCCTTACATGCCTTAATATGCCTTCCTAAGTTGTGTTGGAAGCAAGTTAGGCTGTATCTAATTAGAAGTTAACGTAGCTCTGATTTTGTAAGGCAGGCATGTGCACGCAATGACCTGATGTCTCGGGAAGGAAATGACAAGTGCACAAGAGCATAAATCAACCTCTAGCTGAAATCCCTTGGTTTTCAGCAGTGCATGAAAGCTCTATAAAAAATTTAACCCTGAAGTAATTCTTAGTTTTCGACTTTTTAAGAGGGTGTTTGTAGCTGTGGAAGTCATGAATTGGCTGAAAAGTAATTCAAGATCTTTCAATTTGTAAAAGGTAGAAACTTGCTGTCATTAAATGCAGCTGATCTGCTTAAAGTAGAGGATTTGTACTTGACTGGAGTGAAGTGAGCAGCAGCCCTGCACTGATTTAGTGAGCAGAGGAGGCCTGGTGTGTTAGTAGCAGAAAAAAGTATCAGTAATGTAAAAATTACATATGTCTTTATTAAATTTCAAGTTTTGAATGGTACTCTCAGTGAATATTTTAGTATATGTCTTATCAATCACTTCTGCACTAAGTCTATAATTTTTGAAGTCTGAGGGTGTACATTGAGTTGACTTTTTGAACCTAATGAATTTTAAATAAACAGAGCTTACAGGGAATAGCTGGAGTAATATTTACTTTTTTGTTTGATGAATTACCAGGATGGGGGTGCTGAAGGGTATCACAGTGCCAGTGGTTTCACTACCTTTGTGTTCCTTCTGTGTTTTTATTTGGAACTCATTAGTTCCTGTTAAAGTAGTAATTAGGTTTTGGATGCAGCTGAAATTCTTAATTCTTGGTGAACCCCTCCTGTGGTTTTCCTGCCTCTTTATTTCAGTCTGTTTTAGTTTTATTACATGTCTGAACAACCTAGTGTTTATCTTGTGTTTGCTTAGGCTTCAAATTCTGTTTAAAACTATGGGTGTATTTGATTTGAGAGTAGAGTTTATCTTTCACACTCCTTATTGTGTGAGATGAGGATGTGGGAGGCTGGAGTACCTTTACAATTTGTGCTGTTCCAGGATCTTTTCCTCCTTCATTTCACATGAAGTACTTCAGGCCATTTGTGTGGCAATGGAAAAGGTGAGTCTCTGAAGAGCTTGCCAGGATTTCTTTTTCCAGGTACTCTTGTAACTCATTGTTTTATAATCCTTATTGGTGAGAATAGACCAAGGGCATTTGATATGATTACTGGTTTTCTTTGTGCTTTTCCAGTCTTTTTCATATTCATTAACAAACTATTCTAGCAAATTGCTAAGAAAGCTCTGAAGTTCTTTAACCCCCCTGTTCCCCCTAATTTTATTTTTTCTGCCAATGCCAAGGTAGCAAATCCATTGTCTGGTGTCACCAGGTAGAATCGATTTTTTTTCCAAAAATGAGAAAAAGCTGCAGTTCTGGCTGACTCTTTCTTTGCAATGCAGCTTCATCTCAATTTCTTTAACCTGGAACCAGCAGCAGATTCTCCATGCAAATGATGTCTGGCACAGATTTAGGGCTGTGGCTGCCAAGATTACTGATGAAGTAGATGGAGAACTACTCTTTTGCCATCATTACACAGTGAACTGTACCTTCGTGCTGGGAGTAATCCTGCTCATATTTCTAGGGACAAGGGTTAAGTTTCAAGCAAAACTGTTGTTATCCAGCTTAAGCAAGTTGAAAAAACTGCTTAAAAAAAAGAAAAAATTCTGCCTGTGGAAATACCTCAGGAAAGCTCTTAATTTGAGAGTCTTGGTTGCTTTACATTATAGCAAAAATTGGTTGGTTGATTTGGGGTTTTGTTGGTTTTTTGCCTATAATAAACCTTTTACAGATTTTTTAAAAATATATTTTTCCGTTTCTTTGAGGAAGAAAACTAGATTAGACCCCAAGGAGCTACGTATTGCATATAATAAAAAATACCTAATATAAATGTTAAAGCCAGTTTAAATGCTTTCCACATTGTTACTGGGCCATAAAAAACTATAATCAGAACAAGCATGTTGTAAAAGCAAACTTGTGTTCAAAAGAATTCCTTTCTCTCAGTTCAGTAATTGTATTACTTAGCAATTATAGGGAAATCCCTTTTTGTTTAAAATGGTTTAGAAGCTTGAGCTAATCCTTCAATGGTCTGTGGAAATAAATTGAGGCATAAAAAAATAAAGGGATTCATCCAAAACTGCAGATTATTGACAGTCAGAACTGAGTCAGAATTAAGCTGGAATTTTTAGTCTTAATCTCAGATCCTGTTTAACATTCTTCTGCGTTTTTAGCATTAGTATTAGACACATAATATTTGGTGGGTGGATTAATGGATAAGGGTATAAAAGCTTTTGATTTGGGCAGATTGCACACTGGCAAGTCTTGCTCTTGGGCAGGAAGCTGTGGAAGAACCGCTGTGGTTGGTGCTGCACAGGGGTTTTGTGTGAGCTGGTGGTGGAGGGGGTGGTTTGCCAGATTGGAAAGGCATTGCCAGTGATGATTAAAATGGCATCTGATATTCTTTCTGATTCACTTCAGAGGGCACCATTATGACTAAGAGAGGTTTAAAAATAGGGGCATTTTAGTGAATAGTATGACTCTGGCACATTCTCCAAGTCAGTAAAACCCCAGTTCTCCAGCATTTATAAATAATTTAGACTTATACTGGATGCCATTGCACACAGGTGTGGGCACCTTGCTGCAGTGCCACCAGCCTCACTTCCCCCAAACCGGTCATCTGAAATATTGCTCAGCTGAACATACTTCACTGTGAACAGGAGCCACATTATTTAGATAAAAATTTATGACACCAGATGACTGATTTTTTTTTCCTACCATAAAGTTATCAGGAATTTAATGATAGCTGACTTATCATGAGATAAATTAAGATGATAGTCTAATAAGTGCAGATTAACAGGCATGCTACATAAATATCTAGAAAATCTCCTATCTTTATTGTCATGAATTAGTCTCAAAAATGCCCCGTGCACTTCTTGTATTTATAAAGAGAGATCTGAAAGTGATTCTGCCTTCTCCCTTTCAGTGTTGAGGGATGTTGTATCTCGGTCATGGCAGTTAACCTTGTGCATTTGTTTTTGCTCATATTTAACTTTCCACTGAGTTTCATTACAGTGGCCTGATGAGAATAAATAGAGAGAACACGAAACACTTCACTTCTCATTAAAATAAAGGAAGCTTGAAATAGTGCTGGGAGGACTTTGGCTGGGTTGCTCTGGAGCTGTGAGGGTAGAAAAGGTGTGGTGTGTAAATTGCTGGGGTAAATAATCACCTGCATCCTGGCAGCTTTCACACACGGTGTGTGGGGCAGCTCAGGAAGGTCATAATAAAGTGTAAAACACCGGTTTGGACATCTCTTGCTGTGTGCCTGACAGCTGGCTCAGTGCAGTCCCCAGAATGCTGTCATTTGTGGGTGACACCACTGGGGGGTCAGGAGCTGTGGGTGTTTCCCACGCCAGCCTTTCCTTTGCTGTGCTCCCCAGAGCCCGGGGGAGCCGAGCACTTGCGTTTAACATGGGATGACATTTAGCAAAACAGGGTTGGAACTGATGGTTACAGTTGTCCTTGTGGAAGGAGACTGATGTATTTTTCATGGTCTTTAATAATCTCATGAAAAAATTCAATTACCTCCTAAGCTCTGGGCTGTCATATGGATCAGGTACTCCCCTTTCCTGTGTGAATGAAGCAGCTCTCTGTAGCCTCTCCTGGAAGTTCAGTGCTTGGAGTGCTGTAGATCTGCAGCACACTGAGTGGAAAAACATCACTGCTGAGGGTACTGACAGTGCTGATGCAGGATCTTTGAGCCTCCCTCTCTCTAACCACTACAAGATGTTCTGTTGAAGCACGGGCTTCTTATTTTGTAAACGCATGTGTTCTACATTCCACTGCACTTGAGTGTTCTGCTCATCCTCCACAGATGATGCTGCCACTTCTTAAAATAAAAATAATACTGAAGAACTCCACTTTTAAATTTTTTTGTTATTATTATTTTGCATCTCCTCGTTCTGTTTTGTGGTAAGAGATTGTTTTCAAGACCTCTTTTTTATTGTCATCTCTTCATATCCTTTTTCTTTCTGGAAAACAGGAGACTTCAGGAAATTGTTGTTTGAGAGCAGACAGGGCAGTGGAGATGGCTGAAGTCAGATACAAGAAGTTCCTGCAGGTGCCCTGGCTGTGTTATAACTCACTGTCACTCCACACTGCTTGTTAGAGGGTTTTTGTGCTTGAAAGAGCAAAAATAATAATAATAGAAGGGGAAGTTGTGTCTAGTCCATGCCTTCCAGGCACTCTGCAATGCCGGTGGAGTTTTGTTTTCTGATGGGGTTTTGTTTTCTTTTGTAGAAAGAAACTCCCACCTCCTCCCTTGGTTTGCTCTTGCCACAAATGCTGCTGGCAGTTGACAATCTTTGGCTCATTTTACATTCTAGGCAATGTTCTTTAACATTCTAAATTTAAAGGATGGTGTCTAATTTTCCTTTTATTTATGGAAATTGGTTTGCAACCGGTTGCTTTTAAGTAGCAATGAATTCAAGTGACCGAGGGAGGTAATAAGGCTGACTTAGCCATTTGTAATTTTTATTTTTCTCATTCTTATCAGGAGAATTCTTTTACTGGTGCTTTCAGAGATCTCACACTGAGATTAGGCATTTTAGATTCCCAGTAGGAAAAGAAATATTTCGATAGATAGAAAATAATGGATTTTTCCCTTTGCTTTTTTCCCCCCCCAAGGGAGAGTAAGAGGAGAGCTCCAATGGCACCAAGAGAGTACCTGCAAAATGCTAACGATGCAAAATCCTGTTTCTTTGTGGCTTTTTCTGTCACTTTAAATTATATTTATGTGCAATCTCAGTATTGAAAGTATATATGTAAAAACAAAAGTGGTTTAACTGGCAAGAGATTTCAGCTCCTGCTTTGCAAGCAAATGAAGGGGAAGTTCAATTATAAACTTTCCATTTAATAAGTCACTGATGTGGTATTAGTTTTCTCATTTGTGTTGGACATAGATGAAAATAATCATTGTTACTGGCAAAAAATACTTTTATCCTTTGTAGAATTTACATTTATTAAATAAAGCCCACAACCACAATGTTTTTTGATGTTGTAAATGCAGAAAGAAAAGCAGTTTTAAGTAGAGGCTTCCTCAACTTTGTTTTGTAATTTTGTTATGGTTAATGTAACTACTTTTATTTTACATCAACTACTTATGTTTCAAGATTATTCAGTTCGATAGTGGTAAGACCAGATAGTCTCTGTGAGTGTTTGAAGTAGTAATTACAATTTTTGTGCCTCAGGGGGTTGGCATCCTTGAACCTGAGATGGTTTATATCAATGTACTTCTACTTCCATGTTAAGAAATTCATCAAATAATTTTGATTTGTTTTTAAGGCAAAATCTCTTATTTATTTAGTAAAAATCCTAGTGACAGAAGTACACTATGAATACTGTTTTGGTTTTATATTATGATTGCAAGTTTTACATCTTGTTTTATGGAGTAGTGTGATTTGTTTTACTGGTTTTTTATGCAGAATTATCTGTAGTCTGTTCTGCTGACCTTTCACAGTTGTTTCCATAGAAGGTTCAAAAAATAAATCTTGTCCTACACATTGTGACAGCCACTTTGCAATGCAGTGATCCAAAAATATAAAAGTCTTCTTTGCAAGTGGTTTAGAAGACATGAAATAAAGAATGTTAATAGGGACTCTCAGTCAAATTGATCATTTCATAACTTTAATTTGTACAGCAAGGCAATGATTGGGACACCTGAGCCCTGCCTGGGCTGTGGTGGCGGCTGCTGGAGCCTGTGTGGCACTGGGCGATGGAAGGTGTGGTGACCTTGGGTTGTTTGGTGGCAGAACTTCCTTAAAACGTCCATCCAAGTGCTGAATCATTTCCATTTAACCCAACTGGGATATTTCAGAATTCCATGTAAAATCACAGTTTACCAGCGAGGCTGTAAGTTATTGCACACATTATTTTGTGGCTTTTCACTGTGGACAAAGGAATGTGATGAGCTGCCTTCCTTCTGTTGTGGTCTAGGACTGCAAATGATTCCGTATTTCAGCATGAATCCAAACACCAGCTTCTCATTTTTAACTTTGAACTTTTGTGTCCTGTTTATGACACAGGTATTCAAAGACTGTTCTGATGTTTGAAGATGTGACTTCTGTATATAATGAAATAAAAATTGGCTTCCAAAGTTTTGCTAGGGAAGAAGCTGAATAGAAATTACCTATTTATATTTAATCATAATAATCTAAAAGAAAACCTGAATAATACTGTTTCAAATTAATGTAGTGAAATGTGTTGAGTGTTCCAAATACAGACAGGGATATGAGGAGCTCTGAGAATATGTTAATTACTCAGTGCTTTCTTTGCAATCAGCTCTTGAGAGAAAAACCACCATTATATGAAAAAAAAATACAGATATTGCCATTAATTTGGGTATTTTGGGGAGAGGGAGGGGGCCTGGAGACGAAAATGGGCTTCTGTGTGCTAAAGGAAATTTTTAAAGCTTGTTCATAAGTTTATGTTTCTTGTTGCCAGCATTCAATGCCTCCCAGGTCAAACACATGGGGTCACACCCCATGGCCATCAGCTGGAAACTCTCTGTGTCCCTCTGCAGAGATTTTTAATGTGTGCCCTGTATCCTGCTCATCCGCTGGAAATGCATGCAAGTGGTAGAAAAGTGTTTTCTGAAGGACAAAGTTACTGCCTGTTGAGGAGCAGGGGCAAAGTTGAAAATTTAAAAATCAAATCTAGTTTTGCTGCTGTCAGTACAGTTAATCCCTCCATGAACTCCCCGTTGTAAAAGAGAAGATTTCTCTCAGGGATCACTCTTTGTTTCTGCTCGAGATGTGGTACAGCTGATTGAGATGGAAATCACAGAGCTACAGCGTTGCTGAAATTTGCTTGCAAATTACAGTAATTAATACAGAATTTCCTGGAATGCTCTTCCTAGAAGAATACTATTTGTAATCCTGCTAGTCGAGACTTACCCAGTTCTTACAGGATGCAGCAGACCTATTTATTGTTAATAATACATTATTAACCACAAGATGTGGGAAGTTTGGCCCTATTTCCATCTACTTCTACCTGAAGCTACCTGCAGCATTTTATTTTTTTTCCCTGTCACAGAATCCTTTAATTCTCCAATCTAGGAATGCCATGCTCAATAAAAATTCATTAACCCTCACAAAGATTAGGTTATAAGATAACTTATTAGCAATAGCCCAAGTTTTGATCCAAATATATAATTTCATAAAGAAAAATCACATGCTGCGTATTCCTGAACTTATTATTAATAGTATTTCACTTTTTCAGCTGCAGCAGCTCTAGTCTAGTAATAATATGTAATAATCTAGTATTAATAATAAAATATTAGGTGTTCAAAAATACATATTCTGACACTATACCCATGTACCTGTGGGCAGATTATTATAACAAGTTCAGGATTTTCAATACAATTCATTTGGGTCTTTAATAACCAGTTTTCAATGGGAAAACTCAATAATTATCAGGTGAACAGAAAAACACAAGTGAGTGCAGAACTCCATCTTTTTGGAACAGATTTATTGCAAAGCAGCACATCTTTTGAATCCTGCTGTAGGATTAATTGGAAAAGCCGGGGAGTTGTATGGGAATGTAGAAGTCAAAATCGACCTAATAATTCATGATGTGTCAATAAAATCCGACTTGGGGAAGTAAATGAGAACCTGTGCAGTTCCTGAGATGGGCTGACTTTTGTTACACGTTAGAGAACAGAAATAGAAGGAAACAGAATAGAATAAAAGGAAATGTACGTTGTTTGTTTGTTTGCTTGTTTTCTTACTCTTGCTAATACAGCAAAACAGCTTCAACCTAGTTTTTGGAGATTATTTTTGTGGTTATGAGGTTAGAATGATTTATTTTGAAATGAAAGCTTTAGAATCTGTAGAAAATATTGCAGCTTTCAAAGTACAATTTTGGGGTCGAGTCATGCATTTGGAGCATAAAAATGCTCGCTAGAAGGTGTAATTCTTACTGAGTTCTAAAGCCACTTTAATTCTGCTTTGACTTTATCACTGCCATTCATATTTGGAATTGATGTACATTTCTGCCACGTCAAGAAATAGATGAGAGTAGTTTTGCCGTTTTTCTGGGAAGAGCTGATCTGTTTTTCTGAAAATAATGCTGATTGTTGTTAATCAACTTGTCAGAACTGAATAGTTTTCTTCTTTATCAAAGTGAAGAAAATTGGGACACTAAATAACAGCCTGTGTGGAACTAGGACACTCTGTTTGGAGACACTGCTCCAGACACTGTAGAGGATTTTTTTGACAGATAAGCTGTGTGCTTAAAGAGATAAATGTTAATCTAATACATTGGAAAACAGACAGATTACGGGGCACTGCCATGCATTCGAATAACAAGGCTAAGTTGTGTGCCCCAGCTGACTCTGTGGGAGAAAACTCCCCAAACTTACTCTGAAGACCATGGCAGCAGCTGGTAACTCTATCTGGTGGACTCTTGATACGTGACTCAATATTGGTAAACAGCAGCTCAGCTAACATTTTCAATATAGAAAGTATTTGTTTTTAATTGGAGTGTAGGGAGTTGGAAGAAAATGAACACAGAGCCTCTGCTATCTTTGTTCTCAGTCAGAATTCTCTGTCGCCTCCTTTTGTCTTTTCAAGTTTCCAGAATAAATATTGTCCAATTTTACTCTGTCCAGAATACTGAGGCTTGATGTAGTTGTACAAGCTGCTCCTCTGTGTCCCATACAGCATAAAAAGGGTCACATTATTCCGACCCAGAGCGCAGCACACACAACAAATTCACATTTTCACCGTGGTAGTTGAATACTGTATTGCCTCAGGCACATATGAGGGGATGTATTAAAGTGGTGGTGATTCAAAGAATTGCAGAAGCTTCAAGGTGCAGGAATTGCTCTTGTCATAATGTAACTTGTTCTTTTACAGTTCAAGCCAAGATTGGTTCTCTGGAATTATTCTTAAATATTAGTAGCTGAGTATAGATTTGGAAATTACTTTTCTTGAAGAGTTTTGTTGATCCTAATACATAATAAATTTGTTTTAACATATGTATATATTTATATATTAAAGTCACTGTTTTTGTCTGTTCTACACTGGATCCATTGATCTGGAGAAACAAAAGTGCATTGGAGCTAACAACCTCTGAACTTTGATCTGGATCTGTTTGTCTAATACAAGAACATCCCATGGTCATGGGAAGATTCCTGTTAATTGCCTAGGAACCAGTAAGAGAAGAGGCATTGAAGCACCCAAAAGCAGTCGTGCCCAGGGCAAGAGTTTTTAGGCTTTTCCAAAGAGTGTGAGCCAGAGACAGCCCATGGCAGCAGTTCCTTGCATTCCTCTCAAAGAGTTTTCTGTTCTCCCCCTGAACCTCCTTCCTTCGTGCAGAGAAGTTGAAAGTGCTGTTTCACAACTGCCCAGCTGCTGCCAAGGTGACACCCAGCTGCTGCCAGGGGAGCAGGAAGATGCATTTTGTGTGTTTGGCTTTGCATCGAAAGGGTCATTTCAGATGCTCATCGTGGCTTTTGTTACCTCTTGGCCCAGGACCGTGATGGGTGTGGTGGAACTTCTCTGTAGATGCTGAACTTTTCCTTTTCCCTCTGCTGCAGTAGCTGAAACCTCCTGATTCCAGAAATACATCAGAGGCACGGAGCCTGGTGGCACTGCTGGCACAGCTGTGTGGGGCTGTGCCCTCCACACTTCCCCTGTGCCAGACCCCGGTGCCTTTGCTGGTTTTGTCATGCTGGGCACCTGGTACTGGCCTTGCAGAGACTTCCCACCCTGGGAGAATGATTCTGTGTCTATCTGATAGGACAAATCAAGAAACTGTCCTGAAAATATGTATTAATGCTAAAAAATCTTCTGTTGAAAGCTTAGAAGAGAGCTGGAAATGCTCTGCCTTAAGGCTTCTCCTTGAGGATGAGCTAAGAGTCTGTCTGTCTTCTGAGTTTGTTTTCAGTTGCTGATCCAGTAGGATATTCTACAGTGCTTTTTTTAAAATATAACATAATGATTTTTTTTAAATGAGAACTTGGTTGTTCTCGCTTCTTAGGGTAGTAGTTCTCTTATCTTTTCCTGGAATAATTTTTGAACACATGAATACACAAAATACAGCAGTAAATTTTTTTTTTAATATAAAATACAGGTCTGGTAACACAGACACAACAGGAGTAGCATTTTAAGAATTTTGGCTGTGCGGCATCTTAGAAGCAAACATTGTAGAGATAAATTATAATGTTCATATAAATACAAACCTGTCTAAATTTAACACTGAAATAAAGATACAGTTGCCTGAGTAAATGACTGGATTTTTAAAGATGCTGCACAGTGAGAACTCACCTTGACTGGAGTGCTGAACTGAAATCACAGACAGCACCACTTCTGCATTTCCTCATCTTACTTCACTTCCACTACACTTCAAGATGATCACTCTCAGATAATCAAAATACATGAGTATTTGGAGAACTGGAGGTATATCTTGATGCCATTTCTTGAGCTTGGGCACAGATGTTTGAAAATCCTGGTCAGGTTCTTGTCAGCAGTGAAATAAGATAAGTACAGGTTACAAATTCTCGTTTGTTTCTGGTTAATTGGGCATTTAACACTGGGGTAACTGTTGCACAACAGCATTTTCTGAACTTTGCTGTGTGATTTTAGAAAGCACTAATTCAGCTTCAAAAGGCTCGTTAAATGCAAGATTCCCAGTAATTTTAAAAAGTAATGTAATATATTGGAACTTATAAAGACCTTGGAAAGGAAAAAACTTCTTTGAGGAGCTGCTTTTGATTCTGTTGGTGGCTTAAAAATGATGTTCAGGCTTCCTCTTGAAGAGCTCTCATTAGCATTTATGAAATAAAACAGTGGAGGATACTGTTGTGCCAATTTTCTACTTGGAATATTTGGTGATCATTTCTAATTTGTAGATTCATGGTTTCCTATTTCTACCTTTAAATGCTTATTTGCAGAGAATATTGAATAGAGCCATTAGAGCTGAGGGATTTTCTTGTACCACAGTTAAAGATCTTTATGTAGCCATCACCAGCATTTCATCTTGGTACATAAATCAGGGAAATAGTCAATATACTGAACAAATTGAAAAGATGTGAGAAAGTTCATATGCCATTCCAATTTGATCTTTAACAAATGATGTCTATTATAAAAAATCCCACAATGATATTGCTTCATGCAACTACCTTGGAAAAATGGTGTTGACTTAGAAATATTAGTTTCTGTCACAAATGTTATTTATTTTTCCTGCAGGTAGAACTCAAGGTGCCAACAATGTTCTGGTGAAAGTTAAAATCACTCCTATGGTGACAGCAAGTGACAAATTTCATAATGCTGCCTGTTTTTTTAAAGTTTCAATTTTAGCAATGTATAGAATAGACTTTTGAGGGTGACAGAGCTTCAGTTCTTGGCTTGATGTAATTTTCAGGAGAGAGTTTGGCTCCAGTGTGGTTTCTAGGATGCTGCTGGAATTTCTGTGTTGCAGTGGAACAGCCCAGCAGGGTGCAAATGCTCTCATGGCTTTCTTCTGCAGCATTACATTTCCCTATTGGAGGAGTAAAGTGATTTAAGGAGGAGAGGGGAGGAAAAAAAGGATGTATATATATTTTTTGAGCAAATATGTCAGTGTTTGATGTTTTCATAAGGTATGGTACATTAATTATATTGTATGAAGAGTATAAATATTTAATATGGACATTCATTCTTGAGTGAAAAAACTTGATCTATTTTATTGCCTAAATAAATTCATGGTAACTGACCTTATCTGAACTCTGACTAGCATTTGAGAAATCATTATTTGGACCTGCACATCCATCCCAGACTGGAAAAGCTTATCTTAGAATACATTATTTTAAGCTTATTTTCAATTTTGAGTAAGAATTAATATACTGAGTATATTGTCAGTGTGCTAGATAAATATAAAATATTCTTTCTTATCCTGAATACTCTTTTCTAGACATTCAGATTTAGTATTTTCATGGCCTGCTGACCCTCCTTGCTCAGAAATCTTCTCAGACTGTTTTTCATTAAGTGGCTGCAGATTTATTTCAATTGATTGAAAGTCATCTCTAATTACAGGTAATCATAAAGCAAATGATGATAAGGTATCATTTAGCTGAACTATCAATCATTCTTTTTTAGAGCATTCTAATTAAATTACCAACCGTTGTTTCAGGAAAAGTCCTTTGTAATAGGCATAAATATCGATTACATTGCATGTTTGTTGACCTGTTTTTGCCTCTGCATTTCTCTTGTTTTTATATACCTAGACCTCTATACTGAGTGCTGTATTATTTAAAGGCAATGTAGTGTAGGCTACTGGGAAATTAAAAACCACTAAATATTTAATATGTTAATTGTGCTGTTTAATCTCAAAAGAATTTGGAAATGTCTCCCTCGTTTGAGGCTGATTATTTACTGTATGCAAGTAAAAAGCTTGGAACACATAATTATGCTCTGTCATGGTGAAGAAAATTACTAGTATTTTAGGAGGTTTTACTCTTTTTTGGTAGCATTAATAGTCTCAGTTATTAAAATAAATAAAAGGAATCCTCCCCAGGAATTAACACCAGCTGAACCTCCCTCCCAAAAAATACCCAAACAGTAAAACAACAAAAAAGCCCCACTAGACTAAAAAACCTTGCTAAATGTGTTCAAATGTTCACATTAATGTTTAGCTGCTGCAAGAAATCATGGGTGGTAATTGATTGTACTGTATGGCCCAAAGAACTTCATGGTAAATATTTTATTGAATAAAGCTTTGTATTACAAAGGGACTATTCAGGTTGTAATTATCAAGCTAAAATCAATATCACTTTCCCAGCCTGGTGCTTTAAATGTAGGGGTATTCTTAAATCCAAAAGTATAATCAATAAACAACCGGACATTTTCCATTTTCTGTAATTAACTCTATCCAGTAGTTTTTCAAGGGACCTTTTTTCCATGCTATTCATGAGCTCTTCCCCTCAAAGTTACTAAATGGAGCTAAGAAGCCTGGACAAAATGATATTTGGCTTTAGAATACATTTAGTCTTCCACGACTCCACTCTCACTTCCTTGGGTGGCAAATCCATCTGTCCTTGCTGGAATTGAGCTGTTTCTTTTCAAAAAGATAAATACCAAACGAGTTTCTGGACAGGAATGGGGGAAACCTCTGCTGCACTTCCAGAGAAAGCCCTGTTCGTTAATGACCCCACTGAAGATGAAGTTTCTGAAGCTTTGTGGCTGCTGAAAGCACGAGGTGTTTGTTTTGTCCAGGCTGGGTCTCACCCTTCCCAAGCACCGATTTCCCTGGTGCTCTGCAAGTGGCTGTCCAAAGGGTTGGGACACTGCCAGCTTCGCCATAGTCACCAACATCCACTTGCTCTAAATTCACTGTGGCAGCAGGTGGGACTTTTCCAGTTGTTTTGCAAGAGTTGCTGCCAGCCCTTCTAGCAAAATCTGAGCTTCTTGTTTAAGGCAGGAGCTGCAGCATCCCATCGGAACAGCACACCCCCCTCCCAGCTCCTTCCCATCCCATGCTGCCTCCGGTTTCCCAGTGCCTTGCTGGCCCTCCAGCTCCTCTGCTCAGACTTTTCCACATCCCTCGTGCATGAGGGAATGGGAACATGGACCATGGAGCTCCAGAGATGTCCCAGGTGCTGGCTGGAGCCAACCCTCACATCCCTCCCCTCTAGGCAGTCTCACCTTTCCTTTGGGATTTCTCTCCCAGACAGCAGAAGGGGCTCCAGCTGTGTGCCAGGATGAGGCAGTTCCCCTTCCCACCAGCATAATCAAGACTAAACAGGTTTAAACTCTCTCTGTTGTAATAGCCTCATGTTCTTGATGAATTGGCACAGCAGGATGGCTTTTCTGCCTTGATAAAGGGTGCAGCTGTTATCATTATTGGTGTGATTGTTTAAGAACCAAATTAAAAACTTGACTTCATTTTAGATGCTAAGCAAAGGATTCCTCAGTGCTGGAGATACTTTATTTTAAAACAATGGTTATAAATATTCCGATACAAGGCTGAGGGTAATATTTGCTTTCAACTTTGTATCAGTGAATGTCACTATCATTTGGATTATTTTGCTTTAATCAGAATTTGTTTTAGGGTGAACAAGTGTGAAATTGTTGTTCGGAAAGATTAAAAGTTCTATGGCACATTTATATTCAACAAGAATTACATTTCTTGTATAATAAGTTAGAGATAATCCATATATTGTCTTTGAACCTGGAAGGAGATTATTTCTCAGAATAAGCACACTTTACTTCCAGGAATGGCAAAATGAATAGCTAAAATGGGAAAAAAAAATCTCTATAAAGTAGTCTGTTTATTAACAATTTTTAAAGACAAAGCCATTAGAACTCTGGGGTGTTTTTAAAGAGTTAATATGAATGCAATCCTCTGAAGAGAGGAGTGCTTCAGTCCCCATAAAACCTGAGTGACCTCTCTGCTGGTTCTTCGTGTTCCTGTTTGCATAGAGAAGAATTCCTGCCCTCAAGGTGTTCAAGATCCTTCCCAAGAGCCAGGTTCCCACCTGCTATCCCTCCTGGCATGGGAAATTATAAATACAGTGCTCTGGTTGTTGTTTTTGAGAGAACTGGGCTGTGTTTGTGGGTAATGTAGAGGCTCTGGGTGTGTGGGCTGGGAGGGGGTGTGAGCACAGCTGGTGCCCATGGATTTGTGACTCTGAAACCTTTTTGGTGGTGGCCTCGGTGGCCTCACAGCTCCACAACACAGCCATTGGGACTTTGTGCAAGGAAATCCTGAAGGAATTGTGGAAACTGGGTACTTCCCAGCATTTCCTTTGCTTTTCAGAAGGCACTGATTTAGTCAGTGATGATTCCTGCTAAGGACTGCATTTGAGTTATTTTATTGCTGAGTTAGTTGAACAAATCTTAATACAATTTACCTCTATCCCTTAATGAAGTTTTAAACATCCTTATGAGTCATTCCGTTACCTGTACAGCCGTCTTCTAAGGATGTGCTTAATTGAATTTATGTCAGATGGGATTTAAAACTTTCATAATATATGCAGAGTAAGTGTAATAGGTTTTGCTCTGGAATATGATAACCGAGGGACATTTTAATTCCTCCAGATAACCCAGTGTATATAATATTTCTGTCTCAAACTGATGATAGAATCTTCAGTTTCTCTCTCTTCCCCAACCAAGAAAAAAGATGAGAAGAGCAGAAGATGAGTATTTTACGGTGGCTACTCCATTTACATATATTTCCTGCATATAGGAGCATAAAGTTTAGAAATGTCTAGGCAGGCAGAATGCTTGCAGAAATAAATACAGTAAAGGCTTTTTAATGGCTCGACATAAATATGATGTACCTGACTCAGTACTGGAGTGTCCCCAGTTCTTTTGCATGGATTTTAAATCTGTGGCTACTCTGGGGATGAGAGGAATTTCTAATGGTGTTCTTTGAAATGCAGAAATAAGGTATTTTTTGTAGACTGCATTGCTAGAAAGAGGAGGACAAGATAGAAAACAGAAAGAATTCCTGAGGTTTTTAGAGCATTTTTAGCCTTGGATTTTTTTTTACTAAAATCATAGAAGGTTTTACTTGAAACTAAGAATTTTTCATTGCTGATTCAAGTCCTCATAGGATTTGCTGATGACAAGTGGAATTCACAGCAAACACTGACACTTGCATAGACAAGGCAGATGCAAAGAGGATTTTAAACAGATCCATTCTGATCTTAGGTATTATCTATTAATAACTCATGGCCCATCCTTTTGGGTAGTGGGATAGAGTTAATTTTCTTTGTAGTGGTCCAGATGGTGCTGTGTTTTGAATTTGTGGCTGAGATGGTGCTGATAACCCACCAATGTTTTGGCTGTTGCTGAGCAGTGCCTGCCCAATGCTGGGGATTTCCCCTCCTCTGCAACCTGGGACACAGCGGGCAGCAGCTCCCAACTGGCCAGAGGGACACCCCATCCCCTAAAACGCTCAGCAACAACACCCCCTCACACCCCAAACCCAAGGAACAGTCTGGGATTGCCTTCCAAGGGTGCTGTTGGTCCTGACCTGTGGGAGGTGGCCAGTGGTTGGCTTTGCATCACTTGTTTGTTCCTTCTCCCACTCCCCACTCCCCTCACTTATCAAACCACCTTTCACTTATTAAACCATCTTTATCCCCACCTATGACTTTTCTTACTTAATCCTCTGCCTCGTCCTGCAGTGGGGGAGGGAACAAGTGGCCCTGTGGGTGCTTAGCTGCTCTAGGGGGTCATTCCATAACTCTGTAGGGATGAGAAAAAAAGTACTCTTTGGTATTTGAGTACCAGAATGATCGCGTATAATACCTGTAGTCCTGCATCTGCTCCACTGAAATTGCTCCCCTGAAGATTCTCACATCCTAGGCCTGGCAGGATTTGGTTTTGTTCAAAGTAGAAATGTTGTCTCAGCCTTTTTGTTATAAGTTACAAGTTCCTGCACTTATCTTAGGAAGTAGGTGTAACCACCATAATTCCAGTTTGCAAGGACAGTGGAAAAGCTGACCCTGGCTGCTACATGTCCTAGATATTATTGATCTTACTGGTGTAGCAAAAAAGTCTGTGTAAGGCCCTTTTTCTGAGGAGACTTTTGCATTAAGAAACTTGCATTATTCCTCTGATGGTAAAATACCCAGCGTGGCTGTGGGTATTTGTATTCTGCTGTTGATCAGTGCTTTGTATTGTTTCCTTTCATTAATAAGTAGGTAAATATCTCCAAATCAAAAGCTTGCTGCTGAGCTTATTGATCTTTGGGAAGCCTTTGATTCCTGACAAAGGAATCTTTGTAGCTACAGTGTTTGAAGGAAATTTTCAAGGGAATTTTAAGTGTGTGTGTCTCATCATGAAGCTTACACATGGCAGTATAGTGTAGCATTAAGAATTAATTTTAGCTTTTTTACCAAAATGGTTATTGAATAAATAAGAATATATGTTCTATCTGTTTCTGATTAATTATAAAAGCCACAATTAATATACAGTTTTGAAAATAACAGAAATTCTAGGTTTAAGTATTTAATGCACTATATATACTGTTTCTCATTGATTGTTACTGACTTTCAGACTCTTGGTCTTGCATGCTGAATTACTTAGGATTTTTGTAAGAATGCATAGTAAAACTTGAATCTTCTTTTGATCGCAGGGCAACATAAAATAGGAATATAGGCTGGAGGAGATTATATTTTATATATGGTATAAGCCTATTGTTGCTACAGCTGATCTTGTGTAAGGTTTAGCAGTGGTTCAAGAGAATATTTGTTATATTAAAAAGAACAAAAGGCATCCTCACCTTTTATGAATGTGTGTGCATTCTAGGAGTACAGAATTTATTGAGTAGACTTGGGCATTGTTTAATATCTTTATGAATGATGAGGAAGAAATGTGATGACACTGGAAGCAGCTGTGACTTGCACAGTTGTAGGATCTGGGTGATGCTGAAGTGAAAAGCATCTGATTCTGGCACTGGGATGTTTCCACAGGTTTTGTTTTTTATAGATTTTGAATCTATATGAAATGTTAACTTTAAATAAGCAGGAGGGATCCAAGTTGGTACGAATGAATTATTTCACAATTCCATGGAGCTGTTCTGACCATGATCCAGGGGTTGAATAAGTTTTACTTATCTCTATTTTGTCATGCATGTTGATGTGACAAGATGACATCACAGCCGAACTCTTAAAATATTATGATGATTTGAATAAAACCTGAAAAGAAGTAACTGGAAAGTCAAACTACTGTCAAATTGCTTAAAATGTATACAACAAACTTATCAGTGTTTCTTCGAGTTTTCAGAAACTCAGGTTATCATATTTGACATTGCTGGAGGAATTTTAAAACACAACATCATGGAAAAAAATTCAGAGCTCCCTTCTATTGTATCCTGCCTAAAATCACAGCAGAGAATTTTCCTAGGGGAGACTGGTAAATTCCACTCCCATGCTTTTTTATGCTTCCTTTCTTTGGTTGACATTGTGTATTCCTGATTTATTTATTTGTGCATATCTGAGGAGTACTGTGAGCTGACAACTGACTCAGCAGGGAGGAATTCACAATAATCAGAGTAATTTAGCAAAATACTTTTTTTTGTTTGTTTTTCCACATAAATAAAACAGGTTAATCTACAGGAAAAACATGTGAATCATCAGCTTGGATTTCACTCACTAGCAGCCTGTCACCCATTCTCTCAAGTGTATTTTTCTGTGCTTCTTTAAAGGATTTTAGATCTCTTCCTTTTTCACTTTCATGCAGTTGACAGTGGCCCCAGCACCTACCACAAGGGCCAAGGACCAGAACTAAAGACAGGCTCAGGCCCTGGGAAATGGGAACTCAAATCTCTGCATTGTGTGAAGGAAGATGGGCAATGGGAGGAGGAGACCATGAATTTGTGTGTTGCGATAACAAAAACATGAATTTGTGTCATGGTGTCCCCTTCCCTTGCTCCGAGCTGGGGACGCAGCGCTCTCCTGGCAGAAGTCTGTGACATCCTTCCCTTCAAGGCTTGGTTCAGTTCTAGAACGCAGGAGGAAGATGAGAAGAAGAAACAAGGAACTTCTCTGCTGTGCTTTTCCATGCTGTCTTGGTTGTTGTTTACTTGTTTTGGGAGTTCTGTGAACCCCTGAAAGATCAGCTCTCCTGCAGAAGCCATTCAATAATTGCATCCAGTTTTCCCATCTGTAATTTTTGTTGCCCCTGAGATTTCCTGTGCACCTTCGTGCTCATTCTCTGCTCTTGCTCTCTCACACTTGACACTCTCTCTCTCTCTCTCTCTCTCTCTCTCTCTTGCAAGTTGAATTCTTAGTTGAAATGTGATGCAATGAGGTAAATGCTATCAGTTCTGGGAAAGCAGGAGCTGGGGAACTGAGACTGGTTCACTCCAGGCTGTGGAGAGGTTTTGTGGATTATTACCTGGATTGGGGAGCACAGGTGTCCCAGGGCTGAGCTGGGGTAAGGAGCTGTGACTTGGATCAGGGATGGGCTACTGCAAGCACAGAGAATCCAGCACCTGCAGAAAGCAGAGAGGCACGTGGATACATTTGATTATTTTAACCTAGAAGGCTCCAGAACCAGAGAAAAGGAAGAAGCCAAATGATTCTTCTCAGTCTTCAAATTTTAGGGTAGTTCAAGGCATCTTTCTGGTCTGTCACACCTCTGGAGCTCAGAGCATCCAGGCTGTCACATAACCAGTGCTCAACACCCTGGGGCAGGTACAGCTCAGGAACAGCCTTGGGAAGGTAAAATAAATATCAGCTGTGTCCTCCCTGAACTTGAAAACACTCATTAAACATCTGTTTTAATTTCTCTTTTACTTTGCTGGCATATGAACGAGGTTGCAAACTGTCTTGCAGGGATGGTGTTAATGTGTAATATTAGAAAGTGAACAACAAAGTCAACAATGCATATGGCACAGGTTGCTCAAAATACTGGTTAGTCTGGATAAGAACCTTCCCAATGGGGAGGCCCTGCTGTTTTCCCTCTGTTGCAGTGCATAGCCAGGGTGAATTCTGTGAGATATTTCCAAAGATAATGAATATTATCTTGTTTTCCATCTTGAATGTAAGGAATATATTAGAAGAGAAGCACTGAATGCTAGAAAAATGACAAAATTCCCTTTCAGAGCTGCCTGAATTGTACCCAGATTTTTCAGTCTTCCTAGCAGTCTAAGAGTTTGTGCTTTGTGGATGATACTTGAGACTGTGCTATTCCAGTAATGAGGTTAATCTCACCATTAAAATTAACTGTGAAGCACCATGTTTACTTTGGGATTTATTCCTAAATGTAGGAGTGTGTCTGTGACGTAAGAGATGTGTTATAAATAGTTGTGCAGTTAATTCTGATTAATCATATTTTTTAAAAATTTCCCTAGGAATACTTGCAAGTAGGAGTTTTATTTAAATCTTTTCTTTCTCATGTCTTTCCCACGTTGTGCCAGCCTTGGTTTGTCTGGAGTCACTAACACAACAGAGTAAATGCAATGCAACGCTCAAAAACCCACTCACATCATGTCTTTATATGAAACTCCAGGCAAGCAAAAGAGAATTGCATTCCAGGTCCTAAAACCAATACTCTGAAGTGGTTTCACACGCTCTGACCAGATAAATACACAGAAAATTCTATTTAAAGCATCCCCAGTAAGCGCAGGTTGATTCAGAGCCCCGTCCTATGAAGCAGAACCCTTCTGCTGCGGCAGTGTGCTGTGGGTGCAGGGAGGGGATGAGCCAGCCCGTGTCACCTGCCTTCAGGGCTCTGTCCCTGGAAATTCTCTGTTAATGGAATGGCCAGGAAGGAGACCTGGCCCTCTGGTTAAGCTCCCAGACATAAATCTGGCTGAATTCTACTGACAGCCAAGTCTTGTGAGCTCTTTCCACGGCTGAGGTTCACTGAGAGCATTCTTAATGCTTTGCTCATTCCTAAGCTTGTGTGGGCACTGGAATGAAGGGAGGGACCCCTCTTTTACAGTTCTTGAGGTAAGCCTGGGAAGTTTTAGCTAAGACTCTTGTAATAGAGCGGTTTTTTTAAACTTTAGGATTCTTGTAAAGAACTGCAACCTCATCAAGTACATTTTGGCCTATATAGAAAATAGTCTGAAACTCCCAGTTACTCTTAGTAAGCACTTTGCTCTGTTGTCATTTGGAACCCCTGGTGCAGAGTTTCAAGGAGATCTGTCAGGGATCCTGTGGAGCTGTCTCCTCCCATTTATCAGTTTAAATGGTGCTAGAAAAAGTCCTCCTGCTCATCATTCAGGTATTACTTAGGTGTTTTAAAAGTAATTCTGATGTTTCAATGAAACAGGTGCTGCAGGACCTTTCACCATATCTCCAAATGAAAAGGCTGGTGGACGGGAGGAAGTTGGAAGTGCTCATTTGAGTAGTGCTGATATGACAGCAAGGCTTGTTGTGCTGAGATTGGAGTTTTAAGGTCACCTTTCATCACCTCAGAGCTTTAGAATAAAGTACAGGCATGTGTGTGGTGGGAGCTCACAATGAGGGAAAGCATTATGTAACAAAAAACGCAAATGCAAACAGTTTTAGTTAAGGAACAAACACATAACAACACAGCCAGGGCAGGGAATGGGATTGAGCTGCTCGAGGATCTCTCAATGTCATTTGTTTCCTTGGCCTGCTGTCCCCCATGCCTGGCTGCACTGCACCAGCTCTCCTGCTCCGTCTGGAAATGATGTTTTTGTAGAAAGAGAATTTGGCAGCCGGCCATGCTCGGTTCAACTTCATGGCACATGCAGAATTGATTCAGAGTTGCTGTGTGTGACCAGGCCCTCGGTGCAGTACAATTGCTGCTGGCCTGGTGGGTTGGAGATGCACACAAAATGATGACACAAATATTGCATAAATGCTCCCACAGAAATCCAGGGGGAAAATGAAGGCAAACAACACATGGGAGCCTCCTGAGGACAAGTGCTAAGTTTATGAGATAATGTGGGGATGGGGGATAAGATCTGTTAAGATGGTAAGAGTTGATATGTGATTAAAATTAGTTTGTTAGATTCCCATTATGCAACAAAAAGACAGTTTTAATTGATTCTTATGAAGCGCTGTATATTTTATTTTTGTTAATTGTTTATATTAAATGCATAGTGAGGTTAATCATCTGCTCAGTTGCTTTTTTAATATCCTGAGGGATTTTTTGCTGTTCTTTAAATATTTGCTTAAGCAGTAGTGCTAGAAATAAGAAACAAAAGGCATTTTATCTTGAGCAGAAACAGCACAGTGATTTGAATTTCGCATGTTTCTTGTTCTTTCACAGCAGTTGTTGCTTTCATTAACACGATTCTTTATTTTAGAGAAATTGATGCCAAATACAGCGAAATTCCACAGTTGGTGCTTAACTCCAGGGTAGTGGAGTTAAACAAACAGAAAATAAAAGCCCCGACCAAAAAAACCTTGAAGTTAACAGTCAAGATTTCTTATTCCATCTCCACTGACCTTTTTGAAGGTTTTTATCCTCTGTTCTGCTGGCTGATTACTTAGGGATTCACTGAGCAGTTTCCTTGAAGGCCATTCTTTCTGCTGGCCATTGGCATGAAAATGCAGCTGTCTGAGTGAGACCTCTTTGATCTTCAGAGAGCTTTGTAAAGATAGATTAAAAGCAAAGCTATCAGGCATTTTTTCCCAATGCAAATACTGCCTGTGTTTTCAAGTCAGATAGTTTTGGGGGGGGGTTGGCTGGTTTGTTTTTAGGGAATTGAGATTTGGAATTGTGAACACAGTGTTGTTTTGGTTTTTTTTTTCCTTTGAACAAAAACTGAAAATACATGAATGTGTGTTGAACCCTTTGGAAAGAAAAATAAACAAAAAAACCCCAACCCAGCTCTCTGTGGAACATTTTATGTTCGTTAAAATCCAGTGGGAAGATGAATCTAGTACCCTCTGGTCAAAATTATGTTTAAAGAGACTTACAAGGGGCTTGATTCCAATAAAATAATTGAATCAGAATATGCTTCTAAGCACTTTTTACTTTATATTGAGGTGCTGATGTTCAGATAAATCAAAATTTGCTCTTGCAAGTTAAAAAGTCTACTGTGCCTACAGACTCTATTATAATTCAAAACATTTAAATGCTACATTAATTTGCAGCACACAAAATTACATGTACATTATCTTTTTCTTCCTTTGAGACCACATATTTGTATTGGAATTTTCAATAATTTGTGTTTCTGTTTTCCCCTGAAATCAGTCACAATGAGATTAACATCTCTGTGGCTGTTCTGTGTCAGAAACATGAATGGAGCCAGCTGCTCCTCGAGTGGAAAGAGAGGTACAAGAACTTTGGGGCTTACCTGGAGGGACAGCTTAGGTCTAGAAAAAATCACTTTGGGTGCTTACACACCACATCATCTGACCCAGCTGTTTTCTGAGTCCTTATGTATCAATTGTAGTTTCCTCATTTTCCAACAGAAATCCTTATTCAACTTAGCTTAGGCTGTTTTGGCTGGTGGCAGAACAGTCTCGGCCTCTACAGGCTGGGGTTTGGCAAGGTTTTGGTGCTTTCCTGGGCACGGGGAATTTACCACTCTCTGCTGGTGGCTTCTCTGCTAAATGTTCACCAATGGAACAGGGACAGTCCTGGGAGAGCTGCAGGAGCAAATAAACACCCTCAAAGATATGAAGTTTTGTCTTCCTGCTTTTAAAATATTCTCTCAATTTGTTTTTCTGACAAAGCCAATGGAATTAGATCAGTGAAATCCATCAGCTCATTAATCAGTCCCTCTAAATCACAAGTAAGTCACAACACTGATTTAGGTACTAACTTCAGGGGTGCAGTGTTACAACATTTCCATTTTGAGGAACAGCTCCTGAGACTTTGAAAAGGAAATATTTTTAATACAATAGCTTTCAATTCTCTGATACTGTTGTAATAAAATTACAAGTTAGGGAGACCTAACTGATGATCCTTACTCACAAAAAGGTTTTATTACTTCTGGTGTATTACAGAGTTTATTGTCCTTAGTGTTGCTAATTAGTTAACAGAACTATTTTGATTTTTGTGCGTACTTACTAATTATTTTATCATGAGAAAAATGAGTGGGGTCCAAGTGCCCTATTAATTCATTTCAGCCTGAAAAGTTTTTTTTTATAATTAGTTTGGCAAGAGGAATGAGCAAAATTAGCTACTAATGAGAAGGTAAGTGTAGTAATCTTCTTGTGATATAAAACTGTGATTGTCAGTAGTTAGTAATAGGAACCGAGTGTATTTCGTGGGACCTCACTTGGTCCTGAGAAATCATTAACATCATCTGATATCGTAAATTGCCTTATTTCACACCTGCATTTCCATCACTGCCTGCTAACCCTCCAGCCACAGATACTGATAAGTTTTTTTGCTAATTAGAGAGTCATTAATGAAGTAAAGAATATGAGCAATCAATTATGGCTTGTTTTAGTAATCCAAACAAAAACTTAATTGCATAAATTTGTCATGTACTTTCAAGTTTTGACAGTATATTTGTGAAACATGGCAAGAATGTCAACACTTTGTAAGTAGCAGGTGTGACCTAGACAAGTTTTTCTCGTGTTCAGTTGCAAATTGCTTGACTTGTGATACGCAGTGATGGATTAATGGCTTATTAAAACCCACTTCTTTCTGTAAACAAGAACTTCACATTTCCTATTCTGGTTCATTATAATTGCAGCATTTGTATGGCGAGGTTTATGATAAATAACTTATGTCTCTCTCTCTTTTTTTTTTTTATTTTTTATTCTATGGATTTACATTTTTAACCAGTACTTTGTGAACAAAGTTAAGCATTTCCTCAGCACCTACTATAACTTAAATATTTTTTTTTAATCTAAAAATTGCATTTCTTGTGTTTCCTTGCTCCATTTCTGCCTAGGTCTCTATGGTAAAATAATACTTCATGTGTATTACCTCTTATTTACATTTCTTTGCATTTCCTCATGTTAAAAAGTAGCAGTCTCATGCCAAAGCAGTAAGGCTCAAAGTGAAATAACCTTGCTGATGAATAAACATGATGTGGGAGAAGGTTGCTGTGAAGATATTGCTGGATATTAAGTTGGGTATTTGGTATATTTAATTTGTATTTGCACTTTTTCAATTTATCTCGGAAGTAAAAAGGAGTAACTTTTGTATCATTGCAAATAAGTGATGTGAATAGGTCAGGAATTCTAAGAACTTGTAACTTTTTCCATTTCTCAGAACTCTGTGGATATCTAGGTATGCAGTCTCAAATGTCTGTCAATATTTTCCTCTAATAAGTTCTTTCTGCCATAATTTGGATGCTTAAAAGGATTGCACTAAGGGTGTAAGTAAATAAATACGAAAATGATTTTGAGGTCATGACACACTGGTATTGCTGCTAACATCTGGAAGGGATTTGTACAGCATGGAAACACTGTTCTGTGTGGATTTATGAACATTACCTTTGTTGCTAACTGATTAAGACACAGGGGAGGACGATGTTCTTATCATTGCACAGTCATTTTTCAGAGCAGGATTTCACAGTAAATAGCTCAGGTGAGGACGAGACAGCTTGTTCTGAAGCAAATGCCCAGAGCTGTCATAGGATGTCGGTGGTGTCCTTGAGAAAATGTCTTGTGCATCAGTCCTTCCCTTCAAAAATCCTCTTCCCAAATCATTCTGTGTGCTTGATGTCTCCTGGGGATCAGCACTGGAACCCCTGACAGCAGCTGGTTGGGTTTTGGGGCTTATTTTGGTTAAAGGAACAGCGGATCTGCTTTCTGTGCCAAAAAATGGTGTCACTTCTACGTTGTCCCAGGTTTGAAGAAACAAATTTGGAAAATTACTATTTAAATATCTAAAAAATTACTTTTTTAAGAATGTCATGGTTTGAAGATTTTGATTTTTCTAAAAAAAACCCCTATTTTAAAAAATAAATGGTAGGGAAACTCTAGAAAAGCAACTTCTTTATATTCAATGATGCCATATAAATTACCTGGTAAGTGTAAGGTGATGAAGGCAGTGAAGGGGCATTAAACTGTGAGTACTTAAAATTAGACTCTGCTCTATCTTTTAGCCAGAGATGCACAACAGAAATTTTAGCAAATTGAAAAAGTCATAAAATATTTTCTTACATGCATATGCTAAGCAGGAAGCTTGAAAAATGTTCCCTTCAAGCCAATTATATCCATTGGCTATGAAGCAAAAAACCAGTTAAAGACCTAATTGCTGGGTGGTTTCCTGTAAATGCCATTATTTATTTATTTATTGGTGTTGAAGCACTAATCAAGAATGATACACTATCCATTTCCATCTTGCCTGTATTTTTTCCTTCTAATATTTGGGTTTAGGCTTCTATTAGCTGTGAAATGTGCCTTCAGTGAAATTACCACAAATGTAATTTGGGCTTGTCAGCAACTGGTTAATCCTGTACCTGCTGGGCTGCCTCAGTGAGGCTCAGCAACTGGGCTGAGAACAACTGAGGTTAATATTCCTGTTCATCAAATGGCAATTAGAGGAAAGATTAATGATTTGTGTCCTTCCCCCTGTTATCTTTCAGAGGACAGCTGTCTGTCTTGCTGAGGTGTTTAAAGATTATCATATCCCAATGTGAAAATAGGTATTGTATCTCCGTTTTTATGGCCTGCTTGTTTGCTTAGTTTGGCCTAAACATATTATTATAGGTTGTTTTCCTTGCCTCTTATAGATCAGATTTTTGAGTTGTAATTTGTTTGTTCTAAAACATGAACAAAATTGATGGGTGTTCATTCCCAGAGAAAATAAAAGTCTCGGTGCCATTGAGGGTCCCTGTTGCATTTGTCAGACTCCACACCCCAACTTCAGGCTCACATCCCTTTCCCCTAGAGAGTCAGACACCCAGAAGAGCTGCTGCTTTTGAAAACCCATCCTATAAACTAAAATCCATAGGGGTAGGAAGGTCTTCCAAAGCTTCCAGACTCAAACCTTCAGCTGCCAGCTGGTCAGGAAATCTCACACACTTGCTCTGTGCAGATTGAGCCAGAGCAAGGCAGCATTTAAAGCAAGGCTGTGCAGTATATCTTTCAATAATCCTCTGTGGAAGCTGCAGAGCTGATTGATGAATAAATACAGCAAGGTGAGTGTCAAAGGCACCCCGTGTGTTCAGCTCACCAAATGCAAACAGGAAGATGGGGATATGGCTACAAACAGGCTCTGACCAGCATCACAGCCTCTGAGGACTTTATGAGCCCGGTTTTAAACTTCAGACAGCAACAGTTCAGTCATAAACAGCTCTAGCAGCCCAATATTCTGCAAAAGGTACCCCCAGAGCATTTCATCCAGGTCTTTCAGGTTTTCCAGATGGCAGCAGCCTTGTGCTCCTGTGGATGTGCTGTTATTGAGCACAAGTCTGAAGCTGTGCTCACTATCAACTTTGTGGCACCAGTATATCCTGTCCTGCCAATGTCCTTGGCATTCCAGCTCCAGCTCAGAAATCCCCTCCTGCACTGGAAATCTGAGAGGCAGAGTGTGGAGGAGTCCCCTCAGCACCGTGTCCTGCCCAGCTGTGACCTGCTTCCTTGAGTGCTTAGCTTGTCTGACTGGCATCAAGCTGCTTGCTCTGTCCCATAATCTCCCTGAAATGTCAAGATCCCATCAGTCTTTTAATGAGATTTAAGCTGCTGATTTATCAAGCAGGTTTTCAGGATTATACCTGCTGAATGTAAGGGAATAGGGTTATTGACTCTAGAAAATACTTTATTCTTTTTCTTTTCTGTCTCCTCTGCACATTTTCTGCATCCCTAACCTCTCCATTTAGTAAAGTTAAACTGTCTTTTGTGTATGAGCCTCACCTCTCCACCTGTGAACGAGTACTCAAACAGTTTTCTTTGTTCAAGTATCTCAGAAAATTTTTTTTCCATAAGTTCCAGCTTCACTTCTCTTCCTGTGGAGAGAACTATATTAGGAAAGCATCTCAGAGAAGAATAACATTTCCCCTTTGAAAAGCTCTTTGTGGTTAATACCTACTGAGGAGCTGAAATACTTGTAAGACTTTTTTCTCCAAGAATAAACTGAAGTAAAAAATAAAACATATTTCTGCTTTTTAGTTAGATTCTGTGTCTTAATACTGACAGGGTGTTTAGTACTTAATGTCCTCTGAGCATCATGGGGCCCTAGACTGTTAAAGTTCTAGAAATAGAGGAAATGTTCTAACTAATACATCGATATTTACTTGTTCAAGGAATAAAAATTGTGTTTTTTTTGGTATTCTGCTGCTGGGAGCTCAAAGCTAGATACTCAGAATGCATTTTCCTGGAGAACACACTCTTTTTGTTACCAAGGAGGGGACCAGCTGAGCAGAGAATAAAATTTAAATGATGATTTAGAGTCTGAGATTAGGAAACACAATGAACACCTTTCCTAGCTCAATGCTCCTCTAAGACTCTCTAGTTTGCATGTCTTAAAGCTTAACACTCATGTTTTACTACTGATTATGAATCTAAAGGGTTTGCAGTGTCTGTAAAGTTGAGATATTTTGTATTGCAGGCACATTGGATATTGAAGGTACTCTGCTCTTAAACCCATAAAGTTCAATAAATACACAGCAACTGGGAACACACATAAAACTTTCTCTATTAGCTGGAAATATGAATGAGTTTTTTAAACAGTGTTTTTACACCCATGTGCTTATGAAGTGTAGCTCCAATTTCCTTCATATTTGGTGAGAACATTTATTAACGTCAGAGGAGGAATGTTCCTAATTTTTTGTTTTCATAGTTTCTTTTGTTCTTTGCAACAATGAAGTAAAGAACATGAAGGGAAAACAATTTTATTGAGAAATTTACTGTATGTAAATTATGGACTAAGTGTCCCATTCAAGCAATCTTTGAATATTTTAAACTGTTTCTGTGGTTAATTATTTATTAGTACTCAGGCTATTAGCACAGAGCTACTAATTCTAAAATATCTTAGGGGGAAAAAAACCACAGATTCATCAGTTTCTTTTCAGTTGAGTCATGTAGGTTCTGTTACTACTAATTATTGTATTAGGGAAGCAAAGTAAGGCTCTAAGGCTATTAGAAAAAAAATAAAGAAAAAAAAAAGCATGGGTTTTTTTATCTGTTATGATTTGGTATTTATAACAAAAACTGACATTTAAACACCAAGAAAACATTTGGGTATTTCCAAACCTTCTTTGAAGACAGTTTGGTTTAGTTACTTGGTTTTAAACCTGTTCAAATTTGTATTAATTCTTTTCCCCACCATGATGCAGCGTATCACTGTCTGTGCAGTGGCAGGAACAATAAAACAATGTACCTTGATAATCACAGCTATTCTGGAGTGAGTTTTTGGAGCAGCAGGAGAGATGATTTTACAAGTGGCTGTACAATACCAGTTATGATATAGCAGGAACTTGCAATTTCTGTCCCCTTCGAAGAGATGACATTTAATTATGGTAATAGCTTTACTGATAGCTGATACACAGTATGGCGTGCATTAAAATTATACCGTCCGTGAGAAATCACATCCAAATATTGTTTGAAAATAGAAGGCAAGAAAACACCTCCCCACGGGGGAAAATTGTTGGCAAATTCTTCTGACTAACGGCGCAGTGCAGCGGTTTTATTTCTGGTCCCTCTCTGCGAAGGTGGCGCGAGATAATTTGACAAATGCTGTCAGATGTGGTAACCTCCCGTAATTCCTCCGGTGCACATCCTAATCCTGTGCTCTCTCCTCGGAGAGCTGGCTGGGTGGGCAGTTTCCCCACTGACAGATGCAGTGACCTTATCACGCAGACAGCTCCATCCAGCGTGACAGCCCGGCCATCTGCCTCCTATTGATCATCATTGCCTTAAAGAAAGGGATCCTCCAAAGCTTGGAACCCCAGGCTAAAGAAGTGTTTTATGTGGAGGCCTTAACCTTTAGGGTGGTTTTCCTCTCGTTTCAATCTGATTTGTAAATTGCAATCTGAAAATGTGGCTTCTGGTGGTAAAATGTTACTGTCTTTCCAAAACACAGCCTTGAATATCTGAGGGAACTCAAATCCCACGAAGATAAGAAGAGAGCTGGACTTCACCACGGTTGAGATAGCAAATAACTGCTCATTGGTCCTGAAGAGTGACAGGATCTCTTCAACAATTTTCCATAAAAGATAAATATTTTATCCAGTTCCCCAACTTTCCCTATTTTCATGTAAATATTATATGTATGTAGATAGTTCTGTCTACAATCTCAGAATTTCTTCAATATTTCAATAGCTGTGACTAACAGGCATAAATTGACTGAATACTCCTGAGTATTTTTCAAACCAGAAATAAATAGACTTTTTTTTAGATGTAATGCTCTTTATGGTGAGGCCCTGGCACAGGGTGCCCAGAGAAGGTGTGGCTGCCCCATCCCTGGAAGTGTCCAAGGCCAGGTTGGACAGGGCTTGGAGCAACCTGGGATAGTGGAAGGTGTCCTGCCATGGCAGTGGGTCAGAACTGGATGAGCTTTAAGGTCCCTCCCAACTCAAACCAGGCTGTGATATTCTATGATTTCTGTCTGAAACCTTTTAAAGCAGAATAATTTAATGCTGTGTGTCATTTGTTTCTATAGCGTTTTATGTGTGGTCCCAATTGAAAGACAACAACACATAAAATCTTACATCATGTACATTTATACATGCGATTAGTTATTTATTTTAAAGGGGTCATTAGTCAGGTGTGCAGAGGGAGCAGTTCAGGTTGGGTGGGTGGCTCCAGAATGAATGCAAAAGAAATAAAACAAGCATTGGTGGCCCCTCAATTTGAGAAGAATCCAGAGTGTGTCAGGGAAGGGGTTTGTGGAGAATCACAGTTACATCATCTCATGGAGATACTCTGAATGCTTGGCTGGCTGGGCTGAGTGACTTGGGCATGCATTGTGAATTTTAAGTGAGAGTAATTAAGCAAGTGTTAATTGTAGGTAATTAGGCTGTGGATGAATCAGGAGGAAGGTGACAATCACAAGGCACACTCTGTTCTGGAGGTGACAAATCTGGGGGTAGCAGTGCAGGTGAGACTTTGTTGTAGGCACACAGCTCGTGGTAATTGGGGGTGGGGCTGTGGCCCAGCCTCATCCCTAATGAGCTGCAGCTGGGTGGGGCAGGTGATTAGTGTTGGGGATAATGAGATGTGCAGTGCTGACCAATCACAGAAGGGCAGAGGGAGCACACAGGTGGAATGCATTTAACATCAGGAGTATAAGAGGGTGGAGTGAAGAGCAGTTTGGAGGTGTCTGAAGCATTTCTTGGTGTTAGGCTTGGCTCTGCTGGCCCTCTGCTATAAAACTTGTGTCCTGAGCTCCAGATAAACCCTCAAGTGTGAGTAGCCACACCCAGTATTAATTCACTAATTACCCCTAGAGTTATTTAATCTATTTCCAGGGCTTGATTTTTCAGTCTAGTCCAAAAACTGACAATACAATCCTTTCACTGCTGCTTCCTTGGGAAAGGGAGTGACCTGGGAGACCTCTGCAAAGTTGTTTATCTTTACCAGAGTGAGAAGGGAATGGATAGTCCTATAGGACAGCATTTTGAAGCTGTCTTGAGGCTTCTCAGAAGTGTAAACAAAATATGCTCATACAAAACCAAAAATCCTCTGTAAGGTAAGGTGGGTGGTGGGAAGCAGGTGATTTCAGAGGGGTTTTAGACTGGGTGTGAGGAGTCAGGTGGGATTTTAAGATGCTGTCAAAAGAAAGAAGCTGCATGGGAAATGAAGGGTCAGATTATGCAAACAGTGGGAACAGAATATCCTATAGATGGCTGTTAGTGTTCAGGAAAATATTTACTGCTGCTCTCACACAGGCAAGGGCTCTGGGTATCACACACAAAAGACTTTACTTTGCCCCAAGCATCAGTTGCCAAATGTCAGTCACCTGCTTTGCCTAGGCCAAAAGTCACCTCTCATCATAATCCTGTAGTGCTATATCATAGTTCTGCCAAAAAGTTTATCTGTGCATGGATGTCTGAAAGTTTTAAAAGGAGGTAGCTGAAATGACAGTGTGGTGTCACTAGGGATGGAAACAAATGCAGAATAAAACTTGTAAGTACAATATGAAAGTAACTGCAAGCAGAATGAACAAGTGTTAGTTTCTGAGATGGCTTGGATGGCTAGAAGAAGATTTATGTACCTTCATTGAGAAAGGTTTTTAGAAGACAAAGTATTATTTATAGTTTGAAAGGCATAGAATCAAGGATGATACAGGAGTAGTCCAGATACCAGACTCCTTTGAAAATCTTCCAATTGTTTAGATTTTTTTTTTCTTTCTGAAATGAAGAAACAAGACCTGAGAAAAGCAGCTGTGGGTAAAGAGAAAAGAGGGGACAGGAAGATGTCCACTTTGTGAAGAAGGTTGTACATACCTCCTTGTGGAAATTACTGACATTACTCATTTGTCTAAATTGAGTTAATGAGCACGTAGGAAAGCACTTGGGTTGTCCTCAGTGGCTGGTAATTGCCTGTACTCAAGGTTCTCTGGTTCTGCAAAGCCTGGAACTAATACCCCCATGCTGTGACACTTTGTTTTGATTGTGCTAATCATTAAATTGGCCACTGAAAAAAAGAGTAGGAAAATGTCATTTGGTTTTAAATTCTTTTGCAGTAAAGTATTCTTAGTCACAGTGACTGGGTAACTTAAACTAATATGAAATTCACTTAGTTTTTATTAAAATGAAATATTTCAATTTGCCTGAGAGAAAGAGGGTGGAGATCTCTAGCCTGGTTTAAATGTATCATGCAGGTTTTTATTGTACAAATGCTATAGAATGAAAAGTTCAAGGAAAGATGCATCTTGTTGAAAGAGGCTGAAGAGTCACTGAAGGAAAGCCAGAACTTTTACTCTTCTTTGAGGCAAGATGCCACTTATTTATAATGTGGATAAAGGCATGAAAGTGTCTTGAAGATCTAACAGAATCAAAGTCTGGAAAATAGAGCTCTGAGAAGATGGTATTTTTCAATTACTGTTGATCCAGCTTCTGTTTGGCTTGTAAATCAAATGCTGTTGTATTGATTGGCATTACTTCCTGCAGAAGTTTGTGTTAGGTACTTAAGGTACCATCAAATTTTGATCAATATAATAATATCGATCCAAACACGCTTTGTTTGTTTGAAAATTAATATTGGTGTTTGCTCTGGCTTATCTGTAAAGACCTCAGAGAAGCTACAGTAATTTGTGTCACTCCATCACCGTGATGGTCAGCAATAACCCCAAATCCCACAGCAGTTTGTGGCATTCTCCAAAATAACTCCATCCAGCCATTTTGTGGTAATTCCCTCAAATTGCCGGATTCTGGCTGGATTCCAGAGACAAGATGATTCTGTGGCTGTTCATGTGCAAGGTGGGTGCTGTCACCCTGCTGCTCTCATTCCTGGGGATGCCTCTGGGGACTTGTTTTGAAGGAGACAATCAGCAGTGAAGAGAGCTCATTGCTCTCACCATTCCCACCCTTCTGTTCGCCTTCCCAGGGTTTTACATTTTGCACCCCACATTTTCTCCCAGATCAAATTCTCCTTCTCACCTTAAAAATTATTAGCCTTTAGTTGTCAGCCTGGAAACCCTGGGAAGTACTTTAAAACATGCAAGGCTGAGGATTATTGGCTAAAAGCTAATGTTTTTTCATGATCACATCCTTTCAAAATGGCTTTCAGTGGCTTCAGCTGCGTGCAGTTCTAAATGCTGCACATTTGGGGTTTGGAAAGGCACTTACTGGGGTTTAACATTTATTTTTAGAGAAATAAATGTTGATAACATTTTCTGAAGATGGCATGGACTCACTAAATATGCATTTACTTTGATAATGGTAGTCAACTGTTTTCAGAAGCCTTGGGCATGTCTGAGTTCCTTCAGAAATACTGAAATCACCATTTATTGTGACCTTAAGTAAGTTTAAACTAATTTCTTTAACCACACAAGAATAATATGATCTGTTTGGGGTTGTTGCTGGAATTTTTTGTTGCTATTTTTTCAGTTGCTCATTATTTTGTCAGTTGAGTTTTATGACAGTTTTGAAAAATTAATAATATGAAGTTGTCTCAAAACTAGGAAGTTTATTAAGACTCCCAGGGTTTTTTGAGAATGTATTGTGACCAGGTATTTAAAGTTTTAGGCATTTTGGTTTTATGGTGGTTTTTGTTGTTGTTTTGGGGTTGTTCTTTTGGTTTTTTTTTTTTTGTTCTTTTTAATATAAACTTCTACATTTGGAGTAGAGTGCATAAAAATACAGGGTTTGAAAAACCCTGCACATAGCCTGTACTTGTTTCCCTATAATTCCAATATTGATAACCACGGTTAGTGCATTTTTTGGGATACTGATGGCATTGGTTTATCTACAGTGTTGGATTTCTAGTAATTAAAATTAGAGAGTATTGTTGGGAAGTTTACTGCAATCATGTCCCCACTTGCAAATGATGAATGCATATAAACTAAAATATTTAAATGCCACGTAATTGCCGGGTTCTTGACTCAACTCTTTAGTTGGCTCTGGGGAGAGGGAGTGAAAAAGGAAAAATGTTCATTAGGGCTTAGGGATTCAGGCTGGTGTATTAGGAGGAATTGGATTATTCAGTTTACAGTGTTCTTAACAGATTCAATTTCAGGCAGAGATAATTGAAGTGTCGTCAGAGCTGTGTGCATCACTAAAACATACAGGGAGAGCTGCTCCCCTGGGCTCCCTAAAACAATAGAGAACAATTGCAGGAGCTTTGCAGGGATTTAACTGCCCTCGTGCTGAGCCTGCTTCCAAGTATATTACAGCAAACTTCCATGAGTGCAGTTCGCAGAGAATGAATATTTAGATTGTTTTCTTTCATTGTTGAAGGAAGCTGTTTGACAAATTATTATTTTTATTAAATCTCATGCCCAAACTTGTGAATTTGTAGCAAAATTTCATCTGTGTTTCTAATGAGTATATTTCTAAACTTCTTCATATTTCTTTCTTAATGTTCCCTAAAAAGGCAGGTTTGAATTTTAAGGGAATTTTTTTAACACAGTAAGTGACACCAGTGGTAAAAATTCAGTTTCATTATTGTTTAATGCTAGATCAAAATACCTGGTTTTGAGAGGGATCTGCCATGTTTGCCCAGGGGTTTGTGTCCTATTTGAGCTGAGTTCCTGCTCCAGTCTCTGCAGTAAATCCATCACTGCCCTGTGTCTGTATCTGGGGGATGTCCTTGTTCTAATGGGGTGCCAGAGCCAATAAACCCCTTCCCTGATGTCCTACAAAATGCACTTTATCATATTTACTTATGGTTATACTCTGGGGGACACTTGGAGAGGCCTCTCTACAGTAACTTGTAGCAAAAAAAACCTTAAAAACCAACCCAACAATAGGAATGGAAATTCCTTGAGATCAAGGTGGATTCAGAGTGCAGCAAAGAATTGAGCTTTCCAAGACCATTAATGAGAATTTTACTTTTCAAGATCCTGTTGATCCAGGCCTGGCTGATTTGAGAGCAGGAAAAAGTCACTTGCTCATGACCTGCTCATGCAGAAATCTCAGGAATTGCAGGAGAGGTGCAGGCAGAAGCAGGTGTGCTATAAGATAGGTGGGAGTACTCAAATGTTTAAATAAGCTTTGGAAAAGTCAGCTGCTCATTTGGGTGCCTACTTAGCCCATGGAGTTTCTTTCTAGCTAATGTTCCGTATATATTGTAAATATTTTGAGAAATCATGGATCCTCCCCATATTTTGAGTTTTATTGGATTTCACATTCTCTTTGGTTTGAAACATATATGAGTAGTTCTTATGAAAGTAACTATTTTTCTAACCTATGCTTCAGAACATAAATACTTCTTATGAATTCTAAGCTTTTTACTTAAAAAAAATCCAGCAAATCCTCACTGTATTTATGTATAATGGACATCAGTAGGGATTTAGTAAACCATTGGTTTTTATTGTTCTGTAGCACTGAATGTGAGATCATTAATTTGTATAGAAACTAGAAAAAATATTTCACATTTTATAGTTATTTTTACACTTTTAAACAAAATTTTATGTTCCATTGAATTGAATTACTTAATCTATTTTATGCGTACAAAGATTTAAGGAAAAGCTTTTTGATATCAATACAGAAAATCATCTACTAGGGCCACTGCAGAACCATTTTAAAGGAGATTTTCATAATGAAACAGATTGTTTCCTTTAGAAGGCTCCTTAAACACTGTTCATCCAGACAGAGAAAAGCAGGGAGGAGAAGTATTAAACTCAGCACTGGGTGTGATATCACAGTGTGTATTACATCTGTAAGCACAAATACCTCAAGTGTTGGTTGAAGTTATTTTACCTTTATCATTTTTTCCTCTAATTATTGAAGTAGGCAGGATTATTATTGCAAAAGCTAAACTGATTTAAATGATCACAGTTAATTCCATCTGAGTCTGACAAGGTAAAGGCAATAAGGAATGGATGCACAAGATAAAACTCGGTGCTTTGTGATGTTTTCAATTCGCTGATTTCAAAGCACTTTACCAGGATTAATATTCTAAGCCTCCCCACAATTCCCAGGAGGAAGTTAAGCATTATTCACATTTTAGAGATGGGTAAATGAAACCCAGAGAGGTTATAACCTGTACAAAGTCACACAGAGGCACCAGGCCTCTGGAGAATGAGGGAATTTTTGCATCTTGTTACCTGCTGCTACCCTGTGAGTAAAAGATCACTTGGAAGATACAAAAAACCCCTTTGAGACTCAATAGTTTAAGTCACTTTTAACCCATTTAATGGATTTGTAAGTAAGAAGCAGCAGTTATTTCATGCAGGTCTTTAAATCCTAGTGAGCTCTGTCATATTGAATCATATCTACAAAGCCAAGGCTGCAAATACCGGAGTACCCTGGTTCATTGGCACTGAGGTGAAATGTCATTCCTTCTGGTGCTTTGCTCTGCAAGTGCACTGAGCTGGGACATGAAAAACCCTTTCCAACTCTTCCTGTTACACTTGGTGTAGCTCAGAATTTTAGTTCACTCTGGGGACAAAGAGATAAAACAATGGAAAAACTGAGGCGATTTCCGTTTCTTTATTGCCGGGTGAAAAATCAGGAAAATTGTACCCCAAGCTGCTAATTGCAGTGCTGGCATAAGGAAACTGTAGAGTTTGGCAGGAGGATTTGGAGTGGTTGTTGTTGTTTAAATATGTATATTTATGTATATACATTGACATAAATTGCCTGTTTCCTGGACATATTGGTTGGCTGCTTGCTGCCTGTACTTTTCTGGCTGTAATGGAACAAATCCATGTGTTTACATTTTCCTTCCCCAAATCCACCTTGAGATTCTGCACTGATACCATTCTGGGGTTTCCATGTGGGCACTCTGGAACTGTATTCTTTGGAGGACGTGTTTGAAAACTTGAAATTCAGTTATGCATGAAAATGCATAATATTATTAATGAACATACTTCTGTTATAATTAGTGATGTTCTTCAGACATATTGATTCATCTGCTAGGGAGATCAAATCAGTGTAGCAGTAGAGTTTTTCCTGGGTTGTAGCAAAACTGAGTAGCTGGGATAAAAGCTTGAGGTATTTTGGACCAGGCAAGATCATGCTTGGGGAAATGAATAAAACGGAGATGACCTTCGAAAGTACTTATGTGGAGAAATTAATGTTTTCTTAATGTCTCTTCATTTCTAGTGCTTGTTATTCATCAGAAATGTTTGGATACTATGTGGTATTTCTTTCAAAGTTAAATATACAGAAGTGGCTGAATTTAAATAATAATAATAATAGTAATAATACTTTGCTCTAGGGAAGGGAACCTTTTGCAAATGACATAATGTTTTCTTGGTTACCTTTGTGTTTCAGGATGGATAGTGTGTTATTTTTGTAGCAGGAGAGAACAAAACTGCCTGCATTAGAACACTTTCCTTGAATCTCCATAGGGGTTCTTTTTTTACAACACATTTTTACTGATAATTCTGTTTTTAGTTACAATGCAGTGATCACTGAAGATGCAGCTTAGCTAAATACCCAATACTTGCTGAAGATAAAACCTGTGAGCTGTCCAGCTGACTGCAAAAGAATTATTTGTTGTACTTTTCAAACTATTGGCTAATTTGCAAAAAATGAAGGTATGATTGGCTGAGGAATCAGCTGTGTCTCCTCCAGAGCTTCCAGGAGCACAACTGGTGCTGATATAATTACAGAGCCACCTTGAACAGGAGCACCTTGAAGGAAAGTGTTCTGCTGATGTCAGGCAGAGGCAGGGAGGTGGTAGGTGACCCTTGGGAGATTATGGCCCTATTGCCATGGACAAAATTACAAATTTTTCAGATGGCAGAACATTCTCTTCCTCGATGTCATTCATATAAAAAACCTCCTAATGAAAAGAAAAACGTGTGAAGTGAAGGATGCAAAGTCTTGAGCAGCAGTTTATGCCTGGCACTTTTTTTGCTGCTGAAACCCAGGTTTACAAAGCCTTGCATTTGATCAGTGACCCCTGACAGGGTTTAAACTCTAATGTGGCAGCAGTAACAAATAAATAGCAACATCAGAGGATGCACTAACAGGGGATGGCCCCAGTCCTAGCTTTAGGAGATGATTGAGCTGACCTTGGGATGTGCTGTAGCCCAGCTCCAGGGCTGTGTCCCAGCCCAGCTGGAGCCTCTCCCAAGTCCTTGTGCAGGGAGGAATCAAAGCTCCAGGCTCCATCAGCTGCCCTGTCACCGTGTGCCTCCTGCCTCTGCGTGCAAGCTGATAAAATCACACACCCTGCACATGGTGGGAGCTGTGGGGAGCACCCTGCTCCATGAACCAAGATATTTTCAGCTGTCACAAAGAAGTTCTTTGGGACTGGTTCTTGTATTTGTCTTGAGCCCACATTTTACTGTGTGCTTACGTTCTTTATGAGTACAGCTTTTTGCACAGATCTTTATTTCATGTTTTCATAGTGACACAGAAGCTGCTGTCTGTCCAGTTAATTATGACTTTTCAGTTGGTGATTATTGCTTTTATCTTTTTGAGAGCTAAGATTTAAAATATTTGCCTTCATTTACAGTGTCAGTGATTCATGTTTAACGTGGCCTCTGACACTGCAGCTTCATCTGTACCTTTCCTGGTAGCAATTTACTACCGCTGGTCACTGCTAGTCTGGGCATTGCAGTCAGCCTCGTATTTAGGCCTGAATTGAAAGGAAAATGTTGTATGTCACAAAATGTTTTTTTCCAATGAGATGACCACTTCAGGGGTGGGAGGAGAGGTTGAGGGTTATCCATGAATTACAAGTGAGCAGCAATATTCCAGAAGCCTTTCTTCAGAGCCCAGAATACCCTGTCTAAAATATGGGCTCTGCTAGAAGAAGATTTGTTTCAATCATGATGTAGTAAATTTATCCTTGGGGATAGCAGGAAGGAGGGGTTCCATCAACAAGTGTCTGCCTTTCTGTCAAGATCTGATTAGTTGTGAAATTACAAGTAACGTTTTAGACATGGTTACAGTAAAGGTTACAGGCACTCTTGGATCTGAAATTTCATTTTGGAGCAAAAGGTCCCCAAGGGCTGGTTTAATTTATTTAATTACATTGTACAAGACTTGGATAATAGTTTTAGATCGAAGTATAAGAACCAACTTCCAGGCAAATTTGTACTATAATTCAAAGTGGTAAATTGCTAAACACTTCCACAGTTGTGCTTTATGGGACAGGATGATACAAGGATATGTATTGCAATTATATAGTGCAACTGTCTTATATTAAAATCATAAATAATAAACTAGGGAAAGTTATTGCTTAATTGTAATGGCAGCATATCTTTCCTGAAAAACTTGTGCTACAAAACTGAATTAACTGGCCTAGGAAGCCTCAAGGCCCTTTTAAGTATTTCTTATCCCCCTTGTAGCTTGGAGGGGAAGATGGGCTTTAAATCTAGTATTTGCATACGGTAATTCTATATCAAAAGGTTCTCTGACTTCAGAGCAGGGAGAGTTATTGTGTAGGTTCTGTGTGTTCCCTCATTAGGTGTGTCATGGTCATGGGTGAAACTTCCTTAAACTTTCATATTCCCCTCATTGCACACCTTGAGTTGTTCTTCATTTCACTTTTGCCATTTCCAGCTGAAAATTCCCAGCTATTTTACTATTCCATGCCCAGCTGTTCCCTCACTGGGTTTGTGATCAGCAACGCAGTGAAAATGACCCAAAACTAGCGTCACCAAACAAATCATTAATGAGCCCTTGCTCTAAAGGCACTGAGTGCACACAGCAAGAACCAGGGAGCACTAAAAAACCCCATGAACAGATCCAGATCCTCCTCCTGCCATGATCTTCCTTTGCCAGCTCTTTTGATTTTCCCTCAAGCAAACCGTTCTCGGCTCTCGTGCTCGCTGTAGTAAAACCGCTGGGTTCGGCCGTTCCCGGCGCGGTTCCTTTCCAATCAGTCAATTTGGGCTGTCACTCCCGGCCTCACGTCTCATTACTGACACAGCCTCAAGGCCAAGGCTCCTCTAATGCCACTCATTGCTAAAGCTTGACAAAGGAGATGGATGGCAAGGGTGGGGGCCGGCAGTAAATCGGAGCTGCTGTATCTGCTGTTTGTGAGCCTGACTTTTATCTGACACGCTGTTTTACAGTTCTTACATTAAATCTTTTGATCCACAAATATATGCTGCATCCATCAGAAGTTTTCCCAATTTATCATGCATGGCCTTAGAGCTTTTTTTAATCATTTTTTAAAAAAAATCGACCAGGAATTTCAGTGAAGCCCTCCTTTAAATAAAAGCGCGTGGACGGTTTGCCGTCAGTGTTTGTAAGATCAATATCCCTCTGAAACATAGTGCACGTTTTCTATTTATTATTTAAAAGATAGTTCTGTTTGTTTCTCTATTGATGTGCAACTTTTTCATGGTTTCCATCTTGCTTATTTACTCTTTTTGGCAGTACAGCAGTGCTGGGTTTTGGTTGGCCAAGGGACAAGTGATGACTCGCCTAGGACCTGTCTTCCCAGGAGCAGCTCCCAGGGAAAATTATTCCACCTAAGGAAAGAATACATTGCATTTTAATATCCAGATTCTTGCTCTTGGAAGAGAAAGAAAAGCAAAAATTACATCAGATACTGGTGGCTGTTTCTAGAAGAAAAGGAAGAAACTGATCAATTTAATGAAAAATGTTAAAAATGTCAAAAATTGAGGAATAATTCAGAACTTTTTCTCCACTATCTCCATTATCTCCACTATCACTTCTCTATCTTTCTGGTACTATTATTTTAAATATGGATGTATTAATTACTGCAACATAAATAATAGTAATTATAGAACTACAGTATGATTTCTTTATGCTGAACCACAGGCTTGTCTTTTCTGTTGAAGGACAGAGTGAAAATCTGAAGTGGTGCTTAGGATCTGCTCCGTGGCTTCAGGGATTATCAGAGCTTTCAAATCTTAGTCCTTTTAACCATTTAGCACTAAAAGTGTTCCTGATTAATACAAAGACTTCTTTGGATGATTCTCTATGTTCACAGATGCAAGAATTTAAATCTGCAGGTGGCTCACCAATTTTCAAATATCTGTATTTAAAGAATTCTCTTAAAATATTTGATTAGTCTTGCAGTGTGCTGTTTGACATCAAACATTCAGTCAGTGGCCATGATAATTATTTAAGCTAATGTCCTTTTCTCTTGTAAAAGAAGCTTTAACTGGTGGTGAAATGTTCTATTCTGTACTATATGTAATTTCCTAATGAATACAAAAAAAATACACATGTAGGGGCTTTTTGGTGGGTTGGTTTTTTTTGTTGTTGTGTTTTGATGGTGATTGGTTTTTCTCTTTGTTTTTAAAATATTTGAGGAAGGGGATCAGAGAGAGAGCAGGGCTTCACTGTATTTTTTCACATTTTAGCACACAAGACTTTGCGCTATTTTTTTTCTCTATCATTTGAACTTTGATGTTTTGAAAGACCTTTTCTTCCAAGCCTTCTCCATCCTGCTGTTTAACCTTTCTGGCCATTTTAATACACTTCCTTACTCCAGGCACTTTTCCTTTCTGAGACAAAAAAATACTGTACTCGATTTTGTCATTATTATGGTAACACTTCAACCTGCTGAAATCTTGGCTTAAAATAGATCTTTTTGTGGAAACAACAAAATCCAAACTGTGAAAAGAATCCCATGATTCTACATTAAACCATAAAAATTTAGGAAATTCCTTGACATAAATTTAAAAACTTGGTTGAAAATACCACAGAGAAAGTTTAAGGCAGCTCAGTAGCTCAGTATCACTTTTGAAGTATTACAGACCCCTTAAATGTTTCTAGCAGAAAGTGGATCATTTTAAGGATAAAAGTCTTCATACTAGCTAATTTGGCAGAGCTGTTAAAGTCGATAATTTAGTTAAAAATAGTTAAATATTTGGATTTTTAAAGGCATAAGCTACAGACAGGAAAACAATTTGATTATTATTTATCTTAAGGCAGAAGCAAACTTCAGATTTAGTGGGGAGTGAAGGTGTGGGGATGTGGGGGGATCT
Organism: Dicaeum eximium; assembly: GCA_013396995.1. Taxonomy (NCBI): domain Eukaryota; kingdom Metazoa; phylum Chordata; class Aves; order Passeriformes; family Dicaeidae; genus Dicaeum; species Dicaeum eximium. Next base: position 1,231,388 of record VWZP01009288.1, read on the forward strand.
GGGTCATGTGTGGGGCTGGGGAATGCTGCTCAGGGAGTCAGGAATAAGGGGAAAGACTTTGGGTTATTGAAATTGGAAGATGGGGGAATTTCATAGGCACCAACAAGTCTGTGGCTAATTGGACTCTGTTAATTCCCTGGCAGCCAGAACTGTCCTTGCTTTACACCCCTTCTCAGAGTCCTGCTCAAGCTGAAGGAAGTGTTTAGCACTGCGTTGTTTCGCTCTCTTTAATTTATATCAGGATTTTTTGCTTGCTCTAATGAATGAACTCCAGCTGTTGGATTCCATATGGGAAATGCAGCCAGCGTAGCTGTTCCTGACAACTTGTGCCTGTGCTGTGAAAGCTGAGAATGAATCAGCAGGAGAGATCTGGGAGTGATAGTCTAACATAAAACAGATGACTGTCATCTATTATTTGGGTGGCAAGGGGAGATAAGGGGGAGGAAAGTTTGTTTTTCAAGCAGGGTTAAAGGAATGAATTTTATATCAGTGCAGTTTGTGGCTCCACTTTAGAAACAATTTACAGTCACTTGGGAAATTCTGCCTTCAGGGGTGGACTTGAAGGTGTGTGCCTGGGAGAAAGGAATGGTCATAGGAGCTTCCAGTGACTGTGGAAGCTGTGGGGAAAGGGGGATTAACTTCAAAAAGATATGAAGAAACCAATCAAGAACCCCTATTCATCTGCCTCTAGCTGTCACTACAATTAAAGTAGTTAATGGCTGTCTGTGTATATCACCTGGCAATTCCAGTCTGTGCAATTTGAAGAAATAAGTAGCAAATAAGAAATAATCTAGATTTATTAATATGTTTTCTATTTCATGCATGCTTATTTTCCTCTGATTTTAAATTCACACTAGTTTTCACAATTGTTTTTTTAACCAGAGATAGCATGAACAGAATTCAGTTGAATTACTAGAACCCTACTTGGATTTTGGAATTTCCATGCAAAATTCTGGATCTCGGGTTAAAGCAAAGAGAGATTATCTTGTATACTGGGTATTTTAGGAGAATTCAATACAGAGAATCACAATTCTTGTTAAATTTCACCAAAACACTCCTCACTGTTGCAGAGTATTTTCAGTATTTAAGTATTAAATACTTAATACTTAAGTATTTAAGTATTCAAGTTTTACTGCAGTTTTCTCCCAAGAAGTGACAGTCCTACATCCTGTGGACCCTGAGGAATCTGTGCTGATTCATTTCCCTATGGATTCATCTATAATTTCAACCTCTGGTTCTTAATGGAGAAATGAATTTTTAATGTGTCCATTGAGATAAATACAGATATTTTACAACTTCTAATCATTGTATCAATTGAGAGGAGGATGGACTGATAAACTCTTACATTTACCCCTAAATAGTTTGTTTAGACGAACAAAGATTCCCACGAAAGAAAAGAGAGGAAAAAGGGCTATTTTCAGTGTTTGGTAATGAACAGAGGGCAAGTGTTGAGAAGGATGAAAGCATTAAATGTGTATCTTGCTATATAAACCTGTATCACTGTGCTGGTGTAGCTACTCTAATTTATTTTGCTTACTACATATGTTTACTTTTTATGGGGCATATCTGGCTGCAGAAAACTTTTTCTTAATTGCTTGAATTTTGAGCTGGAATATTTTATGCTGAACCATGCTTGAGGGTAAATTTTTTTTGAAGGCTTGAATGAGAATGCATAGTTCAGGTCTTTTTGCATAGAGAAATATATGGCAGAACCACTGTTGCCATAAAAAGATGAAAAAATCGGTTTAGAGGAAGTGTGACTTTAAAATTGTGTGTGCCAAGATTTATTTTGAACTCTAAATGAAGCTTATTTTCATTAATGATCCAACTCTGTTCATTAGAAGCATGTGATATTAATACTGGAAAATCTTATCCCTGATGACACCTTCAGAATAGAAGAGGAGATTGCTCTTTTTATTTGTGTGGTTGCTGTGGGTATTTTTGTTCAGGGCTGGGGATGTCTGGGCCCTTCCTGTCTCTGAGCTCCCTTCCAGAGATGTCCTGAGGGCTGAAATGCCAAGGGAACACCTGATCCCAGGTGGTTCAGGCTCAGGTGAGGCTCTTTGATGCTTCCTGTAGGTTTGGTGCTGCTGCTTGGTGTCTGAGGGCACAGAGGCGTTGCAAAAGGCGTGCTGGAGGTAAATAGATCAGAAGGGAAACGTGGGAGTGCTGATGCAGGGCTCTTTGACTGAACAATGAGGAGAAAATGTACTTTTGAGTGGTTCCTTGATTCAGGTTTTCAAATTCTGTCAGAGTGGGGACTCGGCAGCAAGGCTCACAATCGGAGCGTTGTGAAATGAGCTGCATTCCCCGAGGGTGCAGGAGAAATGGGATCCATTGAGGTTTTATCCTCCAGGACACACACAGAGACATGACCGTGACTTGTCATGTTTTCAAAAGTCATTTGTCAATAGGCTGGTGCCACAAACTGAGTCCTCTGACGAAAGCAGGAGTTAGTGTGGCCTCCTGCAAGGGCTGCTGTGAAAACAATTCATCTGCAATCCACTCATGAGAAATGAATTGTAAATTAAAAGAAATTGCCAGTGAGCCTCTCTTGTTTTAGGGTTAAGATAATTTCTGCCAATGTATTGACCTCCTCAGGCTGAAAACTACACCATATTTCAAAACTTCCACTCTTTTCTCCCTTTCTGCTCGCTGGGTACATTTTACATTTAACTGTAAGAAAATGAGGAACATAAAAAGCTCAACTTCTTTGACTTCCAGAATTTTGGGTTTTTGTGCTTCAGTAGTGTTTTATTGTTCCACTTCTCTTTCATGAAACAGTATTTCTATAATAAATGCAGTTGATAAAATCAAAATATTAGTTTCACTTTTAAAGCTCCTGAGAGAATTTAGAGCTCTCAAGTTCTCTTGCACTATTTTAAATGAATTTTCACCTTAGAAGTTTGCAGATTCCTGCCATTTTGGTTTCCAAACAGTACATGGCTGCCAGAATAGAATTAATTAATATTTTCCTTGAGCCTCAGTATGCACCTGAAGCACTCATTAACAGTAAAAGGCTGGAAGTTGTGCAATAGCTGCCATAGATTTTGTAGTTCCTTTATCTCATATATTGATATCCAATTTTAAGGCTTAATAAAACCTGCTAGTGATGGGGATACTCTTGTGACCCATGAACAGCTGGTATCAGGCAGCAATTTGCAGTAAACACTTGTAGTAAACCAAGGAATTCACCAAGATCTCTGAAATGTCAGTCTGGAAACTGCCTTTCCACAAGGGAAACCTCAGGTCAGACCCGCGCCGGAGCTGGAGTTTGGAGAACTCTACACAAATGCATTTTCAGTGAATAGTGCTTATTGCTGCTTGCTGAGGTTATGTCAGCTCAGCAAATCAAATCCTTCACTTTTTTGCCTTGTTTTAAGGAAAAGCACAGTTTTCCCCAGGAATGACTCTTTAAAGACCTTCAGCTAGCATTGAAAAATAACATTAATTACCTTGGAACACAGGCATGTGCCATTAGTCATGCAGTGCGTGGCAATCTGCTTTTGTGCTGGTTACTTCTGACTTCAGATTCTTTTCCTCTGTGGAATTTGTATTTGTTTGGTTTTTGGTTTGTTGTTTTGTTTTTTTTTGTTTTTTTTTTTTTTTTTTTTTTTTTTTTTTTTTTTTTTTTTTTTTTTACTGCTGGACATTCTGACTGGAATACAGGAAAGCTGGAATTCCCCCCGCCCCCCGAAAATTCCAGGACACTCAGTGAGAACCACATGCAGCTAAAATCAAACCGAACAGGTTGTTTTGTCCATTTAAGAAATCCTGTGTGCATAAGATGGATGATAATAAATGTCTTGTTTTTCTTAGCTGTTTTGCTCTGCCAACTGTGCAGGCAGAGCTGCAAGGTAGAGGTCTCTCATCCATAGATTTAATCCTTCTGCAGTTCAAAGCTTTGTGAGTAAAAGCAACCATCTGGGCAGGACAGCTGTTGAGATCCCTCTCTTACAAAAATGGTGCCAAAGTGAAGCTCCTTGCCCTCACATCGTTGTGCCCTCATCAAAAATAAGCAGCCCAAACCCATTCTGTTATCCTTGGAATCCACTGAACGAGACACCAATTCCTGTTACAATTACTCATTGTTAGAGGTTCTTAATAGAGCCTCAATACAGAGTTCAGTGCATTTTCAGCCAGTGTATGGCTAATAAGGAGTTGGTTTTGACATTTGAATGATTCTATAAATGTTGCTTTGATCAGTTAATTCAACTGACCATTGGTTCTTTCATTGATCAATGGGCAAATCACACGATGACACAATTACAGCAGTTGGTTTTTTTTTGATCTCTATGATATATCTGTCCTCTCTGTAAATTTTAGTCTGCAAAAGAAGAAACCTAAGAAATTAAAAGAGAAGAAAGTACAAGCATAAGAACATATATATTTTCATGAAAGAACAGGCTTTCATGAAAGTACATGGAAAAAAACCCTAGCTCAGGCATTATCAAAGTGAACAAAAATACAAAATGAACAACAAATGAAAGTAAAGAATTGTTTTTAATATACTTGGCTGGTATTCATTTCAAAGGCACAAGAATAAGGTTCAGGTACATTTAGGAACTCATAAAGGAAATTCAGTTGCTTAATGATCCAGATGATTTCCAAGTACCAAAGGGGAGAAAAAAGCTAAGGCTATACATTTGATTTTCTCTTTTACAATGCTTTTCCATGTCGTTTTCTGTAGTATTCTTGCCTTCTCAGTATCTGTCTTTGAAATCAATTTCAGATGTCAGGAAAACAGTTAAAGATGTTGGCAGTAGTTGTCACAGATCAGACTCAGATGTCTCATTAAACTGAGCAAAGAGAGAGTGAGAATCACCTTTAATTTTCAGAATGGTTGGTCTTTAATGTTAAACTGGATGTGATTGATGCCTTGCAGAGTAGTATGTGATAATATTTACTGAAACTTCTCTTAAATATTTGAAGATACATTTCTGTGTCTGACTGGTAGGAATGATTTTGGTTTCCTGTGTTCTTCTTTCCTGGCTGATGGCCTCTAAAGTGAACTTTCAGAACAAATGTAGAACAAGTCAGGCATACCCCTGTTGTGTTGATAATATCAACTTGACAAATGTATTCTGAATTTTGCCTGCAGCCATTAAAATGGAAAGCGAAGTCGGAAGTGTTTTATGGGAGGTTTTTTTTATTGCTTGTACCAGCAAGTATTATACTGATTTTGTCAAAGGAAAACATAATTTTTATAAAGCACTTGCCCTATTGACTCCCAGCTAGAACAATATATTTTAATCCATCATCGTGTTATTTTTACTGCTTCATTGTTTTATTTGCCATAATTATACCTTTTATGTTTACATTTAAGCTGGTATAAACTAAAGGCCAAAAGTCTAAATTAAATAAATATTATCTTAATGCTTATTTAGGCTGACTGTTTATTAATAGAACTTGGTTTCTATATATAGTATAGACAAATAACAGAGGCTGTTCTTGAACTTTGCACACACAATTGTAATGATTTGGTTCTATACACAGAGGAGAAGGTCGTGTCTGGCCATCATTTTTTAGCCATTTGTGCCGTTTTTACTAATTTTATTTATTTTTGTAATAAATCGCATTTGAGATACATCGTAAATATTAAAAAGAAAGATAAAAACCATCAGCTTCTGCCAAATGCAACGGGTTGGCAAAAAACACGTGTGGAGAAGTGTCTTGTGTAATTTAACTTCTTTAATATAGAAATAATAATTTTTGCTGCGAGGCTGTGGGATTGGCCTTTGTCCAACGAATGTTTCCTGTAACTATGAAACACGTTAATTTAATGTGTTTGCACATTAAAGTGGTGTCAAAATAAGTACCTGTGGAGTACTGCTAAACAAAGACAAAAACAACTAATTTGCTTCTTAATGAGCCAGCAATAATGCACCAACATTTCAGTCTGTTTGCTCTTAAGGCAGCCAGGGGCTCTGGAGGAGGCTGTTGCAGAGGTTCTCCTCCATGGAGAAGCCTTTTGAAATCCATGCTGGTGAAAGACATTTCCATAAACCATATCAGTGAGAGCTCTGATTGTGAAAAATGTGTGAATAGGAGTGTTTATGTGATAAACCCTTGAAAGAAGGTAATAGGATATCACATAAATGATATTCAGGTCAAACTATTTTTTTTTTAAACAATTCATAGAATCTTAAAATCACAATGTTGTGGGTAGAAAAGGACCTTGAAGCTCAGCCAATTCCAAAGCCCTGCCACAGGCAGGGAAATCTCCCACCAGACCAGGTTGCTCCAAGCCCCATCCAACAGGAGCATGACCTGGAGCTTTTTCCTGTTTTTCTCTTATTCACACCGTGGTGGGAGGCAGACCAGAGCGAGCGGCCAGGAGGTTGCCCTGTCACCTCCCTTACTGGGATCACAGGGATTTCTGCTGTGCCAGAGTTGGGGTGTTCTGCCCCTTAGGAGAACCTGCAAAATTAGCTTTGTTTGTAGTAATGTGTCAGAGCATCACTAAAGAATCACAACTGTGTTCTGCTTCAGTGACCTTCCTCAAAATAAATTAATGTCTACAAATGTTTTCTTTTGTCTGTTAAGCAAAGAGCTACAGGCTTTCATTCCTCTTGTAAATATTTTAAAAGTTAAGAAGCCATTTCTGGTTGTTTTTGGAGGACTTTCTCTGTCGTTTGTTTGTAAAAGTTTTCTTGGCTGTTAAAATTGGAATGTTTTTTTATGTGGTATGGTTTTCTTGTAAAGCTTTAGTTTGGAAGGACAGGAAGTATACCTTGATATTTTCTGTCTCTGTGGCTAAAAATGTGAGGAATTTGAGTCAGAAGAGGGAGAATAAGTATTATTTGTGATGCTTAAACCTCCAACAGCCCAGCTGTTTTCCTGCTGGGCTGGCATTAAGTGCCTGGTGGAAGGTGAAGGTAACTTTGTTGATCCAGTCTCACCTATTGCTCCTCTGAAACAACTCAGTGCTGGTGTTACACAAAGAACTGCTCTTTGTTTCAAAATAACTTGAAGTTGCCAGTCCTTTCAGAGAATGTAATTATTTCCTCTGGGGAAAATAACATGGCTTAGCTACTCTAAGAAAGCATTTAGGATGCCCTTTCTTGCTTTCTTTGTCCTGCAATAATCTACTTTTTTTAGGACGAACATTTCTGCTGTCACCATTTTTCTCTGGTGTTGCTGGGTGAAAATCAGCTCAGTGTGTGTCATCCTGTGATGCACTCCCAGTAAACCTGGGTAATAAAATGTCATCTATATTTATCCCTTTCTCCCACAGAGTTTAATAAAGGAAATTACTCTGATTAATAGCTTTTAGATTTAACAATCAGCACTGTGTGGGGTTATACATCCATCTGGTCCCGTTTCTGATTTGTCAGGTTGGTGATGTATGTGGATGTATAGAGCAGGAGCAGATGACTGGAGGGGTTGGGGGAACCCTGCAGGGAATGGAGCCAGTAGATTGTTCCCCCTGTGAGCAATTTCGGGGAACTTGTAACCCTGCCCAGGGCTCACCTCTTCCAGGATACAGGAGTGCTCATAACTCGAGGTTCTGGCCGATTCCCTACTCCTCGTGGATATACATCTTCATTATTGCCAGCTTGGCTGGGTTTGGGGTGAGGAGCAGAGCTTTGCTCTCCATTTGTTTGGTGCTGCTAGGCAGGGTTTGGCCAGCCTGTGTGCATTTATTGGATTGGTGCTGCTGCCTGGGTGTGAGAGCAGGACTAGGATCCAGCAGGGTCAGTGTCACGTGTAGGGTTTGGTAGTTTCCTTCCCGCCAGGCTGTGGGCCAGTGGGATGGGACAAAGCCTGGTGTTGGGTTTCTGGCTCCTGGTGTTGGGTTTCTGGCTCCTGGTGTTGGGTTTCTGGCTCCTGGTGTTGGGTTTCTGGCTCCTGGTGTTGGGTTTCTGATTTCTGAGTGAGCACCGAGTGCTCTGTGTTTGATCTCCTGGCCACTCTCCCACAGGCTCTCCCTTCTCCTCACTCACATTTTCCAGCAGGACACAAAGGTTACATGTGCACAATTCCCACTTTTCACTTGGATAATGTTTTCTCATTGCTTGGGTGCCTGACGGCTCGCAGCAAATCCTGCAGATGTACAAACCCAGCTGAACGTGAGGCAGCTGATCCCTCTCTCTTTCATATCCATTCTCCTTTAACAATTTAGAAGAGTTTTTGTGAAGAGAAGTCTTTTGCTGGATTATTTTAAACAGAGTATTCCAACTCTGAAGACAACCTCATGACTTTCTTTGCATTAACTCTCAGCCTCATTGAAGGTGTTAACAAGGTCCTGCAGGGCATATGTGAGCCAGCAGACTAAGTGGTTTCTTTTATCATTTTTAGCTTTAAAATTTTTTGTTTAATAGAATTTCATCTTTTTCCAAGGCTTGAAGGCAACTTTACAAACTTCTCTCTGACTTAGACTCACTATTGTTTCTCAGTTTTTCATTTTGCTAATTATTTCTCAAACATGCTAAGAAAACTCGTAGGTTGTAGTCATTGGTTGCTTCTCATAAATATTGTCCAAAATAGCAGAGCTGATGGAGTAGAGCCTCCTTGTACTTCACTGAATCTTGTGGTGGTACAACAGAGTTCTCTTTATTTACTAGTCAGATAAATTACTCTAAATGTAATGATTACATGTATTACTTCCAAAGGATAACACTTCAAGTTTACATTCATGACCTTTTATAAATCTGAAAAGCCCATCCTCATGACAGTTTTTAATGCAAAAGGACTTTTTTTTTTGTCATTCTGTGAATTGGAAATAACATATTGTATAATTACTACTTGTGTCTTGAGAAATCTATCAATAATGGAAGGAGAACAATTTCCCCTTCTATTTCAGTACATGATTATACATTCTGTATATATACAAGCTTCTGATAATGGGTTTTAACCAATATTTTATTGATTTACTGTAGTTACATGCTGAGTAATAAATAGCTTTCAGTTCTTTGGGATTTCATAATTTTATTATACTTTGTCTTCTTTACAAATGGGACAAATGAATAATGAGAATTAGTTACTTTGTGACCTGTATCTCTCTTCAAGATGTGCAGGTGCATTAATACTGGCTCTTAGGATGGTTTTGACGGAGTGTTTCTTTTATTACAGCTTATAATGCAGTGAATGCAGTCTTTGAAGTTGATTGATGATCAAAATTTTTCATGTACATCCTTTAAAATTTTAAGCACTTTAACTGTAGCATGTTTGCAAATAATGAAGTAGTTATCAACTACTGTTTGGGGATTTTATCACCTTATTTGTATGTTTAGATGGAAGTACTGTGTGCTGAACATGGGGATGTGGTTCTTTAGTTAAATATATTTGAAGTTTGGGAGGTGCAATTGATTGGTTTTGTATCCCATAGGATACCCAGATTTAATATAACAGTTCTGCACACAGAGCAGTCTGCTGCTGATAGCTGCAGGCCTTAGCATTAAAAGAAAAAAACCCCACAAACCAGCCCAAATCAACCCCCAAACTTCCAAAAACCCAAACAAGAACAAAACTTTTCACATCTTAATAAAGCTGTTATTTTTAAAACACTGTTAAAATTCCCTGTCTGCCTAACTGGGGTTTAACCCTGTCTGGCTTACAAATAAGTCTTTTATTTTTCCTTTACATATGCTTTTGATGTATGTCATCCATCAATGCTAGCAAGAACAGTAAATGCATTGATCTATTGCTGCACTTGACAAGTTAAATAACACTTTATGTAAGAAATATTGATTTATAAAATCCAGTACATGTAATTAACATTAGAACTGTCAAAAGTTGAAAACAGTATTAACTTGCTGCTTATTTATAACCCAAAGAAAATTAAATAAAATATCTAGATTAATCAGCTAACTCCTTTTCTTTGCCTTCAGATATGCCAAGCCCAGTTATGTTTGCTGGAACAGTGATATGTTTCTTCCCATTTTGACAAGAAGAAATTACATGTTTCGTCGATATCGCCGAAAATAATTCTATAGTCACTAGATCTGTGAATTTTCCTTGAGGTGGTGAAAGAATTAGAATTCCACTTGGGTTGTTGTGGAAGGATTTGGTGTAAAAGGCATGGCCATAAGTGGTGATATTTGGGAAAATGAAGGCGCCCAGTTTGTGTGAGGCTTCCAAAGAGCCTTTGATCCATCCCGTTGGGAGTGCCTGCACAAATATCCCGAGAGCTCTGGGAGGTTACTCTGTGCTTCTGTCTCTGACCAGCTGCCTGGCCCAGAGTTTGCTTAAGATGTGGGAATATTTCAGCTGAGTCCTGTAAACTTTGCATTGTGCTGTGTTGGCATTTCTGTCCTAATCCAGTGTCCCACAAGGATATGAACAGTCCTATCTCTGCTCAGCACAACGTGGGCTGCTGTGCTCAGCACCCTCCAGTCCAGTGACACCATTCAGATCCTTTGAGTTGAGTTATTTGAGGCAGGCCTTACCCAGTTTCTAAACCTATTTACATTTTCCAAGTTTCAGAATTAAAAAAAAAGAAAACTACAAGTTACATTTAAACAAAGTAACAATAGCAGTGAGCAGTGGGCATTGCTTTTAACAAAGGTTTGGGCATGAATCATTTCCCCTCCAGCCCCCTTCATCAAAAGAGATGTGTTTGTATCTTCTCTGGATATTCATAGCTGCTTTGCTATTTAGAAATAAATTCTCCTTGAGAACATAAACAGGTGCCTGACATGGCTTTCAGGTCTGGCAGTGCCTTGCTGTTCCTTTGTTTCCTCCTGCTGCTTTTGTGTTTCTCTTCTGGTACTTCCAGACACTCCTCAGCTGTTTATCTTTTTGATTTAATTTATCTTCTGCACACTAAGAATGCTTCTTATAGCAGGGATGAACTTGAGGAAAGCACATTTATGTTTTCATCGTTTCTCTTCTGTTCTGTGTTCTCTAGGGTTTAATCTCTCCTTCGTGTTCGTGTCAATTGGAATATTTAGCAGATATATTTATAAATTGCTGTTTAGATATCAGCATGATCCGGCTGCCCTACAGTAGCTGGAGATTGTAGATTATGTAGCAGCAACAATATCTTCCTTTGTGGTTAAAATAATGAAGGAAATCCTGCTATATTTGGATTCTCTTTCAGCGAGACAGCTCTGCCTTCCACCTGCTGTGGGCCGAGGTTTAAACACTAACAACTTATTTCCTCGAGTCTGAGTCAGGCTCTGTAAACATCACTGTATGAAGAGAATATGAAAAGCACAGAGGTTGTGCTTTGATACCACATTCAGAGGCTGGAGGTTTCTTTGGAGACTTTGTTTTGGTTTTCATAGTTAATGGGTTCTCTTTCATTTGCCCGCTTTGTACGGATGTGCCTTTTTCTTTCAGTGCATTTGTAACTTTCTTAAAACATCCTCATGAATATTTAAAAAAAAAATCTGAAGCCTTTTTTGTGGATGGGCTACACCAAACATAATTTAAGAACATCATATGTAGCTTTTTGATTTTTAATATTGCATCAGGTAATGGCTTTAAGCTGAAAGAGGGTGGCTTTGGATGGGATATTGAGAAGAAATTCTTCCCTGGGAGGGTGAGGAGGCCTTGGCACAGATTCCCAGAGAAGCTGTGGCTGCCCCTGGATCCCTGGAAGTGTTCAAGGCCAGGCTGGACAGGGCTTGGAGCAACCTGGGATACTGGAAGGTGTCACTGGATGGGCTTTAAGGTCCCTCCCAACCCAAACCATCCCGGGATTCTGTGTATTCCATGAATTCACAGAGCTGTGAATAGTGGCTGCCTTCTGATAAACAATAAACCAACATAATTTTTTTTGCCCTGACTGAATTATTACAGGTGATCAGAAAGTGAGACTAAAACATGAGGTGTAGAAATTAAATGGGAAAAGGAAGCCTTAGTGGGATTTTAGGTTAATATATCAGGAGATGCTTGAGGCTCAGTTAAAACGATATCAGCTCATTATTTTTTTTTCTCCTTGACTGGTCTGCTAAAGAAATCAATTTTAAGAAAAGAATAATACAATTGCATGTGGGAAAGTCTTTCTTGGTGTATTTGGGGATAACTGAGAGAGGTTTATGTTGAATTTTAATAGAGTGATGTTACCAATCACTGCCTTCCTTTTTCTGTCTAAATCCAGGTCCTGTAAAAACTCTGTTGTGGTTCTGGGGGCCCTCCTCCTTTCAGTTCTGAGTGTTTCTAATAAAACTTGAGGAATCTTTTCTCAAGAGGGAATTCTTCATGAAGTGATTGTGTAGTGAATGAAAAGATGGTCTTTAAATAGATGGCAGACTGTTAGGGAGTGGATTTTATGAATACAAAGAACAGGTTATGTTTAAGGACTTTTAAGCAGTCTGTGATAGTACGGTTTTCCTTTTTTATCATAAAAAAATCTGCTCTGGCTTTTTTCTGTTGTCTCAGGATGCAAATGGAATTTTGTAGCTCCTCTAAAGCTGTTCATAGAGAAAAATGGAAGAAGGCTAAGAGATAACAGGAAATGTTTGTGCTTTAAAACAGGGAAGAGAGGTTGGAAATATCAACACAGGTTTTACTGTAGCAAGTCACTTCATGGTGTTTATCTTAGAATTATAGAAGTTTCTAGGGAATGAATTAGGATGTTTGTTCTTTTAAGCAATACTATGTGTTAGCCAAGATTTGGGAAAAATATTTGCTCTGTTTGCATCAAGAAATGAGGAGCAGAGAAGCCAACTGGAACCTGCGGTGCCATTTAGGTAATTCTGAAATAGGGAAGTGATGCTTCAATTTAAAAAAAAAAGAATTTTTAATTAAATCTACTTAACTATCAGTGTGAAACACTCATTCATACCACTTGGGACTCCTATTCTATTGAATTGTTGAAAGCTAATCATAACTATACATTACAGAATGCTTAGTTTTCCTCTTGGGATGGGCTGCAACAGGTTTGCCATCTTTAGTTCAATATTTCCTCCATCCAAGTCAAATATATGATTGGCAATTACCCAATAGCTGACTTGCCAATTAGCTATGTGAGCCGTTCAAGGCAGAAAAATAGAAGTTACCCATTGAAATCTTGTCTCCCTGTGAGTGTGCATTTAAAAGAAATAAATGTCACTTATTCTAAAAATATGTGGGCTTCCACACAGAACTTGCTGAGTCCTAAAACAATTTAATTCCATCCCCAATTAAACCTCTAAAAGCACCATCCATCAACCTCAGCTGATATCTGTATTTGCATTCAGGGATTATAATAAAGGTACCCAAAAAGAAGGTTGTCTTTTTAATCTCTAGGACGACAGAAATGGGCAGCTTGGGCTCATTTACTTATGTGTGCAATTGAGGAAGAAAGACTGATTTAAATACAGTTACTTCAGTACTCTTCCAATATAAAATCAGATATCTTCTTTGATGAAAGTTCAGGAAATCCATTTTGAGAGAATGTTTTATACCATTGTGTGAAAATTCTTAGCTGCTGCAGTATATTTGAAAAATAACCTGATATTTTAATGAAATATTCACTATGATGCATCAGTCCTTTGCAATTGAGGTTTAGAACGAGGTAGTAAAATGCAATTTAAATTTAATTGTTGTACTTGGTGATTTATGTCACACTTCCAACCACAAAAATTTGAATCTCAAAGATCCAATATTTTGGGTAAAATAGACTTCCTGCAAATCAATACAGTTAAAGTGACTGAATGCTCTAATGTATGTTTGACATTGTTGACAGTTTATGAATAGATCATATACTAACTTCCCCAGCATCTCACCAATGCATTTTAGAAGATTTGAATTCAAAAGAAGATTGATTCAAATATATCTGAGTTCAATCTGACTTTCTGGTACATTTCCCAGGATTTACTGTGTTATAATTCCAAATTCATGTGCCATATAATCTATTGAAATTCATTTCCACAAGAGAATACAACTTGCATCCACAGCTAGCACATGTATGCACGTATATCAGAAACTCTAAGATTAGGAAGCTGAGATAGCAAGACTAAAAGATGCTTTTGAAAAGGAGATAGAGAAAAATCTTTTCCATATCCAACTTGGGAATAAGAAGAAAAGCTGTTTTCCCAGGAGGCTGCAGTTATTTGCTGTCAGAGCAGAGCAGCTCCTGCTCGACTGTTTGTGCTCACAGCTGAGCTTCAGTCTGGTCTTGAATGGAGCTCTGCTGCCCAGTGTTGTAGCAATTTCTGTGGATTACTGAAAAGATTCCTCCTGTCTCTAGCTGGGGTTTCCTGACTCCAGTTGCCATTTTACCTATGCTTTTGTATTACCCATTCAATGCCCCAGACAGACCTTTTGGGATGCCCTTTCCATGGCATCATTCACCCACCTGAAGGTGGCTCACATCTCCTTTCCTAGCAGACACTGAGAGCAAAAACATTTCTGTATTGCTGATCTTCTGCTGGGCTGATGGTTCAGCCTCTGCCTCGTTTTCCTGGAGAATTCCGCAGAGATAATTCTGTTCTTTATTTTCATTTTCCTGGAGAACTCAGAATTAATTCTGTTCTTCATTTTCCCGTGTCAGTTGATCATAGCTTTAGAAGCATATTGAAGAAACAGTAATGTGCCTCATGTTTTGACTGGAGATTAATTAGCTAAAATCATGGAGGTATGCTACTTAATAAACCTATTGTGTTTTTCTTTTGAGCTTGAAAAATGTATCTCAGTCAAAACTCTTTTCAATATTGAACCTGTAGGGCCAAGTGAGCGATGGAAAGGCAGCTGCTCACCTGGTATTTGTTAAGTGATTGAGCTGTATTTGCTCTGAATTGCTGACTTATGTGCAGGTTGATCTACTTTTAATATTCAATATTAGCTCACCTAAAAATGACTTAGAAGCAGAGGTGCATAACAAAGACAAATATCAGTGGCACTGGGGAGCTTTCAAGCTGCCCTCAGCACTCCCTGTGTTTTCATTCCTCTGAGTGTTCAGGACCACGGAATCGGCTTTCTTTCAGGAAGTAGGCACCTGATTTTGCCCGTAACTGTTGATATTCCATATTTCTGGAGGAAAAAAGCTGAGATATGAAGAGGGTCGTTGCAGTGGGTTTTGGTGATGAGGGTGATGTGGTACTTCACTGGGGTACTGTGACTTTCCTTTTCTCCACAGGCTAGAGGTTCTCAAGATCAAATTGTGTCTTTAATTAAAATTTATTAATTCCTGAGGGACAGGACTGTGCGACTGCTTTCAAGATCTTGTAAGACCTTGTAGTAACTGAAAGATCTATTTAATCTGACTTTGCTGTATGTGTTTTACAAATGTAAGCACTTCAAGGGCTCAGAATCATTAGCTGAGCCTTGTTAATTTGTGTGTTAGAGGGAACGTTTGAGGTCCTTGGGATGGGGCTCTCCTGTTTCTGGAGTCACGTTCACTCACAATCCTTAAGAGGTTGGAGTTCCTTGGGTATTTAATGAGTATCTACTCCTGGAATTCTTGTTGCCATTCCAAAGCTGCCCAACCAGGCTGCCTTTTCCTCTTGCAGGTGCTATTTGTAAATTTGTGCCTGAATGTGATTTTCAGGGAGAATGGAGCACGAGGGAGCTTTCAGCTCTCCTGTGGTGCATCTCCTCTGTCAGGGCAGGGGACAAGCCCAGGGTAGAGGACAATTGCACCCAGCACCATTTCGTATTTAAATGTCATCATTTGTCCGAGAAAAACTGTCTGGTGTTGTTGAATTTAGTCCTGAATCTTTATTTTGAGGTAAAATCCATCTAAGCTTTGCACGTATCAAAGAAAGAAACTGGATGGGCCAACCCAGCAGCGTAATGAAACTCAGGCAGTTTGGAGGTGCAGAAAAGCAAGGCAGAAAGGCTGTGGAGCAAATTTCCAGATAATTTTGGCATATTCAATCATACTTCTTCTTGAGATTTACATAAAAATAAATCTGCAGAGTCCTTTTAAGGATATAAGTCAGGATGTTGGCGAGTTTGGTGAGCAGACTTAATGAAAATTTACTGAAGCTGTCAATATACGTGTGCCAACAGATTGGCACTTTATCCATTTGCTCCTTCTTGCAACTCAAAAAGTTCTTTAATTACTGTTACTTTTATTTTTAAATCAGCATCACTGAAGAGCAAGAGTGGCTGGAAGTATTAACACATTTAGAAAAAGCAACAGTGTGCAGCATGAATGCTTGCTTAATTTTTTATTTTTTTTTTTTGGTAGGCAGAAAAGTATTCTAGCCAGGAATAATAATTGCAGTATTTTATTAATTTTGGTTTTAGGGCTCAGATAGTCCTTCCATTAGTATTTTCCTCCATTCTTGAAGAGTGTAAAATAAAAAATGCCTTCCTGGCTTCTAAACCCTTGGTTGGCCAAGGTTACCCCCCTGGTGAGCCCTTTCTGTAGTTAATTACTGAGTGCAAGTATCTCATACCTATTAACTGCCCCCTTGTGTTTTCCACCCCTCAGCCAATTACATCTTTCCCACAACCCTTCTGAGATGGCTTTGATTTTTTGGTTTTCCCTGCCAATTTTGCTGTTTCCCTGGGATGCTCTATAACAACCAAACTTTTCCTTGCAGGTCCAGGTTTAAATTCTGCTTTTCATTCCAGCTTAAAGCTATAGATAAAGCCCAGGGTGCAGCCCTGGTTGGATTCTGAGCCTGAGGTGTGAGCAGCCCTGTGCTGCAGAAATGCCAACGTCATCAAAGCTGCCTCTCTGCAAGGAATTTTTGCTCTGTATTTTATTTTCCTTTCTGCTTTCAGTGAATATTTAGTGAGCCCTGATTGTGTAATTGAATTTGATAAACTGATGGTATGTGATTGATGAGAAAGTCAGGAATAAAGGATTAGAAGATAAAATTACTTCAAGGGTTTAAGTAAATCTTCCAGAGAGCCAGGGTAATTTATAAAGCATGCTATACTCTTTATAAAAATATTCCCGTAGGTCTATTAAATTTTAGCGTCTAACAGAACTGGATTGAGTTTTGAGAATCATTTTCATGTAATAACAGCTTGATTGTGATGTTTTAAATGTGAGATAGCTCTGAGTGGGCTGCAGCATCACTAGGTTTGGAATATTTGAGTAGGAAATATAGGGCTGAATGACAGACTTGTGGGCAGCACTTTGTCTTCCAAATGCACCATTTTTTTTCTTGGAAAGACATAAGTTAGGAGTAAGTGGATAATTCAGAGTAAGTAATGAAGGAGGTTGTGCTGCTGAGTCTGTAAATCACTGAAAACAAGGATCAACAAATGACTGGTGCAGACACCAAAACCCTCAGTGCCTGAACTTTCTTTGGGGAGGAATAGTTTGGGGAGCTCATTGCAGGAGCCTCTGTACATGAGCAGGTAAGTGCTGTTTTCAGGAGACTCGGCACTCATCATTTCACTTTACCAGCTGGGCTCTGTTATCTTCCCCTGAACACCAGCCCTGCTCCCAGCTGCTGCTTTTCCATCTCCAGAGGAAGCTCACACCTTTAATCTTACCAGGGCAGAATGTCTGAAACTCCCTTGGGAGACTCCCCAAAATACCTTTGACAGGATTTAACATTTTCTCACCTGTTTAGAAGTACCTTTGTAAAAATTTGCTTTTCACTCTGGGTAAAATACCTGTATATCACTGGAACATCCTCTAACTCCGACTTAAATTCTCCTTTACAACGTTTAAAATGTTGGTTTTACTAGCTAGGAGACAATGAGAACTGGGATAAGATGATTTCACAATAATTGCAGTCATTAAAACAACAACTAAAGAGAAGCTTTGCAGAATATATTCTCAGTCATGTAATAGTGTGAAGAAGTGTAAAAACTCTCCTTGGCTTGTCTGGGAATATCTGCTAGTTTGGAACTGTTCCAATTTTCTCATGTGTTGAATTGTTTTAGCTTCCTATATAGCCAATTTAGAGAAGATACTGCTGATCTGCACTCGTCATAAATCAGTTTGTTTGCAAGACAGGTTATTTAAAATGCTACAGATCAGAAAAGGGCCCTACCCCAAATACAGCTTTTAATTCAGTTTGTTAGATTGGATTTTGTGTGGTAGTTTATAAGCATCGCTTTAAGATTGTGTTTTTTCTTTCTGCATAAATGACTGTGCTCCTGAAGTTAAATTCTAAAAACTCAGGAGACAATTTGTCAATCCAAACCATGAGATGAGTGGGGAGCTGTGGTTGATTTTAGCCCATTGCAGGAGATATTTGGCACCAGGGGGTTGGGGCTCCCTGGCTGTGCTCAGATGGAGCCCAGCTCTGCCCTGGGACCCTTCAGTGAAAATGAGTCTGTGCTGCCAGAAAAATCCCCTCAGCAGAGGCAAAGGGAGAGATAAAGGCTTGGAGGCTTTGACATCCCCAGGCTGGGCTGTGAACCCCACCAGGGAAACCTCCAGCAGCACCCCTTGCCCCAAGCTTCTGGGGCTGTCAGGGATTCTGGGACCTGTGGATTCAAAAGTTGAGCCAGCCTTGAGCAGCACATTAGGGCACTTCACTCCAAACTGTAAAAAATTGGTTAAACTCTTCAAATAGAAAGTATAAAAATGAGATTTTTGTGTAAAATAAATGTTTAAAGGAAGGTTTGCAGTTTAACTGAACCATTACTTGCACTGGGACATCATTTGTGTGTCTTGGGTTTTTTCCTGTATTTTATATATAAAGTACACACACACCCTGCACACTTTAAAGAAGAGCTCAGCATTTTCTCCTTATTCTGCATTATTATTTTATATTAAATCTCTGACTTTAAATATAACTCCTGTATTTTATGTGTAATCATAAAATCCTGGAAGTGTTCCAGGCCAGGTTGGATGGAGCAGCCTGGTCTAGTGGAAGGTGTTGCTGCCCATGACTTGTAACATCCCTTCCAACCCAATCAACACAATTCTGTGTTAATTTTGGTTATAGAAGGTATTTGTATGCTTCTGAAATTAAGCCAATAGTTCCTCTACAGTGACAAGTAGAAGTGTGAAAAGCCTTCATCTTCCAGAGGTGGCTGGGGTGGATCTCCAGCAGGTGTGGGCTCAGAATCAATCTGTGTTTGAGCAGAGCTTTGCCAATTTACCCATCAAGAATTCTGCTGCTTGGAGTGTTTTATTTGTGATACACAAGAGTTTGAGATTACATGTGGCCCTTGCATATTACTGAAGTATTCTATTCAAAAATCTGTCAGTGGCTTCAGGTAATAAAATATAACACATTTTGGTTGGCAAGAACATTGAAAAGTACATGAAACTTGTTAGGTGTTTTTTTCTAAATTCTTTTCGCTATCAAGAATCTTCATTTACCCTGAGACTTTTCCTGCTGTGATAATCATTTCTATCCAAGATTACTCTTCTGGTTTCTGTTCAAAAAAACTTTAAAAAAAAAAAAAAGCTTTGAGTGGATTTAATCCTCAGAAAGGAGAAGGGAGGAAAAAAGCCAGTAGGGCTGTTCACTGCCTGCCACAGCAGACAGTATTGGAATTCTCATTTGGAGAAAGAGTAAACATGGACAAAAGCTTGTCTGAGTGGGCAAGGACAAAGTTTATCAAGATCTTGGTAATTCTGCCCCTAAAGATAAAGCTTAGTCATGAATGCACCAGTGCAAGCCTTAACTGAATCATGTTGTTTCTTGTTTTACCATGACCATGTTGAGGAGAAATTAGCTAAATATCAGTAGTTTCTCCTATATTTTCCTAAATAGCCTCCAACCCCTTTTTTTTTTTTTCCTTTGTATTTCAGGGGATGTTGCACCATTCTTCAAGACAGAGCCAGGCTTGCCCCAGACCCACCTGGAAGGAAACAGACTGGTCCTCACGTGCCTTGCCGAAGGCAGCTGGCCCTTGGAATTCAAGTGGTTGCACAACGACAGTGAAATCACCTCCTACTCCAGTGAATACAAGTAAATAACATCCATCTAATCCCCTCTGCAAGTGGAGTTGGAAAAAACAACCCCAAACCAAATCCCACCCCCTCAATTTCCCAACGCCTCAAAGAGCTTTGTAGAGACACACACAGGGACTTGGGGGTTTATGGTGAAAGAAGAGTGGGTTTGTAAACAGATGAAATGAGATCCCTTTGCTAAAAATGAGATTTAACACTTCAAAACATGGGTCCTAACATGGGATTTTTTAAGTACCAGAAGTGCCTTTTGCTGGAGATGTAACTTTTACCTGTATTTGTGATAAATAGGAGACAGGTTCCTTAGCTAAATGTTACATATGATGTGTGAACTCATCCCTGAACAGAGCCGAGCTCGCTGGGACTGTCCGTCTCCATCAGATCCAGAGGAATGTGGTCTGTCTTAAATTCCACACACAACTTTCTGTTTCAATTCTAGGAATTCCAAAACGGAGCTGATAGTTTAACAAGCTGCCCTTTAATGATTGTGCAGTTTTCCCCCAGGACCTCCCTCCCCTTCCCACAGACATTCCATCAAACAGGAGAAGAACCACAGTGTGGCTTATCAGAGCTCATTGCTGCTGATAGGCAGCACATGGCTGGCCAAGGATCAACGTCCCCGACAGCTGAGTTTTGTCTGCTTTTCTCTCATGTGGGAGGATTGACTGGGTTTTCTCCATGCAAACAGAAATTTCTGTACCCCTATGGAAATTTAATTTTTATGCAACTTATTTGGTGCTTTCGAATTTTGTAGAATTGGCCAGGTGAATTCAGGCATTGTGATGTGGGTATGTGACAGAGAACCCAGGTACAACTGTACCTTTTGCAAACCAAGCTAAATACTGCATTTTTGGGATACAAGGCTTAAGGTAGGGAAAAGTTATGCTCCATCAGTACAGATAGAAATTACAGTATGAGCTGGTATGCAGATAATGATATAAAGTTCAATATTGTTACACAAGGTAATCCATAATTGTGTTTCTCAAAGATTTTCAAAATTGTAACCTAGTAATAATTCTGGTTTTGATATTATTTAGAGAGCAGTAGGGAAAAAAATTCCCTTAAATAACTTTTTAAAACTTTTGGGAGTCATTTAGCATTTCAAGTGTTTAGCAACTGTTTAAACCCTAGCATTTAGTTGTATATGAAGTTATCTAGAAGTACAAGACGTGATTTGGATCAAGCCCTCTTCGTCCTGAGTCCCTGCATCTATTCATGGTTGCTGCTTCCAAGCCTTTGGGATGTGGATTATGAGCCACATGTGCTCATAAAGAGGAGATTTGTGAATGCTTTCTTCAAAACCAAAAGATCTCTAATAGCACAACAAATCACAGAATGTTTGAGCATGGCTTTGTGCAAATGCCACTTGTTTTGATCAACAACAGCAGAGTCAGTTGTGGTGGCTGGGTAGAAGGAGCTGGAAGCAGCCTTGACCATGTGAGATACTGAGAAAATGGGAGAAAAAATGATGTGGGAGGAAAAATGCATGAACATGGAATGAACAGGGAGCAAAGGTGAGACCTCCAGCCCTGCAGGTGTGCTGGGCACTGGGAGATGACATTTCATGGTATTAGGAGAAACCTGAGTAAGAATGTGTGACATTTTGAAGTAAGACCCGAGTGCTGTGGTATTTCTTAAACAAGTGGACATCCCAATACAAAATAGGAATTTCGCTGGGTATGGCAGTGTGAGTCAGTTATTGGAACACCTTTCACACCTGCAGTCAGTCTCTCGTTTCTTATATTGCATTTAATTTGGTCTTGTGAATGTCAGGTCACAATTCAAGCCATATTTATTAATTCTGCGTTTTTTATATTGTTCTTATTTCTATTTCTCATTAAAAGATCTGGCGCAGAGGAAGCTGCTGGTTCATGATAATAATATTGATAGAAAATATTAATTTAGAAATTGCATCCCTACTGCTACACCACAGCCAGAGATCAGCTAAACAGGATTTTGATTCTATAGAAATGCAAAGCTTTAAGCTTCCAAAAAATGGCGTGGGTGCATTAGGATGAATGAAAGCACGGAAAATATATGCTCAGACATAAAGATTCCAGTTGCAAAATTTAACCTTTGACCCTATAACAGTTTGCTGTGCATTTCTCTTGGGTAAATAGCCTGTTTAAATGCACAGATCTTCCCTGAGTAAGTGACTTCTGCTGCAATTTGAATCATCAATCAAAGATATTTTAGTAATTGATATTACTTCATGTGTCTCAGTTAAAGTAATGTCTATATTGTAACAGGCTGAAAATATATTATTATAACAGCCCAAGTGGGTAAAGAACTAATTGGAGTCTTTGCATTGTGACATTGGTGACCCTGAGTGAGCAGCTTCTCTTTGTCTAACGAAGCTGGTTGTGTGCACAGCCCTGCTTTCACAGTGACTCTGCATACACCACTTGGTGTTAAGTATTTATAAAACAACCTTATAAATTCTTTGTGATCTGAGATCCACGTTATGAAAACAAATCAATGCTGCTGACTGCAGGAGCAGTTTTGGTCACGTCTATAAGTTAAGAGACTTTAATGTTGAGGCAGTGACTTTTTTCTGTTTTCTTTCCCCCCCCATTTGTTTTCTTTTGTATTAACTTCTGGACCAGGTGTGTCTGTCATATTTGCTTTTGTGGCCTAGAGATATTGATTTATTGGAATTTAAGAAATTGAGGTCACATCTAAGCAGCCAACCTTAGAAACACACTTTCAACCAAATGACTTTAAAGTATCTGATTATTACGTTTTTAATATTGGACACATTTCAATTTTGCTTCTGTATTTTAAAAATTACATCAGTTGATCCATAAGTCTTTTGTTAAAAAGCTTGAGTAGGTTAAAAAGTAACATGAATATCTAATAAAATACACTTAGCTTTAATTCTGTATTCATAATTATGACTATTAAATCCCATAGCCTATAGCTTCACTTTTAACTCTTAGGGCATTTAAAATTAAAATGAGAGTTTAAATTTTAGATTAGGAGTGAAGTGTAAGTGTTGGCTGGGATTCCTCCTCAGGGGGCTGATGGCACTCCCTGCAGAGGGGGATGGAGCACATCAGGCTCGGGGACACTTCCCCTGAAGCTTCTCTTTCCCACTTGTCACTTCCCATCTCTTCAGAAACTTCCCAAATTCCAGGTTCTGGTTGTCTGTGCCATTCAAAATGAGGGAAAAGTTGGGGCTGACTTCCCCAAGTCCTTGCAGACATCCCCAGGAACCTCAAGGAGCCTCCTGGCATCTCTACAATGGCAAGATCTGTCTTTAAATTTGAGCATAGATGAAAATAAAGCAAAGTTCTGTCTTGTCACTGTAAGGAATTGTATTAACTTTCGATTTCAGTTCATTCAGGGGAACAAAGTCTTATTTAGAACATAGAAAGCCTATTTATACCCCTTTGTGCAGGTCAGAAAACAAGTGGAATGGGAAAAGCATAGCAAAAAAAGCCAGTATCAAGGCTGTTAGGTCAAGAGAAAAGTAGATTTTAAAACAATAATAAGACTTATGAGGTACATGAAGACTGTTTAAAATTGTAAACACAGAATCAGAAATTCCATTAATATTTATCCCTTGCCCAGGTTTGCAATTTTCAAGTTTGTCTCAAACAGTATTAACACATGTCCTATCTCTTTTTTCCACTTTTGTTATTTAATTCTTCTAATTTTGCTGTACCTGCACATTATACCCAGTAGGTCCACTGAGAATCCAGCTGCTCTAGGTTTTGGCTGCCTTGGAATTTCCAAAGTAGATGGGATTTTCACTGTAAATTTTTAAAAGATTTTCATTTCTTCAGGCAACATGTTAAGAATGTTTCCTGCTGAAACTTTAATAAGTCAGAAAAGAAAACCAAAGTAGGACACCTCTGATCTAATTGATTTGTTTTGTCCTGGTGGCAGCAAAACTAACTCTGAATTACTGTCCTGGTACAGATGAATACTCAGGAAAGAGGCCTTTAATTTTGGCTTTATTTAACAGACAAGGCATTAGCCAAATAGGACACTAAATCTTTATGGGAGAAAGAAAGATTGTTAATGTATAACCGTGGGGTAAAAAGAACTATAAAAATTAATTTTCAGTATTTTCAGAATCTTCAGTTCAATTTTTTTTTTATAATGATGTTTTACAACAATCTTCTGTGGTAGAGAAGGAAATGATTTTGTGAGGAACTAGAGAATCCTTCTGTCCTATTGATTTCTGTCCTCTGCCTCGTATTTTCACCTGCTCTCTCACTCCCTTCCCCATGGTGAGGCTTGTCAGACAAGATCAAACAACATTCCTGCTCCAGAGGCATTGTTTGTGTGCTGAGGTTGCTGTGGCTCCCATGGAGAGACAGCCTGGAATCTTCCTTTTCTTCCTGGTGCCACCTGCCACAGCCAGGGGAGGGAACGTGCTGCTGGCTCCTGGGGAGGTCACAGCAGGGACCAGGGGAGGTCACAGCAGTCACAGCATGTATCCATGGGCAGCCAGGGGCTCCTGGATATCCCAGGATGTCTGAAGCTTGCCCACAGCTGGGCTCCCCTGTGCTGGGTGGTGTAACCCAGCTCCTGGGGTGTATTTTGTGATGACACCCAAATCCTCTGCCTGCTTTGTTTTACACTCCCTGATCCTGTTCAGGTGTTAAGCTCTGCACGTGGGTGTGTACAGTATATTTGAGTCTAAGAAGAAATGTTTTCTTTTAGTGGAATTAAGTTTTGAAGATTAAAATTCAGCAGTTTTCCTTTTCCTTATCTTCCATAAAGACTTTCATTAATCCTGCCATAATATCTCCTGAAGGTGACTGGGGGAATATGCGCTTGTGATTAATGTTTGTTTAATGCAGGATTATCTCTATTATTCATGTGTTTTATTCCCATTAAAACTGTGCCTATCAGCTCATTTTCATGTTGAGCAATCAGATGTAGCTGAATGAGGAAGGTGAGATTAGTGGACTGAGTGTCTGTTTGAAGGGCAGAGCAAACACAAAGTACAGCACACGGTGGCACTTCCAGGATTCCTCTGAGCTTCAGTGGTCACACAGTGGAGCTTTCATTGAAAAGCTTTGATACTTCTTGCAAGTCTTCCTAATACCTACACTCAGTCTTCTTGTGGCTCCTCTGAGCTAATTACCTGCTCTACCTTGTGAATGAAGGAAGACAAAACGTGGGAAAAAAAAAATTAAGTCTGTCTTTCAGGTGTGTTTTTGATATATTTAGCATTTATCACATGCAGAACTGAGGACTGAAAGGTATTTTATGCATTTAGTGTCAGCTGTTTTTTAAAAATCTGTATATAACAGACAACATTGTAACCAAAGAGCTGAGATTACACTAGAATGCTGCTTGTAAGAAAAGATACAATAAGCATTTAAGACCAAGTGTAAACCAGGAGGAAGTGCTTTCTAATTGTGCCTTTTGCCCTGCAGGTACATCATCCCAGCCCTGCAGAGGGCTGACGCTGGCTTCTACCAGTGCATCGTGAGGAACAGGATGGGGGCCCTGCTGCAGAGGAGATCTCAAGTCCAAGTGGCATGTATGTCTGAGTGGGGGTCACTCTGTGACTCATTAGATCCTTTTTGGGTAAAAAAAACAATGAATGGTAACATCTGTCAGCCTGAACATGTATTGCATACCAGGTTCAACAAATTTTTAAATAACTGCCTCGTAAGAAGTTCCATACTTCAGTTATCATCTGGAAGCAGCTCAGAGTGGTGCAGCAGAGCCTTTGAGCTGTTCAAAGCCATGAAAATGAGATTGTTTGGAGGTATCTGTAGCATGGGACAACTGTTACACCTTCTAGAGTTAGGGAAGGCCATACTCAAAACTATCAAAACAATAACAACAAAGTCTAGAGGAAATCAGCAGCATCTGAAAGGGAATGGGATGGTGGGGACAGCACCGGGAAGATTTCACATTGTAATCCTTGTGGTACAAAATCAGCAGTTTTACAACAGAACTTTAAAATTCTGGTCTCAACACCTTTCTGAAGCAAACCCCCCCAATGTTTGCTTCACTTCAGTTTGGACTTTGCAGAATTTTTGCAATCCAGCTGCCGTTTGGAAAGGTTAAGTTAGTTTTCTCTAAAAAGTTTGTGCTAATGAACGTGACATAAGAAATTATCACATACTCCTAATTTTCTTTTTTCAGTTAACATATGGAAAATACAATTCAAGTAACTTATTTTGAAATAATAATAAAATGAGACTTAATTGTATTTCCAAAGAAAAAGCATAAAAGAAATTTTAAAAGAGGCAGATTTGTGTGCTATGCCTAAGTCTCAGACATGGATCAAATTTCTCCTTATCAGGGTCAGTAACTGGAAATTCAGTAGTAGTAAATGTCACTTGATAAGCAGAATTTAGAGAAACTGCATTATTTATTAGATACCCAGTTTGAAGGAACTGATTCAAGTTAATCAGTATGTCAGTGAGGGAAATTACAAGGAATTTCCGTGGTTTAAAATAAAACCAGTTTCAAATGGTATCCTGTAAGTTTTGGAATTGTGTCCATCAGTTTACTGCATTACAGTACACTTTGTTACTATATCTGTAATTTGATGTTTGGTCTCCCTATTGTTTCAGAGCTGCTGGGAGCTAAAGTAAAAATAAACTGCTGCTAAAATGGGGTTTTCCTTGCCTGACCTCTGCCAGCCCTCGTGCCCCTGCTGTCTATTGACCATGGGCTCACTCTGACCTGGCTCAGAGCCTTGCAAGTATTTTTCCAAATACTCCTCTGCAGTTTTAGTGAATTCTGTCAGGTCACAGAGGATCTACTGAAAGCTGCTGTGAGTGAACATAACTTTGAGTGAGGTGTGGGGTTTAGCAGGGGAAGGGGAGGGTGAGATGCATCCTCTTATGCAGCAGTGAGCCTTTGGAGGAGCCTGGATGCCTCTGGAGTTGCACCTCCAGGTGTGGTTTCAAGGGACAAAGGCTTTGGTAGCAGTCCCAGGGAAAAATGTGCCCATTTCCTCCTGTATCCCATAATCATTCCCACTCCTGAGCTGCAGTGGAGCTCGCTCCCCTCTAGGCTCAGCAGGAAAATGTGTTTGAGCAGCTGTGGGCTGGGAGACTTCTCCAGAATTTCTCAAGGAGCAACAGTTCTTTTGTTGGGCTGTTAAAGCTCTCCCAGCTCCTCCCTGTCCAGCTGTGCGAGCAGCGGTGCTGGCACAGCGCAGGGAGCAAGCCCTGAGCAAGTCCTGGGGGAACAACAGTGAGGAGGGGACACAGGGATGCTTTTCCTTGCTGCTGCTGAAGGATTCTGTCTCCTGAAATGACAGCTTTATTCCCCTCTGAAGGGGGAAGGTTTGCAGTGCAGAGTTTTGTCTCCAGGCTGGTTTGGGTGTGTTTGGCTGTTCTGGAGGGAGTAGAGAAGTGCAGTTGTTTACTTTTCTTCCATTTTGATTTTCCCCCCATTTAATTTGTAGATCTGCATTGCTGAACAAGGCTGAAAGGTTCTCTATTAAATCTGAATTAAGCAGTCTATGTATTAATTTATTCATTTCTGTTCACTGATAAAGACACTGAGGCAAAGCAAACCAGATCCTTTGTGACTTGGGAGACCTTTAGTTTTAACCTTTGTGACACGAATGGCTTCTGTAGTGAAATTGCCTGTCAGATTTGCACTTGATTCCTGCAGATTAAAGTGTTCTACAAGTTCTACATATCCTCTTTTCCCTTCACTCAGGGTAGCTACTGATGCCACGTGGTGGTTGTCTGTGTTTTAATGGGTTTGATTTAAATTAATTGATTTAAGCTGTGTGGATGTAGGGACGCTCCTGATATTTTATCATATAATGCTTTTTGGTTATTCTTCAAAATATATCAGAAAGCAATGTTCCAAGGGGTTCCTAAAATCATCTTAGCCACTCATCAAAACTGATGGGGATTTAAATGTTAGTCTTTTAACTCAGAAGTATTCGCAAGAAATGATCTATTTTTGCCAGTGAGAAGGAGATGCTTCCCAATACACTTTAACTCCAGATCTCTGGTGAAAAATTGAAAGGTGTAATTATAATGGCACTGAGAAAGATCTGAGGTGTTTTCCATGTCCTAGATATCTGAAGTAGAAGGGAACTTGTTAAATAATTTAAAAAATATTGTCAACACATGATAACATATTACTTAACTGAATGGGAACAGATATTTGTGAGAAAACTGCTGAGTAAATCTTAATTACAGGATGGGCTTAAAAACTCCTGTATTGTGAAAACTAAAATAATCATACGACAGTGAAGTTAATTAGATCCACCTCTGCAGTTTGAAATTTCTTTTCAAGTAGCTGATCTGATTACAGTTGTAAGGAATCTGGAGCAGCAGAGGAAGTACAATGCTGATTATGTCTGAATAAATAACTTGAAAATCACAAAGATGATTAAAGCTTCTTTAAAACACCATGTGTTTTCAATTTTTGCTCTTGTTCTGTCTCTTCTCATCTCCTGCCATTCACAAACCTGATAGTAGTCATTTCTTTTGTGTCCTTTGCATCCCTCTCTGCAGCACAGGACTTGTAGGGAACCCTGTGGTCCTTTAAAAAAAAGGGAATTCAGTGACAGAAGCTGGAATAGTTCTGTTGTGTGTGTGTCAGCTTCCTAGTTTAACTCAAATTAAAATGCAGAGAAGTTCTTTGGAGGGTGAAGAAGAGCCTACAGCCCTGCTCATTTTAATGGATAAGAATGCAGTACAAAAGGCAATGGAAAAAGAAAAAAACACTCACTGAATTTTTCCAAGGTTTCCCCAGACACCTGAACTTGGCTGTGAAATGAAGCCTGCAGAGGCAGGGGCTCTGCAAGGATGCTATCATTTCTTCCATTAAAGTTTTTGTTAAAAGCTGTTCTCTAACACCAGGGATGCACCATTGACATGGAAATGTCCAGAAGAGCTGACAGCCCCCAGCATCACCTTGGGATTCCAGGATCATTTTGGGATCCTGGCCTGTCTCTGACTCTCCATTGGCCTGGCTGCAGTGGAAGAGCTGCTTGGCTTTGTGTAGCTGTGGATAAAAACCAAAAAATTCACATACGCCACATCTACATACACCATGAGCATCCCTTTGAATTGCAGGGGTTTCTTTTTTATTGTTGAAGATTTGTCTGAAAAAACCCTCAATCAAACAAAAAACCAAAGAAATTAACCTCCATTAAAATGTGATTTTCTGTAAAACCCTGCAGTTATTGTCCAAGAACACAGGGCTGCTCGTGGATGCTCTGCCTGTGGGGTTTCCTTCCTGCCTTACATCCACCTGCCTCTAGAAACCAAAATCCCAACTGCCCCGTGGTCCAGAGTGTCCCATGAATAATTATCAGTGCCAGAGCTCGGTGGGAACCTCGGTGATTTCTTTCTCTGCCCCTGAAAAGGCATGGAGAGAAGGGCAAAACTTCTTTTTTTCTTTTTTTTTTTTTTTCAGACATGGGGGATTTCATGGACACAGAGCAGAGGAAAACAGTGACTGAAGGACAAGCTGCTGTTCTGAACTTCCCACACATCCTCAGCCATCCCAGGCCCCAGGTGACATGGTTTAGAGATGGGCACAAGATTATACCAAGCAGCAGAATGTAAGTCAATTTAAAGCTCAAAATACACCCACCCTGAAATATGATTAATTATATTTGATAACACAGCTTACATTTTAAGTACACTAATTAAGGTTTAAAGAGAATAAAGTAGTCGTGTTCGTACTAAGTTTGAGATAAATTACTATTTTAAGACTGTCTCTGAACTTCTGAAGCAGTTTGACAAAATAATTCATGTGGTTTTAATGGTCCTGGCGCAGCAAAAGGGGCTGGATGTGCAGAATGTCTGAGCTTCCTTCACGCTATTCATTTCCATGATACATTTTGGAAAAAGGAATGTTCATCTCTCGATTATGTTTACTTGAGTGCACTAACTTAATGAATTCTGAGGTTTTTTTTTCTTTTAATACATGAATCTGTGGGGTTTGTTGCAGAGTTATGCTTAGTACTATTCTCCTCACAATAAAATTCCAGATATTGTTTATTCTTTTCATTATTTTTTAGCCAACAATGGCAGTTTTATTTATTTTTTACTAATTAGCAGCTCACCCCTAATGACACAGTACTTGCACTTTGATTAGTTATTATTACAGTTATTACCTCAAGGTGTATTCATTTATCCTTTTCTGAAACAGTTATGAAGCCACCCCATGTTTTTATCTGCACAGTTTCCTTCAGAGACTCAAGGGCCTGGCTGTAACATTAAAAAAATGTGGATTAAATCTTGTCTCATTTATTAGAAAACTCTAGGAATGCAAGGAGTGTTGCTAGTTAGTTTTTAACTGTGCATTACATTTTTGTGTGTTCAAAGGGATAGATGTATTAGCAAACGATGGTAACGGGATTTTGCTGTGTTCCAGGAGTGCTGAGGCTTTAGAGTTCATATTAGAAATGGAAAACTTCCTTTAAATTTGAATTTTGCTAATCTGTACAGTATATTTTACTGCTATGCGCATTTTGAAACCTGAAAGCTGATATTAGAGTAGCTCTGAAACTGTTAAAATTAGTATTGCAGGGATGTGAAGAAAGGATGTAATAATTTATGAATAATTTAATAGCAATTTGATGGGAAACAGCTGGGAGATGAAACAATGGGTTCCTGGGCAATCTCTTGAAGAGAGCTAAGTGACAAATCCTGAGTTATTAACCATTAAGGATCTACTTCCCCCATCTCTGCCACATTACAAATTTTGTGGTGTTGATGCTGAGAATACACAAATTGGGAATTTGCAGATGGTGGCAAGGCCTTGTTATCCTGACATCTGAGAGTTTCCTGGGAACAGAGCAGAGTGACCAAGGCAAGCCTGCAGTGCCTGGAAATGAGATTTGCCTGAGTTCTCTTACATTTTGGGAAAAGTGCAGGAAGAGCTGTGTATGTCGTGTATTTGTTAATATAAAGATCCTGATTTTCCCTGCTGTGCTTTCCTCTTGCTCTTACCCTGTGGGATTGCTGGGGTAAAATCACCTGTAACTCTGGTTGTGCTTACAAATGGGGGAACTGCAACACTGGCTACAGCAGGGCTGAAATACACCTCAAGGTTTCCATAGAAATTCCATTCCCCTGGTCAGAAATTTTGTCTAAAAGGAACATTTGAGGACATTTATCTGGCCTGTGTAGGAATCTCTGAGTACTTCTGCAGCTGAAATGCCCATGCTGGAAGTGTGAGCCTCCTTGGGAGTTTGATGGATGGTGCACAGTGAGTCTGATACGTTCAGGAAGTGACAGATTTATGGTACACACACCAATCGCCACTGTGTGCAGTAGGGCTCAAAATACTGGGAAAACCAGAGAGCATCCACTCACATCTTGCTGTCCGTGAAATTTGGGGAGTAAATATGGCAGCCCTATAAATACAGGAAAGCTGAGATGTGGAGAGGATGCATATGAAACTCTGAGAAATCTTATGGGAGCTGTTTCTTCCCTGTGTTGTGCATTTCACACATTTTTTGTGCACCAGGAGGTATCAATTTCCCTGATCAGTTTAGCCAGTGATCCAGTTAGGCTGATGCATTAATCTCACTGGATCTCCTGCTAAACTGATCAGGGAAATTGATACAACCACCTTGTATGATGCTCTTTAATCTGATTAAAAGTACCTTACATTGCTAAATCAATATAAAGCTTTTTTAATGCTCCTAAACAAGCTTACAATGGTTTGGCTGAATCAATCAGCCATAATTTCATGTGTCAGCTGTAATGATGATTTCTAGGAGTGACATTGTTGTGGTGCATGAGGAGTGAGGATATAAACAGTTCTAAAAATGGGGGGAATAGTGGTGGTTATGGTGAAATTCATTCAAATAGTTGGTCGAATTAAGTCTCACTCATCCAAAAGCCTTAATTTACATGTGCTTACCACTGCACCATTTTTATGCCATAAAAATGATCCTCATGTTTGTGTGCATGGATTCATCTGACTGATGTGGGAACAGAGTTGTCCTTAGGTGAGAGGTACAAAAGATCAAAGTAACACTAGTTCTGAGAATAAAAAAAAAAAGAAACTCTTGAGATGTTTCAAGGAATGTCATTTAATTGGCTCTGCAGGCTTTCCTGGCAGGTTTAAGGTGGTAAATGCTGATGTATTTCTCCTTGACTGTGTTCCAGTATTTAGGACACTTATGGGGAGGGGCCCTGCCAGCTATTCAGCATCTCTGAGCAACCTGTGCCAGGGCCTCATCACCCACATCAGGAAAGATTTCTTCCCTGTATCCAACCTCTTTTAGGTTAAAACTATCCCCTCTTGTCCTATCACTATGTGCCCTTGTCAGTTGTTCAGGGTTGGGGGGGAGAAAAGATTCAGTGAACAGCTTTGATTTCACCTTTTTTTAATCCTACTCTGAGAGCCTGCATGGCTGTGACATTCTGTGGGAGAAACTTTCCTCCGGGACACAGTTTTTTTTCAAACTGCACACTCTATTTAATTTAACTGCTGGTGTTACTCGTAGTGGAATTTGCAGCAAATAACCACGCAGTAGTGCCTATCCTGATTGTGTTGGTAATATTTTGTCAAAGCCTCCAGATAAAAACAGGAATAGGATGACAAGTTGCTCTTAAATGAGTGGGCATGTAAAATCAACAAATCCCTGTATAATACATAAATGTGAAGCAAATGGCCTGCACATACTCCTGGGGTTGTTGTTTTAGTTCATGACTTAAGGCAACTAACAGATCTGCAGCAGTCAGGGGGATGTGATTGTGTGTGTTTAAAAATTTAAGTCCTAAAAGTCACTGTCATCCCCTCCTCGCTTAGTGCAGTGTGGGTGCACATTCATTTTGGCTTTTATGCATTCTCTGTCACCAAAGCCTCAGCCTGGTCTTTTCAAGAGGTGTTTTTAGAGCAGAAAAAAGCTCTGTATGTGCTAGAAAAGTATGAAGTCGAGAATTGGAGAGGAGACCAAAAGATCAAGAACCAAGAGAAAATGAGCAAGGAGAAGAATTAGGGTTTGAGGTGTTTGTTATTATTCTACATTCCCTGAGAGTTCTAGAAGAGACTTCACATTACACCCAGACAGATTCATTCCCAAATACAGCAGCAGAGAAATGTGGAGTTACAGCTGCACTGTTACCCAGGGTCTTGACTGATGGGATGATTTTGCCTGTTTCCCTGCACATCCTACCAAAACCAGCAGCTCTCTAAAGGTGACTGCATCAAAAGAAATTGCTACTCTGGGATATCAAGTATTCTGCTTGCCTTGCCTGCCTGTACTTCATCAGGCTTCAAAGCAAAGAACATTTAACTTTCTTTACACGAGCACAAACGGTGCCTTGGAGAAGCACAAAGGACAGTAGCACCATCAAGGTCTACAATTGCCTTTCACTTGTGGCATTGAGGAATTAAATTCTTAGTACTCTTAGAGGACTTTTTACCTTTCTCTAAGTGAAGCATTTTTCAGAGAAAAGGTTCATTCCAGCCATCAATTCATTTAATTCACTTTCTTTAAGAAGAAAACTTCTATGCAGACGTTATTACTGTCTTCAATAACTTCCTTACACTGGAACTGCTTTTCCCCATGTAAGCTGCAGTTAGATGAATATTAACTCATGTCTTTTGACGGTGGAATTATGTCTGACACAAAACAGCAAAGTTCATTCTTGGTGTATAAAGGCACTTCTGGGGTCCCTTTGAGCAGGATGGACATTTAGTCACTTAATTAAGTCCTGAGGAACTGAAAGACTTCAAAAAAACACCTCATCCCCCTAGGGAGGGATGCTGGATTGAATTGCCTTCAGGTACACATGGGTTAATATCTGTGTTTTGAACTCAGATTTATTCATTATTGGATGCATTTGGTCACTATTAACTCTTAGAGACTGAAGTTCTGGCAGATTGTGGAAATTAAAATACATTAAGCAAGAGCAACTCTCTCATGACTTGCTGTGGTTTTGAACACTCCACAATACTTCACAAGTAGGCAAAGCTGGTGCAAATTTATTAGACATTTGTTAAAGTAAAATTGTAAATATATTAATGGCAGCCTCAAAAAAATGTAGCTGTAGCAAAGTAGGTTTTAAAAGATGAGAAAAATTAAAGTATCTAGGAATAATACATCAAATTTGGGGCTGATAATAGCATTAGATTAGGTTTTACTTTGATGATAGCAGCTGACTTAATGTGCCATGTATACATTTTTCACTTTAAAACAAACACCACTTCATTTTTCTTTGAGCAGTTCTAGTGGCACAGAGCATCTCTCTGCAAATACCAGCCTAGCCTGTCATACAACTTAAGCCAGTTGCACATAATTACTTTTCACATACACTGGATAATACTTTCATTAAGATGGTGATGATTATCATTACTGAACAATAAATTCAGAGACTGTCACCTCTGCAATGTATTAGCTGAGCAATAATTTCAAAAATAAAATTTGCAGATCTGTCTGCTGACATCATGGAGAAAACTCTCAGCAATAAGATGTGAAAAAGCCCTATAAAATTGGGTTTATTTGTGTGTACCTTTCACAGGCTCCACATTAAGGTCAGAACCTGAAAAAGGAGAATATTTGGTAGGATTAAATCATTGCCTTAAACTAAAATTCATCACCACCACCTTGTAATTCATTTATCTAACCAAACTTCTGCACTGAGTAACTTCAGTTTGGAGGAACCAGGCGGCACCAGGAATCTTTGTATAACAGTTTCAGTGTTACCCCCAAGGCCATGGGCATGAAGGGCTGTAGGGAAATCTCCCATCATCTCTTGGAGTGCTCAGTTTGAGGAGTCCTGGCCCTGTCAGGGGCTGTGTGAGCATCACTGTGTGCCAGGGGCTGCTGCGGGTACCACCCTGCTCAGCAGAGGGAACAGCAGCACCCCAGGGGAAGCAAAGCCCAGGATTATTTCCCAAAGCTGTCTGACTTGTCTGGATCCCACCCCGCTGCTCCCCTCTCTGCACATCGTTTGTTTGCCCCAGGTTTTAAACTCGTGTCAGAAATGAATTTATTCAGATCTCTCAGCTTCCCGGGCTGATTGTTGTTGTTTGGTTTGAGGGAGGGGGAGGAAGGCTGAGGGAGGAAGACTGAGGTGGCAACTGGGGACAGCAGGACGCTGAGTGCAGGGTGGGTGGGAGCAGCACAGCCCCTGGGAGGTGGGACAGGGACAGCAGGAGGAAAACATTGCTGCCAAAGACTTAGCAAGGCTCATTGGGAAGAAGATTCTTCCCAGGAGAGGCGCTGGGGCTGATGAGATGAGAGGCACATTTTGGGATTTGACCAATATGTTTCATTACAAATTTGGAACACAAACCACGGAGGGTTTTGTAATGTATGTTTTTTTCATAAGCCAGGGGAAGTTGCTGCCATTACAGTAGCGCTGTAAAATCCATATCTTTGCTAGAAAAAAGTGGATGCTTGGAACTAATATTGTGCTTTAATGGGCCTCAGCTGCTCACAGTATCTTCCAGGACAATCTTCAGCAGCTGTAAATTTCAATAAAACTTCAAAGATCACTGTCTAGGAGGAAAATCTGACTGTTGGATATTGTTTTTCCTATGATGATCACATATAAAGAACAAAATCATTTTATGTGCTACTACCCTTATTAATCATAGATTTGGAATTTGTGAAACAAAGGCAATGGAAGTGTCACTAGAAGGAGACGGTTTTTGCTCTAAGTATGATTTACTTATCACAGCCAGGAGTGAAATTGATTTATGAGTTTGTTGCTTTCTGGGGACAAATGTACTTTGAGAAAGAAAATATGGTCTGTGAAAGAAGTGTTAATAGCACTCCTCTTTGAAAGTGAATTATATACTATTTTTTAAAAATCATCCTCAATCCAGAGGTGGGTAAATATTGTTGTCATCATATTTTGAAGCTCACTTTTTGCATCTGCTGCATTTTCTAATCAGAACTCAGGATGCTATTAGGGACAAATCATGAATATAATCCTTTAATAACTAATGTGCTTTTGCAGAAAACCCTTTTTCTGTCAATCTTTGAACTTCTCTGGCTACAAGTGGAAGCATTTTAATATGCAGCCAAGATAAGACTATTTAAAAGTGTTGCAGTCATTCTTAAGAGCAAATATGCAAAAGAAAACTATTGCTTTATGCTTAAAAGGTGGCAATTGTTCACAAATTCTCGGGAACAATTTATCTCCTATGGCCCCTCACATATCTCTGCTTTTATGGAAATAGATGCAAAATGCTTGTGATTTATCAGATATAGCAAAAGGTAACGTCTTATGTTTACCAATCAACTTTTATTAATCAAAACTGACTGAAGTAAAATGTATCTGTCAGTACTTCTGGCTCAGTACTACAAAGGATTGTTAATTTTCTTTCTATGCAGGGAAGGACAAATTCTGTGTTGCCTCAT
Organism: Dicaeum eximium; assembly: GCA_013396995.1. Classification (NCBI taxonomy): domain Eukaryota; kingdom Metazoa; phylum Chordata; class Aves; order Passeriformes; family Dicaeidae; genus Dicaeum; species Dicaeum eximium. Next base: position 1,267,396 of record VWZP01009288.1, read on the forward strand.
GATTCCAGTGGATTTTTATGTGATGTGAAAAGGTGCTAAGACATATAAGTTGGTAGCTTTAAGATACAGGTTTATGTGGAATACTTTAAAAGCCTTTCATTTTGGCAGATTTACTTTTATAGTGAAAACTGCTGTGTGATTCAGGAAGAAAAAAAAAAAAACAGAAACAAACCCAAAACCACAGAACCTGGCACTCTGGGGATGTATTGTGGCTTTTGTGGTTGATTTGCATCAAGTCTACTTTGTTAACAGCATTCAACTTGAATTTAAAGAATTTGTTACATGGCAGCAAACGGGAAGCATTTTCCATTAATTAGTGCTGCAGGGGGAGGCAGGAGCTGGCAGCCTGTGCCTTATCCCGGGTGCCAGAGCGGGGAGTGGAGCTGCTTTGTGCTTGCCCTTCACCAAACAGGCTCCAAATGTGTTTAAATGCACTGCAGATGTGCTGTCTGCTGTGCCACAGGTCAGCCTGAGCAGTGGGAGAGGAGGCATTCTTGGCTCTGGTCAAACTTTGTGAAGGCATCTTGCAGTTAGAAGTGAGAGAACAGTCGAATTCTGCCAAAATTTGTGTGAAATCTGTTTTTCTGCTGCTTGTTAGTGCTACCTTTTACTTCCCAATACACACCTGTGGCTATTTTTATGTATTACACAAATCCCTTGTTTTACATGAAAGGACCAATTCTAGACAGACACAGACCAGGTAAATGTTTATTGGGGTGAGCACAGCCATCACTTGCTCAGCTTTGCTCTCTTTGCTTTTCTCTCTAAATTCCTGCCACTGGAGTGGGGAAAGAGTGGAATAGATCAACCTGCTTTTCATCATAGCAGGGCAAAGGGAAGGGATAAGGAGGGAAATGCTGGAGGAAATCTCTTCCTTCCCTCACATGCCAGGACTGTCAATGTCCCAGGAGTGTGGCCCTCACTTTTCTTTAGTTTCTTCCCCAAAAACTCCTGCTGTTCTTCTCAACTCACACTCCCAGCAAACCCCCTGTACTGCCACTGACCCATCCCAGACCTGTGTCTCCCTGGGACTCCCCCGCAGTCTCTGGAAAACTGAATATTGCCAGCATTTTATTTCTGTTTGTTGTGATTTATTTGAAGAATCAGGACCTAATGTGTCATTGAGAAATTACAGGAGGACAAATATCCAGCAATTTCAGGCTTGTATGTGCCTGGCTCCTTGAATTCTCAGAACTGAGGTCTAAAGGAGACCTTATTTAGGAAAAGCACTTGAAAGCATTGCATCTAAGGGCTGTACAGCAGCATTTTCTGTATTTTTTTCTAAAACCTCAAAGCCTATTCACTTCATAAATGGGGTTTTGCTAGATTTTACTCAATGATTTTTCAAGAAACTGCATTTGCTGTTGTCATTCAGCAACCACGACCATTTGCAAGAATTTTAACAACTCTGCTGCTGCCTGCCAGCTGCCATGTGCTCCTTCCCTGCTCCCTGCATAAAACCTCCTCACTGCAAGAGGACTGCAATACTTTCATAGTAATCACTAGTTCAAATCACTGATTATTTTAAAACATCAAATCTCATTTTTGGCAATCCATCATCTGTTTCCATGGGAACTGAATGTGGCCTCAGCAGCCACAAGAAGCAGAGTTTATTGGGATACTTACACATTTCAATGGCTGTTGTTAGACAGCTGCATTTTCTGTTTACCCAACAGATATTGCTGCAACAAGCTCATAATACACTTAAAAAATTCTATATACATTTCGTTTTAATGCATTTATGTCTTTATTCATATTTTTCACAACTTAGCAGAAATATTATGATGGGGGAGAGGGAAATGTCAGTAATTTCCATCATCTGCAGTCAATAATGGATGTTTCCATGCAGTGTCTTGACTAGTGTTTTAACTAGGACTGTGACAAAAAATAATGGAAAAATGCTCTGCCTTGAGGGGCTAAAAACAGGTGGAGGCTCCCACTTTTCAGGTTTGTCCCTTGGTAATCTTATCCCAGAGTTTCTGCTTTCCAAAGTCTGATTTACTCCATACCTTTTGCCCCAGAAGAACCCTTTCCCCAAGCCTGCAGCTCATCCTTCTGCTCCAGAGCTCAAACTCTCCTAATTCCTGCTATTTCACCACCATTTTTAAACCCCATTGATCAAATCAGCAAGCAGCAGCAGTGTGGATCTGAAAATGTTGTTTTGGTGTAGATTTGTGTGGAGTATTTCAGCATCAAAAGGAGTAACTGGGCAACTAATTGAGTATAATATTGATATGAATATGTATAAACTTTTTTTCTTCCAACTGCTTTAGAGTGGAAATTATTATTTTGGAGTTTGGCATTATTTTGGTTCAGAAGTGAGGCAGCCATTTAAGACAAATCTCAAATCTTGAAAAATTGTTCTACTCACAGACTTTCTATCAAACAAACAACCCTCATCTTCTTCCATCTGCTTTCTTCATATCATCACAGGGGGAAGCTGGCTTACAAGGAAGCATTTTGGAGCAAAATAAATCATATTTACTAATAAACATGCTGGAATTAAATTCAAGATTATTTGTCTTGCAGAATAGGGGGAGAGAGGGAACTGTTGCATGCTCCATCTAGTGCTGAGGTGCAAGAGGAGAAATGCTGATTTTTCCAGGCTCCCACATGATTTCTAAGGAGTTTCCACTAACATGGAGCACTCATAAAGCTGTTGCAGAATCTGGCAAAACCACTGCCTATCTCTGCTTGTCAGCTGCTGAAGCACTGGATCTTGATTAGGTTCAGATAAATTAAGGGAATTAATTTATTCAATAAATTACTTGTTTAATAAAGGGACTCAGTTCCCTGATTTGTTGGGGGTACCCCCCCCAGTAAAAGAAGTTCTAATTCTGCTGCAAGTCTAGTGAGTCCTTGTAGCTTTGGTTGTGCCCCTCATCACAAACTCTTTCTGTCCCAGATATAACCTGGAGGAGGTTTAGTGAAAGTGCCTTGAAAATTCTCAGTTCTTGCTTCTTTCTGTGCTTTTGCAGGGCTGATCATGTAACCCCTGGTGCAGTATTTACCACTAAAACCACTTTCTAAAGAAAATATCTGCCCTCACATCTTCGTGTCAGAGTGTTTATCAATAATTTATTCACATTTAGCATAATTATGAACAACTCAAGCTATATTTTCACACAGATGGATTTTTCTACACTCATATGTAATTAAAAACCTGCTGCTTGAGGGGGTCATAAATAACTGGTAAGAAATGGCTGAGGGTGCACAGTAAGAGGGTGAGAGTAGAGAATATTGTACAGCTGCTTTGCTGGGATCTAGATCTGGTACTGACTACACTCAACTCTGGTTTTAACAGCATTATTTGAAGAGTAAATTAATTGATTTTTAAGAATTTATAATTTATTTTAGAAGAAGCAATGAAAATACCTTGTAGAAATCCTGTAAATAGGTCTTTATTGTATGTTGATTTAAATATTCCAACACAAGAAATAAACTAATATGCCGCTTGTAATTTAATAAAAACAGGGAGTTGGCAAAACCTTCTTGTTCCAGAGAAATAAACAGAAGTGTCTCTTTAATATTAGAATGTCTGATGGCTTCTAATCCATAGCTGTCAGTGCTAATTTCACTAAATAAAAGACTTTATGGTGCTGAAAGGTTCACTAATCAAGATTCATAAAGGTACAATTCCAGTTGTCATCCTCCTGTCTCTTTGGGAAGCCACTTTTACACACAAAGCAATTCCTGAGTGGAAAAAAATACCCAGCATAAAGTAGAAAATTGAGTGTGTAAAACACACTTTGCTTTTTCTCCTCAAACCTTGAAGGTGATGCTGGGTGGATAAAGGATCTGGACATGATGCCTGAATTCTTGAATTATTTAAGCAAAATTATTCCATCAGTAGGAAAATTTCTGATTGAGGATCATCTTTTAGAGCTGTCTTTTCCTTGCTGGGAGGTTTCTGTCAGTGAATTGTGGGGTGTCTGAGTGCTGTCAGTTCCTCTGAAACCTGCTGCACCCCATGGGATATTCCCTTAATCTGCTCCAACACATCCTGCGAGTGGTAGGTGAGAATTTTAATCATTTCTGTAGTAAAATACTCATTTTCATCAAGTGCAGCACATTTTTGCTTGTTCAATAGGTTTGTTTGAGGTGGCACAGGTGGATTGCTCTGCACCAGAGCAAAGACAGCACATTCCATTGGTGCACTTCAGTTTTTCTGTAACTTTCTGTCAGGGTAAAGGGAATCTGCACCATGGAAAAGAGTCAAACAGCACAACAACAGATCCAAGCTACCCAGCCAGCTGCCAGGTGATTTCCTAATAATTTAAACTTTTTAATTTCCTAATACTTCATCTGCACCTCTGAAATAACGTAGTAATAAAACCTCCCTTTGTATAACATCAAAGTACTTTCCACAGGGTTGCAGTTTTTACTCCCATGCAGATCTTATAAAAAAAAAAAATCCAGTGGGTCGTTCCTCAGATGCAAATGTCCAATCTCTTTCTTATTAAATTGCAAAAGGGATTTACCAGAATTATGAAAAGGACTCTGGGCTTGTGCTTTATAAATGCTAATATAAAATCTAGTATTTTAATAAGTTTTTTAAATTTACATTTTTGAGTTCATTGAGGGAGCTTTGAAGGTGCACCCTCTCCCTTTGACATTCACTTTCTGTTCCAACACTTCCTGCTCCTTTAATAGAGTCGAAGCTCTTTGTACTTTAATCTTTTAAAAATTGGACAGAGTCGCAGAAGATCTGCTTTACCCTCTGGTTTACATCAGAATTGTCCTGAGCCATTTTGCTGTGTGAATGGCTCATCTTATTCTTTCCAAATCCAGCACAGGGTCTGCATCCTGAATGACAAAAGGAAACGGTCTGGGGTTTGGGTTTTGGTTTGTTTGGGGTTTTTTACCATGAGTTGTACCAGTGATGTGTTCAGTGGATTTACATAAATGTTCATTTATGTGTTTGCACTCAAGCTTTGGAATTTTTTCAGCTCCTGGAAGATTTTCAAATCAAATGCTCTAGGTGCAGGTAGCCACCTTTTTTTCTTTTGGATCATTCTGTGTTACTGTGCACACTTATCTTTCTGAAAGCTGAAATAATGGTAAAGGTAATGAAATCTCATGCTTCAGGGCATATGCTAATGCCTACAAATCTATTTCACATTTTGTGAGGTTAATTAGTTAATATGTGTACAGCATTTAGAAGATAATTAATTTTAAATTTACGCCAAGAATTGCTACAGACTGATCAGCTGTGGAACTCAAGAGTTAATTTCTTCTGTGGAAATGGAGAACAACATCATTTTTTTACGTCATCTGTGTTTGTTACTGACAGATCATTTGTCCCACAAGACTAATTTCTGCTACATTTAGTTTGTTTAAAGAACAACTAATCCTGGTTAGTTGGATCATAATATCCCAGCTGCCTGATGAACTCTGGGAGAAACTTTGGAATGCTTTGGATTCACACTTCATCCTCACACTGGGAGCACTCAGAGTGCAGAACTAGGGCTGCTTTTCCTTGCAGAGCTGATCTTCTCTCCACCATGGGATCAGAAGTGGCTGGAGATGGATGCTGCAAAATTTCCATTGTCTGGAAAGGAAGATTTGTATTGGGAAGATGAGAAGTGAAGCTGGAATATATTTGTGTAGTAGAAGACCAGACAGAATTTTGAATACTTGTGGTAGATTCAGGGAGGAAATCAAACCCAACCAGTCTTCCCTCTGTGCTCCTTCTGTGGAAAAAGGGTTATTCTCAATGCACTGAGTAAATAGAAGCAAATAATTTTAAAAAAAAATTGTTCAGGGGTAATAACCTTGACTGAATTTAGGGGAAGGGCTGGACTGCTTTCACTGATCATTTCAGTTTTTCCTCCTCACAAGGTGCTCATAACTTATCTTTGTTACTCAATCTGTGTGGATTTGCACTAGAAAAAAGACATTCATCTAAGATTTTCACCCCATATTATTTTTAATTAGTAAAATAGCTCAGGATGAGATTTGTAATTACAAATTGGCATCAAGCTGAAGTATGTTGAAACAAGCATTTTTCTACGAAGCTTATTTTCACGGAGCCCAAAATGGTTGAACTTGCATTGCATGTTGTGCTTGTTTGTTTTATGATTTTTCCTGGAACTATGTTTGCTGTCATTTGCAAACAAGAGAGATCAGTCTGTTATTTACTGAGGCTGAGTAAATCACTGAGTATTATCCAGTTAGGAGACAGTACACAGAGTAAGCAGATCAGGAAAATGTATTTCAATGCCAGCTTCATTAAGTCGATAATCATCTCAATATATTCCCTTACAATTTCAACAATTAGTAGCCATAGTTTTCTTCTCGTGATTATCTTTAATCAGTGGCACAAAAAAAATCTCCAAGAAGAATTCCATGGTAATTGGAAGCTTCCAGAAAAATGTTCTCGGTATGTGGAGCGTTGCAGCAAGCAGTCACAGCCCCCAAATTTGCTGGTTAATTCTGCATTCTGAGGAGAGGAATTCATCCCAGCTGCTGCAACATTAGCTCACCTCTGAGAAAACACCTTCATTTCTGTCAGAAACCATGTGTTCCTTCAACAAAATCCTTGTTCCCAGATACCTCAACAGCAGGACACAGCCACATGCAGAGAGTGGCTGTGGTGGCCACATTAGGGTGGTGCTGGGATTTAGAATTCTGTGACTGCTTCTGTCCCCTGGCAGGATTTGGGGAAACTGCTCCGCTCTTGAAAAGCACTTGGTGTCTTCTTAGCTTTGCTCACACAAAAGCTTTTGTGCTGGAGTTTCCATTTCAGTTTCTGTTCTTTTAGCCTAAGTTTCTGAAGGTGGGGTTCCCCCCCCACACACCTCCCTAAAGTTTCTTCAGAATTTTCATGAATAGATTAACAAATCAATAAATTTATTTACAGATCATAGATCATCCTGTCTAGAGATGAACAAGAACCTGGTATTTCCTTTTCATAAGTGTCTCATAATTGAAGTCAACAAATTTCAAAGGTGTCTAGAGTTGTACATAGACATTAGTCTGGCTTGAATAGAGTAGCTGGATTTTTGATGTGAATCCTCAGTGAGGAATGAAGCTCCATGAACATCTTTTGTTCATTCCGTGTAGCTACTCGAGGTATATTATTATTTTTAGTTGACTTATCGATTTTAAATAAATGTTTATGTGAGGTAGAGTGTTACAGTATGTTTTGTAACCTGTCATAAAATTTGCTCAGAATCTTCTGAATTGATCACACCCAGAGTGAAATACACTGATAGAGAGTTTCCATGGTGATTTCTTGTTTTTTCTGATCATGTCTTTTAATTCTCTCTCTCTCTAATATGTTAGACAGGTTGTTCTCACTGGAAGCTCATGGACTGCAAGAAGCTTCAGTATTTTCCTGTGCTCCCTGCTGCTTTGTGTATTCTGTCACTGGCATAGTCACTTAATTATCTGACAGGCAATGACTGCTCTAGGAGGGAGTAAAAACAACTGTTGAATTCATTTCTAAATTATATCATATTGCTCCGTTCGAAACCTCTTTTAAATAAATGTTGAGGGTAGAACTATTGATGTGGTTCTTAAACTTTAAATTTCAGTTAGTTCAGATCATTTTAAATAGTCCTTCAGCAAGAATAAATCAGTTTTTATGACTTATAACTCTCAATTACCGCCTTCGGAGGGAATAACCGCGCGTTTTCAGGAGCTGTAAAGTACAACAACAACAAGGAAGTGCTGCTGCTCCGTTTGTGCAGGCTCTGAGCTCCTGGGGAACCCTGACAGGAGTTTTTTGTGAGGAAGCACATCCTAGAGGGCTCCTCCAGTCTGAGGTGTGGCTTTGATCTGCCGCTGGAGCTCTCAGGTGGGAGCTTCCTGCCGAACCTTGGGGGGGATGGAGGATGCTTGACCCACTTTGCAGTGCTTCAGCTGCTCCACAGAAATGGTCTGAGGATCTCAAGCTGTTGGAGCCATCTCTGATGTGCCCCTGGATGGCCTGGAATGAGGTTTCCTCTCTGCAAATTGCCAGCTGGTGGCTCTGATGGAGACATTTTGGGTTTAACTAATAAATTGACTCTATTGCAAGGTGTTGGGCAGTGCAAAAGCTTTAAATTGCAGCAAATTTGAGCTAAATCAGGTATGGACATATTTTTAGACTTATTTAGACATAAGGGTTCTGTATTTAGAAAGAAACTCTGTGGAGTTAGATGGATAAGGAGAACCCACAGAATAGTGTGGAATAAATAGAAGCCTTACCTGCTAATTGGTTCTAAGTGTGTTAAAAGACCCAGCTGATGGGTTCTTAGCTGAAAATGTTGGTTTTCAACAAATCTTTCAGAGCCTGGCAAAATCCAAAGGCTTATACGACTGCTAGAATCCCAATCCTTTAAAAAACAAAGAGAATGGCTGGAATGGGAATCTCATTAGGGGCCACCACTCCTGGGCACAGGAGCTGAATGGCTCTGTTGGCACTGCAGCAGCAAAAAATGGTAAACTCATCCTACTTTAATTCCTGAGAGTGTTATTTACTGATCTGTTTCTGCCTGAGCTCTGGTTCTGAGTATGCAGATTCAGCTAATAAGATAGACTTTGGAAATAATGGAAAGACTGGGGTAATTTTTCACTCCTCCTTTCCTGACTCTCCTGCCTGCTGTTAGGCACAGAGCACGTGTTGCTGTCACTGTGAGGTTTTTTCTGCTGGCCCAGGGCTGTACCAGGTAAATTACCTCTCCCTCAGTCTCCCTTGCTCCAGCCCTAAGCTGATGGGTGACAAAAAACAATACCCACGCTCATTTTTGGCTGTTTAGGGAGTTTTTCTTCTGACCAATCACACAACGTGACTCCTGAAACTGTTTTACTGGGTTCATTATTTCTGCTAGTGCTTTACTGAAGCAGAAATAAGAAAGCAACTGTTAGAAAATCTTGTCTGAAATGTTTGGCTTAAAACCTTTCTGAAGCATCTATTTCTTGTTTGCATTCTCTGGCCTCCTCTATAGCATTCAACAGGTAGGAAAATATTTTCCTTTCTGCTATGATAATGCCATATTCTATGATCTAAAGATTTTTTTTTAATAAAGCCTTTACATATATTTTTTCCACTGAAACAAAGATCGATGAAACTGATGAAAAAGTTGCTAAATTGGCAAATACAACATTAATTCCAGGGTAGCTGTGTTATAGATTGATCTGATGTTGTCCCAATTTAAACTTAAGAAAGAAATTAGCATAAGTAGCAATAAGATTTGCAAAGGATAATATTTTCTCAGGTGAAATCCCATTTGGATTGTCAGGCATAGAAATTTAGACAATACTGTCGTCTAAAGCAACTTTAATGAAATTATACAGAATCAGAAAAATAAAAGTATTGAACAATAAAAATATGAAGAATTATATACTTCCAAATATATTCTTTTTTCCTTCACTGTTTCTGCTTTTCTTTTCCTTTTTCTCTCTCACTTGCAATACATGGACTGTAAGATTTCATCATTTGAAGCATAAATTGGCATTTTACCTTTTGTAGCTGATTTTCAGGAATTTGCTGGCTTAGATTCATATAATGGAATTCAAATTATGTTGCCCTGCTGCTCCAGGATCTGAGTTGCTGTTCTAAGGCTTCCAAGTGCTCTGCACTTTTGGCCCTCGATGATGCTGTTTGCACAACCCCAGAAATTAGAGCATTTTGACCCTTTCTGAATGATGAGTTGGGAACTTCAGGATGTGTTTCAGATAATTCTGTAAAATACTACTGAAATAGGATGATATAAATCCCATTTCCCCAGGTGCCTCAGGAATTCCCCACATCTCTTGTGTTTCCTGCACTGGAACCTTACAAGGCAAAAAAGGGACCAGTTCTCCACCTCTGCACGTTTGTTGTAATTGTCCTTAAAATTCGGATTATGGGAGGGGACTTTTGTACATGAACTTGGATCGTGCAGAAGGAAAAGCTGAAGGAAAATATGTAAAATGATACAGGGGAAACCAGCCATTCTACTTTGAATTTTCTGTGAGAGACTTCCACTGAACACCAACGCAAACTCACTGTCTCACTGCTCAGCGTAATCCAGAATAATTGCACCTATAATTAGTACTCAATTAACACGAGTCACATTTCTCTGGCTGCTACTAACTTGGAATCTCCATTTACAGATTGTCCTAACTTGATAATAATATCTGTCTTTTATGGTGTCTAATTGGCTTTCAGAAGGGATAAATTAGGTTTTCCCCTAGAACATAAGAAATGCCCTATTGGCTCAGAATAATGGTCCATTGAGCCAAACATTCTGTCCTGCCACCAGGAAAATGAGATGCTCCTCAGAGAGAGCAGGCAGTTGTTGTCCCTTTTTCTCCTCCAGCATCCAGAATTTTTGGGTTGGGAACTCTGGAGGGTTAATTCCTGCCAGTTCTTCTAGTATTTGGCTACAGGCTTGCTGCCCATGAGTTTGTCTAATCCTTGTTTGAACCTGCTGATGTTGTCAGCCTCCATAAATTTACCTGGTTTGTTTTTCTTTTCTATCATTAAATATTATTAAAATTATAATGCACCTTTATGTAATCATAGATTTGATTTCTTTAGAACAGACCACATGAGGATTATTGCAAAAAGCCAAAAGGATTGTCTGTACCTTGGGCACTGAGAAAGCAGGAAAGAAACCCAAACTTGGCCAGAATTTAATGATAAAGGGGTGGCACTTGCTCTGGTAGAGGGAGAGTGTTTGAGTCAAGGAGTTCTGGATGGCAAAAAAAGAAAGTAGAAACTTTTTGTAGGAACTTTCAGGGTTATCATTGGACTCTCTAAACTTGATCCAGAAAGTGGGCAAGCTATGCTTCTCTTATTTCTTGCTTCTGGGCTGTTCCACAAAGGACTGAGTCAGAAAAGGTTCCCCAGGTGTTACACTGAGGGACACAGCTGTGCATTAGTGATGTGGACATGCTTATACCTGGATTTTTTATACCTGAAATAAATTGTTCTTTCATCACTGAAATCCAGCCTTTTCTCAGGGTTAGGATTCACCCATCCCCCTGCAGATGTTCCTGATAGAACTACTTACACATTGTGGCTTTTGCTGATACAGAAATGCTTTGAAATCTCAAAGCAAATTTCCTGAGTTGGCAAAAATTCTGAGCCTTTGCTGATAAAGTGGCAGAAACGTCCCAAACTCTTTTACTCCACTATACATGGGCTGAAGCATTTTCCCAATCTGCCCCCTGATCACTGCTGTGAGCTGATTAAGGTTTAATGTGTTGTGAAGACACTTTCCTCGGGAGGGGGATTAGCTGTGCATCAATCCATGGCAATAACTCATGAATCATCACAAGAGGCACTGAGCAGCCATGTTTGGCATGGGATATTTTCCTGGGTTAAAACACAGTTCATCAACTTCTTCTTCTCTTGAAGAGATTTCAAACTTTAGCAGTTCCCTGGGTTATTTGAAGGTCAGCCCTTGAAACCTCCTTGCTCGCTCAGAGAAGAGCAGATAGAAATGTAAAACTAAACAAAATGGCATTTTTCTTTGGAGGAATGTATTGAATACTTGTAAAACTGCATCAAAACCAGCCTGCCCATCAGGCTGAGGGGGTTCTGCCTCTCTGCTCTGCTCAGGTGAGACCTCACCTTCAGAGCTGCCTCCAGCCCGGGGGTCCCAGCACAGGAAGGATGGGAGCTGCTGGAGATAGCCCAGAGGAGGCCACAAAGATGCTCCAAGGGCAGGGAGCATCCAGCCTGGAGAAGAGGAGGCTCCAGAGAGACCTCAGAGCCCCTTCCAGTGCCTAAAGGGGCCCCAGGAGGGCTGGAGAGGGACTGGGGACAAGGGAGTAACAGGACAGAGGGGAATGGCTTCCCAGTGCCAGAGGGCAGAGTTAGAGTGAATATAAGGAAGAAATTCCTTCCTGTGAGGGTGGGCAGGCCCTGGCACAGGGTGCCCAGAGAAGATGTGAATGCCCCTGGATCCCTGGAAATGTCCAAGACCAGGCTGGATGGGGCTTGGAGCAGTCTGGGATAGTGGAAGGTGTCCCTGCCATGTCAGGCGTGGGAAGGGATGATCCTTAGAGTCTCTTCCAATCCAAACCATTCTGGGATTCTATGAATACTTCCATGCCTGATGATTATTTTCCATCCTAAATAGCAAAGACATCTAAGATATTATTAGGTAAAAAATTCTGGGCAATGTTGTATTTACGGCTTTCTTCAGGAGGATGTTTGCTGCGAAATAAAAGCAAAGAGGATAATAAATGCAGATTATGAACAAACAATAAGATTAGAGAAGACATTTCAGCTGTAAGCTCTTCTTAGGGCTATGAGAAAATATATTCAATTTTTTTTCCACAGCCTGAAGATGGTCTCATAGCCCAAGTGTCATCTCTTATTTGGCTTTCTTTCCCTGTGCAAATTAACCCTTCATTCAGTGTTTTTGTGCTCGATACTGACGTTGAAAATTACATGAAACCACTCTATTTTTTAATCTTAGCAACACTCAGTAGCTTTCTGAACAGTCTTAAGTAGTTAATGACTTCAGAGATAAATGGATTGGCTTACACCATTCATTTACAAATGTAGGCAAGATCACTTAGATGTACAGCAGGATATAATTACCATCAGTGGCAAATGTGTACGTTGTGTAGCTTCTGTTAAGCCCCAGTGCAAGATTTTTTGGACAAATTTGTTTAGAATGAAATATCTTGAACAACTTTACTTCTGCCCTTCTCCAAATCTCTAATATCTTGTGAGTCCCCTTGATTGATCTGGGTAAAATTATTCTTTTATTAGGTAAAAGGATTAATTGTATGATCAAACTCAAAGAAATCACAGAATTTTTTCAAAAAATTAACATTTCCAGTGAATTTTGCTGTTATCAGGGGGTTTTATATTTATATACTTTTCCCTTTTTGCTTTCTGATAGAATAAACCAATCAACACCCGGGGAGATTTTCCTCGGTCTGCGAGTAGAACATAAGAACCGTTTGTGAAAAGCTTTATAACCTCTTTCCTGGTGAAGGATCACTCAAGAGCTTTCCTCTGCTGACTGACATTGCTGGGAATGTGTTTTTTAAGCTCTCCAAGAGTGTCATGGCTGTGATAAGGAACAGGAATGGGTCATTTGCTGTGGCTGCAGAGAGACACCGATGCTCCCTCTGTTGAAGGGCATTGATTTTCCCATTTTGTCTTGCATCATAAGTAGACACTGAGAAAAAGTGCCACTCAGTGATTGTTTGCATGGCAAAGCATAGTTGAGATGCTTTTCATTTAAACAGGAATCTTGTTGCTGCATTGATTTTATCTGACTGCTGTTTGTTCCTGTGCACAGATCTAATGTATAATCAGAATCACTAAACAGGGAGCACAGCAAATCGCATTAGATGTTGTTTTACAGTGGCAGAGAGTATAAGGTCGCTGTTTAAAACTGTAACAGAAAATTTGGCTTTAGTTTGTCCAAATAGCCATTGAAAACGTGAACAGTTCAGCAGTGTGTGACCAGGAAAATGAAGATTTTGAGATATATTCACATTTTTTCCCCTTAAACACCAGCTGTAGATTTCTACGCCTTCTCTTCGTGTCAAAAAATGTCTGTTAAATTAGGAAGACTTTTCATCTAAATACTTTAATCATTGTGTTTGCATTATAGTCAGATTCATGCTCAAATTGTCACACAGAATTACACTGCTGAGGGAAAACAGAACTTCAAATAAAATTTTGTAGCCATTCGCCATCTCAACCAATTCTTCATGGTTTTCATTTTAATCTCCTGGGAAGAATTTTCACGTATTAAATAACATCTTATTACTGTTGCACCAAAAATACTGTATCTGCCTTTGTTAAGAGCAGAATTATCCCTGCTCAGGAATCTGGAGAGTATCTAGCTAGTACAAATGTGATAAGTGCACTAAATTAATTGTCATTCAGTGCCTTCTAACACAGAAAAGTCCTTGAAGGAGAGTGTCACAGGAGTAAAGGAATAAAGAACTGAAAGCAAGCAACCACTTAAGAGATACTGGAGATGTATTTCTCATCCAGTTAAAAAGATGAAAATCTGTTTGCAAGGCTTCATTGGCTTTTAAGGAGAAAAGCCCAGAATTAGAATGAAAGATGATGTGCTAGGAAGACTTAAAGAAGTGGAAAATATTGAAAAGTACAGCAAAGAAAATACTAGGATTAATTTCCAGTGCTGATAATTATATTTTTATTAGTCTCCACCTTTTTTCCAGCCTTATTATATGAATTTTTACTACTTCCTTATTGATTCTTACATTTCTCAGTTTTCCTTTGCCTTCCACATTTTTTCTCTTCACCTCTCCATCCATCATTTCTTCAGTCCATCTTTCCCTGCCCATTTTAAAGCCATGATCCATAAATTGGCTTTTGTTTCAGGAGGCCTTTCCAAGGATTAGATCATATTTGCAGTAACCAGCCCAGGAGAAGTGGCAAAGGCCCAGCTCACCTGGGAGTTCCCTGGTCTATTTTTGTTTTGCCACAGACCTTTCTAAAGATTTTTTTGGTTTCCTGAGCTGTTTTTTTTTTTCCCTCAGCTAAGGCAAAAGAGGAACAGAGTGTCTTTGTAAGAATTGTCATCATGGTGTTACCTGAGCAGTGATTTTCCAGCCTTCCTGCCAGTGCTTCCCATCCTGGGTTTGGATCCTTCAAAGTGTGCCCTGAGCAGATCCAAAGCAGAGAGCAGCTGTGTGCTCTGTGCTGTGTTTATCAGCTTGGTCTCCAGAATGGGAGCTTTTGTGTTAAAGCAAAAAGGCAAAAACCCAGTCTCTGTCTTTCCTGAAGCTTCTCCTCCCTCCTCCTGCCGCTGAGCTCCTGGCTGACCCTGGAGCTCCCTGTGGGCCAGGCACGGAGGGCTCTCAGCACAGGAGGAAAGGCTCACATCATTTGTGCAGCCAGAGGTGCAGGGCAGACCTCGAGAAACTCCCTCAGAAGCTGTTGGCTTAACCTCTCTTCACTCTGCAGGTGGTTTAACACTGTGACATGATCAAGGACTGCTGGACGTGCAGTGGCTTCTTTGCATCCTTTGGGATGTCCTGTTCCATGACTTGCCTTGGCTTTCATCTCTTATGGCTCCCAAGCAGGGCCAGCAGCGCCCGGTGCTCTGCTCCTCGCTTTGCCCCCATCCCACTCCTGCTCCTGTGCTCTCTGGCATTTGAGAAGTTTATTGGAAAGCTTTCATCTTAATATTAGCAGTTCTGAACCCAAAACTACAACTACACTTCCCTTCGAAGGGGAGAACAAAGCCACAGTTCTATGAGGAGGATGGTCCTTGTTAGAAATCTAAAATAGAAACTAAAGGTTGTTGTGAGATTTAGTAATGATGCATTTGCTCTTTCCTCACTCCAGTTGCAAACTATAATGTGTAGCTTAAATTATTTTTGTTATATATAATTATAAGCCTTTGGTGACAACCTTGAAGATAAATCAGTTTATATGATTTGCTCGGTAAATTGAGCAGATTAAGAGGATACACAGAGTCAGCTGTCATGGCTCAGGTGACTCATGGAAACTCTCTAAGCTGCAGTAATTTGACACTTCTGATCATCTGTCTGTATGCTGAGAGATTTGTGAACTGTCCCACTGAAACTGGAACTGTAAACACAGAAGGATCAGGGTGACAATGCAAATATGGCGCTGCATGAAATGACATTTCTGAGATCTGCATAACCAGAGGTGGTTTAAAATAAACACAGTAACTCCACATAATTTGAGAAAGATTAATGTTGGGGAATTGCAGCCACCAGCAATTACAAAACCCAGCATCATAGATAGCTGAAGTTCTATGGAAATAATAAATGTATCAATAAAGATGAGAAAAAATACCAGTAGCTGCATCAGCATTTCTGGAAGGCTGTTCCCAGCTAAACAGGTTGCTTCTGGATTTCTAATGGGTGTGTTTATAACACTATTTCATATGTTTGGAAAGCAGAATCCCTCTTTAATGGGGCCAAATATATTGAGTTCTGAAACAGGCCAACACCGTGATTTCACTGGGTGTTACAAGGTGCACATAAGTCATAATTGAAATGAAGGCAGCCAATTTCTGTAATTTTAGAGGTCAGTTTGGCACAATCTCCTTGCTCCTCAAAGCACTTCCTGTTGGAGAATTTCTTCCCTTGCATTGCACTGGATTTGAAGTGGGAAAGGATAAAGCCAGACTCCCTGCAGATGAGCCTGGGGACAGCAGAGTTTGAGGGAGGCAGTGCTAAGGAGCTCCTTGGGGCTCCTGTCTTGGGGCAGGTGAGGATGGAGCCCACAGACAGCAGAGACACAGGGGGTGTAAATGTGTCAGCACTCCTCACTCCAGGAAGGACATTGAGGGACTGGAGCTGTCCAGGGTAGGGAACAGAGCTGGGAAAGGGTCTGGAGTACCAGGAGCAGCTGAGGAGCTGGGAAAGGGGTC
The DNA here is from genome assembly GCA_013396995.1 of Dicaeum eximium. Taxonomy (NCBI): domain Eukaryota; kingdom Metazoa; phylum Chordata; class Aves; order Passeriformes; family Dicaeidae; genus Dicaeum; species Dicaeum eximium. Next base: position 1,283,721 of record VWZP01009288.1, read on the forward strand.
AGCCTGGAGAAAAGGAGGCTCAGAGGGAGCCTTCTGACCCTCCACAATTCCTGACAGGAGGGTGCAGCTGGGAGATGTCAGACTCTGCTCCCCTGGAACAAGGGACTGGGCAAGAGGAAATGGTCTCAAGTTGCACCAAGGGAGGTTTAAGTTGGATATTAGGAACAATTTCTTCACTAAAAAGGTTGCCAGGCATTGGAACAGGCATTGGAATCCCCATCCCTGGAGGGATTTAAGACACGCAGATGTGGCACGTGGGGACAGGGTTCAGGGCTGGCCTTGGCAGTGCTGGGTTAATGGGTTGGGCTTGATGATCTTAGAGGGTTTCCCAGCCTAAATGATTCTGTGGTTCTGTGATATTAGTTTCTGATGGTGAAAGTGATGGAATGAAAAGCAGCACCTTTGAATGTTACAGCTGTCACCATGACAGGTCTGTTTTTTCCTTTGCCTATTCTGACATGTTCACTCATTGTGCTCAAATGCAGCATCTTTTAATTTACTTTGTTACTGAGATTCACCTTCCTGTGCATCTTCACAAAGGGTTTTATGTAGATTAATTTCACATCTTGCAATCAACTTGTCATCTCCTACAATGAGATGATAGAAATCACAGGAATATAAATATCACTTGAACGCTGTGTTTTCAGCTGATGTAAATAAAAGATCACGAAGATAAAATATCGGTGCTAAGAACTTTTTGTAAGTACGTATTATAGAGGCTCAGAAGGAGAAGGGGTGGGCTGGAAGGGCTGCAGACAGGTTAAGAAGTGAGCCCAGATGTGGATTTTAAGGAGAATGAGGATAAGTGGGAATCAGGCAGTGCCGGTACCGTGTCCTGGGTTATTATTACTGTGACATCTGACAGGAAAGGGACAGAAAAGTGACCCCGAGCAGGTGCTGCATCTTGAGGGCTGTTCACAAGGGAGGTGCTTTCTGAGAACAGGAGGCTCGTTCAGAGCACAGCTCCCATCAAACAGCACCCCAAAACCACAGTGGGAAATTGTACCAGTCATCCATTTCTGCCTTTAGTCCCTGCTCATGTTGGGCATCCCCAGCTCGCAGAGGGAAGAACTGCAACTGGGCAAGTGCTGACCTCAGTGTTGTGGCCAGAAATGTGTAAAATGCCACTTCTCCTGGAGTGATTCAGTACAGATATTCTTCAGAAGACACTGCTGGTGAGCTCGCAGTAGAACTTGAGTGCTTTTGTTGATGTGAAAAAACACGGACACTTCTTGACTTCCTTTTTTAAAAATTGGTTAGATTAACCATGATCAGATGCAGTAATTAAAGCAGATTTTTGGCATTAGTGCTCTTTCTATGACATTCATAACCTATGGGAAAGGATGGTAATTTTTTCATCACAAACTCATTGTCATTCAGAATAAAGGAAAAAAAAATCAAAATTAGTTTTTCAGTAGAGTGGCATTTGATAAGCCTGTTGATGAGCCTGTGTTTATCAGTAGCTTTCTTTGCAAGCTATTGTATCTTGTAGGAGCATTTTGGTTTTTCCTTCTTTTGTTTTTGGGGTTTTTTTTGTTGGTTTGGTTGGTTGGTTGGTTGGTTGGTTGGTTTATTTTGGGTTTTTTTGGTGCACTGACTGCACTGGTGAAACACGAAACAGGGTTAGGGGCACTTAGGATTGGGGTTCACCCTCAGTAGGTTGGTGTGATTTAAGAAATTCCCGATTACAGGAGTGTCTCTGCCATGTGATATTTTGCACCTTCTTCTTGCTGCCTGGGGCTGCTCAGCTGCATTTAAACTCTGGATTATTTGTGTGTGTTTTAGCTCTCTCTTAAAAACTCAGTTCCCATTTTGATATCATATCAGGATCAGCAAGAGAAAGTGGCAGTAAATTCTTACTTTTGTTAGAAAGTAGCTCTGAACAGATTACTTGGCTCCCAGGGATGTTCAAGCCAGAGGCCTTTTTAAGCAAGTGAAAGGACAGAATGAAAACATTCTCTGTGCTGGCAGAAAAATTCAGTTGATACTTCGAGATAGACTTCAGAAATCCACCTGACTGTTAAAAGAATATTTACATGGAAATAAGGTTGGATTAATCCTGCTACTTGCTGTAAGGACCCAACAAGCATATCTAGAATGTATTTACAGGAAGAACTGAATTAAAGGATAAAAATTAGAAATTATGGCAATCTAATGCCATTCCCTGCTCTCAGTGCAATCCTTTCTGTGCCTTGCTGCACTGGTGGTTGAGATTCTGGGTGAACCTTTCTGACACCTATGAGAGCATCAACCAAGCAGCCATCAGATCTTCCCCACTTTGTGTCTCTTGTCACTAATCTCCAGCTTCTCTGGCAGTTGTGGGTGCTGACAGGGACTCAGGCCATGTTCTGGTGCTGTCCCACATCCACAGCTCTGCCTTGTGCCCTGTGCCCAACCATTATCATCATCCCCATCACCTCTCACGGTGCCAGATGCCTGGATTTAGGCAAAGCATTCACATCTCAAGGGGAAACCAACCCAAAACTGTTCAAGAAACCTAAATCCAAGTGTCTGCAAGTCTCCACACAAGTAAAAGCTCCTGTTACAGCTGGTGCAGATGTGTTCTGTTACCAAGCTGCTCCAACAAGTGAGCAATTAAGAAGCTAATTAAAGAAGAGAATGAGAACAAACAGTGAGGGTACTAACTTCTTCAATCAGGCATTTAATTTGCCTCTTGACAGGGGCGTGTCCTGTGTTACAACCATTTCATGTTACTGCACATCTCACAAGGGACAGGGTGAGAGAGACCTAAGGACTTTAGGGAATGTACATGGGCACAATTTACACTGTGTTAAATATAACTTCTGATTTGGCCTAAAAATCCCAAATTTGCTCTTGGAAGACAAGGTGTGTCTCCTAGTCTAGGTATATGAACAATCAGCTTAAAGGTGACAGTGTCAATGACTGCATTATTCAGTTCCATTTGAAATAAACTCTTTTTTTTCCTCATTTCATGGCTGATACCAGGGCTGTATCTGGAATATTGAGAAATGTTCAATGTTTTTACCTCATTTACTGCTGTAATGGCAATATTACAGCAGAAAGGATTCCTCCACCATTCCTTTCCCCTGTAGTTTTTCTTCCATGCATGTCCACGTGTGGGTATTAATTCATGTAGTGCAGAGAAGCTGTATTTGCCTTATCACTCTCAGCTCTTATTCTCTGCAGAAGAAGAACAAATACCACGTTTACAAGCATGTTGGTTAATTAGTTTAAATAAATGCATCTCAAATTGACCTTACGAGACAATATGCGGGCAGCAATTAAAATAAAATTACTCCATTGTTTTCCTTCCAGCTTCCACAGATATTTAACAGTTTAATGTTCTTACTTTTCTATACCATGGAAACCTCTTGGCATCGGTGACACTGTGATCCTGCCATGGCATTTGTTATTGTGAGAATGCAAAAGCAAACTAAACATAATGCAGAAGGAAATCAAATGCCATTGTTTCATCATTCTGCACCTCAGACCGTTGTCAGGTGGCCTCATGTAAAACTCTGGTACAGAAGGTCAAAAAGGAGAGTGCCACTCAGTATCAGAAACAGGGAGAGCAAACAGGTTGCAACTTAAGAGGAGCAGTGAGAATTTCACAACAGAGTTGATAAATAAAACACATCTCTGAGCACAGACGGTGATTTAAGGATCACCTTGTGGGACCTGCTCTCCTCTGAAGAATTAGGCAGGGCAGCTGGGGCTCTGTCTGATGCTGTGTGAGCAGGAGGTGCTGGATGCCAGTGAAGCCCTGTGGGTGGGCAGTGGGAGCTGAGGAGCTCAGGGTGACAGCCCTGACCCACACACAGCCCCCAGGGTGACAGCCCTGACCCAAACACAGCACAGCCCTGACCCACACACAGCCCCCAGTGCTTGCCCAGCTCCAGTGACACTGCGTCCTCCAGGGTGAGGAAGGCATGGAGCATCCCTGGGGACGTCACCCTGCAGGGATGGGGCTCGGTCCTCTGCTGGGACACACAATCCCATCCTTGGGGAAGTGATCCCGTGGTCTGTCACATGGATCTTGCAGGAGAACGTCTGTGCCACGGGGCAGGTGGTGCCCACGGTGTCCCGGCACACCAGGCTGTGCATTCCCAGTGTCACCTCTGTGTTTCTGAGCCCTGGGACTGGCCTGACAATCACAACAGCAACAAACTGAAATTCCAGCCAGTGGTCCCAAGAAGTGTTTTCATCTTTCCTGGAGCTGACAGGGTTGGTTTTTCACCCCCCACAGTTTAAACAAGAGCAGAAATCATAACAACCATTATGTCTTCTTTTTCACTCTTGCCTTTTAGGTTCTGCAGTTAAATGATGTGTTAAGAATTCTTTAAAGAAACATATTAACGTATTTATTCCAGGTTGCTGCTTCAGGTCACCATAATGTAATGTAGATACGTAGGGGAAGCTGTGTTAAATTCCAAATACCTTTAATCTGTAATGTAATTAGTTTGATTAAGACTGGTTATCTCTGTTAATTAGCATATCAGTTAGAAGCATTGACTGAAGTGCTTTTCATGATCACAACCGGTTCTTTATGAATTTAGAAATTATTTCCTTGTGTCTGTTGCTGGGTTAACTGGAAAAAGATCAAATCTCCTCAAAGCTGTGAGACACTGTCAGTGTGGAGCGAGCAATTCTCCCAGAAGAACTGGCAAATGATGAAAAGATGAAGGAATGGGATTTGTTTAGTTTGAGAAGATTAGGAAGGAACATGATAACATTTTCTAGCAGAGATTATTAAGTGGATGATGTTGAGTTCTTCTGTATAGCTGGTGGGGAAAGGAGATAGAACAAGAAAATAAATGAGCATAATTTATTATAAGGGAGATTTGGGTTAGGCAAGTCTTTGTAAGCAACAGAAATAATGGGTACTGATACCTTGCTGTGGGAAGAGCTTTTGACAAGGCCTTTACAGGTAATTTTTGTAAGTATAAGACAAATTTCTCCTTGCGATAACTCAGGTCTTGCTGTCAGGCCCTAAACTGGAGGATTTATCCAGATGATCTCCTGTGATTGCTCTAGAAATAGCTGATTCTGTGATTCATGGCTCTCTGATTAAGAGGAATTGGTTATTATTCATAGGCAGTTCTTCTGTCGGGGTAGGAAATTTAGAAAGGCACTTGCCTCCCAAAAGTGCTGAGTTCTGAAGTTATTATTTTATTTATATCTAATGAATAAAAGGCTCAACAAGTCAAATGAAAGAAGGAGAACAAGCAGATCCTTTTTATTTTAAAATTTTCATATCCTGAGAACATAATTAAATAAATCTGCTTTGGAGGAACCATATATTTTGTTATTTTGGATTTAATAAAAATGGACAGGCTCGGAACATGTAGCAAAAAGCAGTGCAGAATGGTACTTTGTAGATTATTGCTTGAGGTATTCAGCATCCATACAAAATTTTTATTTTTCTTCTATGGTATTATTGAGAGGGTTTATGAGGTGCTTTACAAGTTTCTCATGGTTGAAAGGCTCAAATTGACTCTGCTAACTTACCTCCCGTGAGATTTATTCTATATTGCATAGGGTAGTAAATTTTTACAATCAATTTACTTAATTAATTTAGTAGATCAATTTATTTTTTTCTGTGATGTATTCCTTCAAGGGCTTTAATTTTCTTTTCTTTTTTTTTTTTTTTCTCTTTTCTGACTGGATTTTTTTTTTTCCTAAAGCTTTCATGACTCTCACTTTGATATTTATTTACTGAATATACAGACTTATCACTTTAATACATTATTCCTTTGTGGTTCTAATGGATTAAATTAAAAATGCATGTTAAAAAGTGTTGCAAGTTGCATGCCTATTAGCATTGCCCATCAGGGGCTGGGGGAATTTTATGGCTCTACTTTGGAGCCACGGGTTCATGTTCAAAAAATTCGGAAGGCTCTGGGTAGGAAGTCACTTGATGTGTACATTTTCTCAAATCTTTTTTCGTCCCATTTCATTTCGATTCTGCAAATGTGTTCTGCTGCACTGTAAAGCTGCATCATCACTGTTCTCCCTGCACAGGCTTTTGGTTTTCCAGCTGCAGAGCAGTGATAGGAGGAGGAGGTCAGATGAACTCCTTCCATCAGGTTTGGGTTCCTCTCACACATGAACTCTGATTCAAATGTCTCTGTTTTGGCTTCTCTTTCTCAATGATAGCAATTCAAGTTTTTGTTGGAGCTGTAAGAATAAAGTTGTTGCCTTTTAAACAAGGGGTTGATTCAATATGGTTTGAGATTTGTAAAATAACCCACCAACTTCCTTATGATTTCTTGATATTAATTCATGTTAAATGATGTCTTTTTGATCTAATTTGTTGTATAATTTCAGTTTCAGTTTCTGTCCTTTCACCACACACCAGCTCTCTTTCTTCTTTTCTCTCCCTTCACTTCCTCCCACTCCTGTCCTACAGGCCTGCTCCTTTTATCTGTTTTATTTTTCTTAAAATATCCAGGGCCTGAATGAAGTTTTGTTTGCTCGGTTGGAAATGAGAACAACCCATTTAGCATCACTTTTTTTTACCAGTTGTGATCAAGAGCATTTCTTCATAATTTTTAATTGCTGTGTTTAGTAATTACTGTCTTGAAGGTGCTGAGAAGATTTCTATTAATTAGCAGACTAGATGAACTGTGTGCATGACTGGACATATTTTCCTCCATTTAAGAGAAAATGGCTTTCATGACTTTTTAAAAATTTGCCTGCCCAAAATCATCAGGACATCATCCAAGGAAAACTTGCTACTTGGCTAAGCATGCCTGGTTCCAAACTTGCATGTGATAGATGATGGCTTTCATATAACATTAGCTTAAAACATTAAAGGCTTGAGGAGCATTTCAATCAACTTCAATATTTCAATTGATATGCCTGAGTAAGCTGCCAAAGTGTATTATTTAGGCAAATCCTTTTTATTTGGCTACAGGAGAACAAGTGCCTTTGATGAAGATGGATTTCCTGCTTTGTTTATGGCTTCAGAAGTTTGGAGTTTTACAGCTTGTGTCTTCGAAGTCTGAAACATTTTGTAAAACTCAGTTTTTTTAAGGAGTTCAGTCATAGATTTTGTGCAGGAAATTGCAGCTGAGGTTGGGCTCTTTTCTGTCTAAAGCAATACTGTGGAAAACCTTCCCAGGACAAAAAAAAAACCAATGAGCCTCCAGCATCTCAGTGGAAAATGATGCCTTGTAAATAAAACTTCACTGCTATGAAAGCCAAAAACCAGTTTACATAAAACAAATCCTCTCCTATAACAATCTTTCTACAAGCATCATGTTTACAGAAAAATTTCCTGGTAAAGTTTAGGCAAGCATGCGGCTGAAAAACATTTATTTCTGAGAGCCATCTGTCCTGAGAGAGAGAGATAAAGAAAATTCAGAACAAAAATCAAATTCAACTGAGTTTAAGTGTTTCTGTGACTTGGATGGTGCTGCAGCTCCTGGGGTATTTTCATCACTGCATTGTGAACTGGAGGAGGGGAGTGGATGCTCCATTCTTTGCTTCCCTGGGCAAACTTTGTTCTACTTTTCTGCCAGAATAATTTTAAACCCGCATCAAGTAATTTAGCACAGATTAATCTCTGCCTTCTATTTAGGAATCTAGCAGGCTGTTGTAAGTGGTGAGGGAGAAAAGCTTTTAGAAATGAGACTAGAAATGCTGGCTTATTACAGAGTGAATCATTTTAATCAGGTGCTGGAAGCATTCCACCAGCCCTCTCTCCACAGCCCTCTGAGATAAACTCACGGAACTCCTTTTTGCTGGGAGGATGACATGGGAATAAAACAATTCCTTTCCACGCCGTCCCTCCCCTCGCCTGCTTCTCACCAACAAAGTTTGGTTATGCAGAGATCACTAGCAGTTATATCAGCATGACCTGGTATCCAGGCAACCCAAAACCTTGTCAGCTTAACAATACACAATGAAGAACTCCGGGATGATGAAAGCTGAGAGGCTCGTTTGACAAGATAGCACCTGTTTCGCTCTGAACAGCCAGTGTTGAAATAATGATGGCATTAGTCAGGGGAATACAAGAGGTTCAAAAGGGTTTTTGTGACTTTGAAAGAGAATGGCAGCACGGGGAGCTGTCACCAGTTTCCTCTTCGGGGATGGGTTGCTGTGCCTGCTATTTATTTGTGGCCAGCTTTTGTGGGGTTTATGATTTTATTGCCTCTAATGGCTCTGAGCTCCCAGCTGTGGCCAGTGGCAGGTGAGCACGGGCTGATGTCTCTGAGGTAAACAGAGCCTGCTCTGTTCTGAACCTGTCCAACAATGTGAATTATCATCAGCCGTGTGAGAGCTGCTGTGTGTGATGACAAAGTGATTGCACTGTTGGCAATGGTTTTTCAGTGAGTGCCTCTCCCCCAGGTGTGCCACAGAGCCTCTCAGTTTTGTCTGTGTTACACTGAACACTGACTTTTCTCCTGCTGGTTTTGCTACTTGTGCCCGAGGTCAGTCCATGATCTCCTGGAATGAAGAGATGCAGGGGAGCAAGGGGAGCATCCCACAGTATAAAAGTGGAACATGTGCAGAGGGGACTGCAGTGATTCAAAAGACTGAGATCTGGAGAAGCAGGAGGAAACATGAAAGCAATGTACAGCAAAAGAGTTGGGGAAATTATAGAAGCAACTCAGTAGGGAAGCAAAATATGTAAAATGGAAATATTCAGATGGTGGAATAAAGCCAGAGTGGTACACTACAGTGGGAAATGATAGGAAAATGAATTAATCAGGCAGCAGCAGTATTACCTTAGTGGAATTTAGTTAGGGAGTCTGGAGGGGCCATGAAAGATGTTTGCTGGCTCACTGGCTTGAGAAGCACAGATTCAGAGGGTGTCTCACTTCTTGTCATTCACTGCCATTCAGTCAAGGCTGTGACTGACCAAAATCATGTCCACACATTGACAGCCTGATAAACTGTGAGAAATGAGTTAATGATGTGGGGTTCTCCAGCAGATAGTACTGAAAAAGGTTTTAACTTGAACTTGCAGCTATGGATATGTAGGGAATAAAGCAGCACTGAAAAGCACCACATTCCACCCAGACATTATAATCTATCTAATTACTTTTTTAAATAATTGAAAAGATGGGTACAAGTGGTAGTAAGCAATGTACTGAATTGCAAATTAAGCCCAGAATGGAAACATGTATTGAGCAGAAGGGTAAGAGTGATAATAAGCTCCCTTGTCTCTCTACTTCACTCCCCTTTCATGTGTCTCTTACTCAGAAAGGTAAATAAGGAGAAACTGTTTTATCTCCAAAACTTGAAACTGGGAACTTAAGTAGATTGATTTATTTCTCAAACTGAAAGAATTAATGACTTCACAATCAAAAGAACATTGAGATGAAATAATAATTTTAAAAGCCCCCAACTTCCCACTCCCTCTCCTGTTGTCTGTCACCTCCATCAGGTTCCTGTTTCTGCCTCTGCCCACTCCTGACCCTCAGAGTCCCTCTGGAAGCTCATGGCTGATTCCAACAGAAGTTGACAAGAGGGAGAGATGTCTCAAATCCTAAAAAGTTGTGATGATAATATGAAGCTGGATGGAAGGGAGAGCCCAGTAATGCACCCAGTGTGAGAAAAGCTCCATCCCTTTTTAGACATTTGAGTGTCCCCCTGTGAGCTCAGCCTGGAGCTGAGCTGAGCTCAGGCTCTCTCAATTCCCTGCTTATGGAGCTGATTATGCCCTTTTCACCTGCTGCCCAGGTTTGACTCTTCTTTCCCACTTTAGTGGATTTTCTTTTTTCCTCTGTTCTCTGTGCAGCCTGAACTAAAGTTGTCTTTCATCACACAGGGACGAAAAAGTAAGTGTTGGACAAACAGAAATTAGAGCAGTCGAAAATTAGACATTGGCAGCCCAGAAGGGTCAGGAAAGTGAGCAGAAGCAGCTGAAATATTCCAGCATTGAGACAATCAGGAAATGAAAAGAGTTTGGAACAAAATGATCCAGTGACTGCACATAGGAAGGAATGTCTGTGGTTCTGTCAGTTCCTTAAAGTTTGAAGTAAATATAATAATGGGCAAAAATGTCTCAACTTTGTCATTTTACATCCATTGGTAAAGCTTCCTGTGACCACAATGAGCACAAATGTGTTTTCTTGCAACCATTTTTCTGTATCTCCCAATCTGTGACCAAATTAAGCTTTAAAAATCCATTTGCCACACAGATATAATGGTAATTAGTGATAAAACAGTTCTGCAGATTTTAAAAGAGTTGAAATTTAAGTCTAAAAAGATTATGTAGCATTTGCTGTACTAGAAATTCGAGAAGGAATAAATGGCTGGAAATGAAATTGTTGCTTTGGAATTTGATGATGTGGTAAATCTCAGTATTATACTCATCGATATCGAAGATTCCTTAAACTGAGCAAATTGTAAAGATTTACTTTTCTCCTAGAGGGACTGGATTATGTTTGTCTGCTATTTGGAGCTGGGAAATGCTGAGCACTTTCAGGGATAAGCAAAGAGAAGGGATTTTGCAGATGAGTTTGCAAGTTCTTCTGTCTTTCCTGGACTCAGTGGAGCTGCAGGAACACAATTCTTCTGTGTTGGGAGTTTTGAGAGCAGCTCAGGATCCAGCCAGCTTTATGGATCTGCATTAAATTTCTTCTGATAGAGGAGACAATGGGGAAGTCTTGAGTCTGGTAAAAAGAATTAATTTCATTTGTTTTGGAAGCCTGGCTAAAGAAGCTGAATATTATTAATAAAACAGTCTTTAGAATTATAATTGAATTTATGGGATAGAGCAAAAAGAAATTCCACATAATGATTCTTAACTAGTTTTTCCTTGGCTACTCAAAGAAAAAGAAAAGGAAAATAATTTTTTAGAGGAATCCGCTGTTTCCACTGAGCTAGAACTGGGTCAGTCTCCTTACAGTATTGATCAAATGGCAGATGATTGAATTTGGTTCATTCAAATGGATACAATGTAGTTTCTATTTTGATAATATTGAACAAAGTCTGACACAATGATGGGCGTCTGTGCTTTATTAAAATTATGAAATTATTGTCAAATAGAAATATGTCAGCTGCTGAATTTCACTTTTTTTCTGCCCATTTTTTCACTAAATTTGGGACCATTAGAACAGTTTTTTGCTTTCAGCTTTTAAACTTACTAATGGATTCTCACATTTTATGATGTAATTCCATTTACAGGCGTATAAAACTTGACTATCTCTTTAAGACTGGGAGAAACACATTTTTTGTCTTTTTTATAGCATTTTCTGGCATAACATTATTTTTTTCACTATTTATTTATAGCATCATAATCATCAAATGGGAAACCTTAAGTGGAAAACCTTGGAGTAAATATTAATTACTAATTTCCAGTAGGCCAAAGAACAAGCACATCAGTTGACAATTAATAGACTGAAACTACAATTTTCAAACAATCCACAGTTTAAAACATTCCTTTGAGGGGACTTGTGGATGTTTGGTACGTTTTAGGCTTGTAATGAAAGGGAAGAAAGTTGGGGTTGGTTCATCACGATGTGATGTGGTGGCGTCGCTTTTCTCAGTGCCAGAGGTGACTTTCTGTACTCAAAGACCAGCACCTTGCACTGCACAAACGAGTGAGGAGAACTTCCCTTGCGCAGAAAATCCTCTCAGTGCTTGTGAGATCAGCCTTACCTCCTTGGTATTTCATAGACTTTGGTAATATAAAATATGCAAACTAATTTTTCCTCCATCTCAGTTTGAATGCTTGGTGGCTTCATGCTTCACTAATCTGCTCCATCTCAGACGTACACTCCAAATATCATTACCTGCAAACTGCATGTCCTCCCAGTCCTTGGGTGTTTGATTTTAAAGATTTAAAATTAGAGAGTTAGCTGGTGCTGTGGGGATGGAGAAAAATGTTTTTTTGATATTCAAACATCTTTTCCCAGTGCAGCTGATGAAAGCTTTTTCAGAATCAGTTCTTTCTGCAAACTGCCTTCCTGTGAGCCTCACCTAATTCAGAGTGAGAAAGGACTAGAAATCTCTGACCCAGGAGTTTGTTAACTATGCTTTCATCTGGTTTTCTTTTGCACAAAAATAGCCCAGAAAAAAGTGATCAGATCTTTAAATCTAAACACTGAATATTGACAACTGAAAGTTGCCCACGCTGCAGGTGTTGCTTCTTTTTGGCATCATCAGAAACCATTGGAAAGAAAATATTTGTCCATCTTTGGTGGGTTTTGACCCAGTTTAAAATCTGTTTTTTTAAGGTCAATAATTTTGTGAAGAGCTAGAATGAGCCTGGGCAGTGCAGAGAGCAGAGTGGTGTCTCACAGAGATTTTATTTGCGGTGGTAAATGGTGACAAGACAAATTCAGACAACAAAGAAGTCAAAGGCAGACACCTTTACCTTGGCTTGTGCCCTGAAAGGCAAGGTGTTGGATGGAAAGAGGGGTTGCATCAGAAGTGGGACTTTGAGGAAGATCTGAAGATAATTCTGTGTTCTCAGACCTTAAACTTTCTGCTGGAGCTTTGCTTGAAGACCTAGTGTGTAATTTCACATCTGGTTTATGTCACTTTGCTGGGTTTTTAGGGAATAATGCTGCAACCTTAGAAATGCATTGACTGTATTTTTCAGTTCTCTTGTTCTCATAAATCCTTCACTCAGTCAGTACAGTGGGCTGGCAATACAGAACTGTGGAATTGGGTTGGAAAAGACCTTAAAGCTCATCCAGCCCAACCCCTGCCAGGCACAGGGACGCCTTCCACTGTCCTAGGTTCCTTCCATGTGCATCTTCACTCCAGTAGAATACCAGACCAGTTCTGTGAGTGTGCTTTGTTAACTCAAGCCTTCCTTCCAATATTCTAATCCAGTTTGGAATCTCTGTGCAGGAATGGGAGTGGTGGCCACTGGCTCCTGCAATCCCCTCCTGTACAATTATATTGTGCATAGTGGCAAAACAGGGATATATTTATTTAATATGCTTTTCTCTGCTGACAAAATAAGCCTCAATGTGTAAACAGGACTCTTGGGGGCATAGCATCATATCTACAAACATTTATTCAACCTTCAAATTCTTTTTTTCCTCCTAAAGCCTTTTCCAAAATACATTATCATCTTCAGTAGAGTGTTCTGATGAGCTGCCAGTTAAAAGCTGGTTTATGACGCTTACCTTTCCACCCACTTATTCTAAATAAATTATGCTACTTTTAGTGATAGTATGAATTTATTCAGAAGTGATCACTGAGGAGTAAGGCTTAGTAAATATTTCTTGTTCTATGAAAATGTCCGTGTGACCCTTGTCGTTTATTCAACTATTGATTCTGTATTTTCTTTTGTTGTCTGTATGTATTATTCACACAGTTCCTAAATCTCTGCCTGTACATTAAAATTATTCATAATTAAACTCTAGAGAGTTGATGAAACTAAGGATGCCTAAATAGACACGTTTTTCCCCAGTTAATATTTCCATCCTGATTGACAGTGATAAGATTTCTGCCAGGATGCTGATTACAGGCAGAAACAAGCTCAGAAAAAAGGACCCTTTGGAAGGTACCACAGTGTCAGCTGGAAACTCAATTTAAGTTACACTTTTTAAAGATTTGGAACTACTGAAGTAAGCATTCTCCAGAGACTGACTAGGCTTGTTCAGAAAATCTTCTGGAGTGCTAAGCTGTGCTGAGAACACAGAAAACATAAACTTAAAAATGGCTGGAATATAAACTGGACCCTTTTGTTGTCAGTGGGACAGTGGGGACAGGACAGTTGTTGATAAATGGAATTTATGACTGAGAAACAGATATCTGGGAAAGACTGAGGGTGTTTTCCTGTGCCTGAGGTCTCTCCTACCTGCTGGCTTTGCCTATGGGCAGTCATTGCTTTATCTTGTATCCTCAAGCTTTAATATTTCTTCCAAATCTTGGCCCCCTTGCTGGATGGGCCTGTTTAAAACTGAGCCTTTAGCAGGCAATGCCATCTGTGTGCATCCTATGCCCTTACCACAGCATGAGTTCTCTTTGTCCAGGGTTAAAAACGCTAAAGAATTTTTTATTGAATGTCCCACTCACATTCTTTACTACAAATTGCTTCACAGCACAGTCCTCAGAGCACAGCTCTGCATGGCACAGGGAGCAGAACGTGATCTTACCCCTGCAGTGCTGCTGTGTGCTTGCAGTAAGTGCAGCTTTCACCTCTGGGTTGTCCAAGGGACCTGGGCACACGGTGTGAAAATGGAGATGTGACTAACTGGGCTGTGAGAGGTGAAGCAGCTCCTCCTGATCATGTGTGTCCTTTCCTGCACTCGAGTCAGGTGCTGTCTAACACCAGAACTAGATGTGCAGTATAAAGATTGGACACGAAGCCAGGTGGGACTGGGAATGTGCACTTTGCCCTCAGCCAGGACTTCAGGATGGCTCTGACATGCCAGGGAGAGAGACCAAGCTGATGGCACGTCCTGCCTGAATCCTCCTCTAGCAGATACTTGTCATTTTACTAAGCATTTTCCCCCAGCTGTAAATACCATCATTGTCAGAGCAGCTGGAAGCATGAAGAGCAGCAGAGAAACCGTCCTATCTTCTGGAGTCTGAACAGAAAAGCTGTTACCTTGAAACTCTGGAGAATACAGGCTTGTATTGTGTAACAGGATTACTCTGCATTAACTGAAGTGGAGACACCGCTCGGCAGCAGCACTTTGCAGAACAAATAAAACATCATAAAAATAAACTGCTTAAAGTTCTTGCAAGAAAGAAGCTTTATGATAAAAAAGAGTAGCAATGTAGAGGAATAATTTACTGGTCGACTGCATCCTTTTCCTTATTGAGACCTGTCTCTCAGTGTGCTTTGACAGCAGGTTTAAACAGAAAAATCACATTGCTGGATAAAATATGATCTTGGCTCAAGGGAGTAAGCACAATATACTTATAGCAGGATACAGTCTCGTCTCACAAAACTCAGTGTCAAAAAAAAATTAGCAATCAGTGTTGATTACAGCAATGCTGCACATGTCCCTTCCAGCTCCACACTTCTGTGTTGTCATCTTGCACATTTAATTTGTTCCTAGACAAACCATTCCTTCCTCACAAGCGGCTTTCAGTTCCCTGAAAATTCACAACAGAAATGTTTTCTTGCATGAATGAGTAAGGATTTCTCATGTGGGATTCCAGCTGCTTTGAAAATAGATTTCGTTGTGCTGGTAGGTCTTGTACCCCTGTCTTGTGCTGCCAGGGGGGCTTATTCTGTTCTTTACCTCTTCTTTTTTTACTGCAGTACAGGCCTAGAGCACAGGGAGATTCTCTTCCTGATGCTTCACTGCCTCAGGAATGGCTGTGGTGGTGACTCAGTGATTCTTCTGGCATAGTTGATAAGAAACCCCAGTGATGTTCAGCTTTTCCTCTGATAGTGACTGTGATGAGGAGAGAAAGAACAAACCAAACACAGTCCTTAGGGTTTTGATGACTGATTTAGCCAAAACACCACAGGACATGACTATAAGGAGCATTGGAAATATAAGTGAAAATAAGTCACTGCTGAAAAACTAATTTGAGACCATGAATAGTAATGGGGTTTCAAAGATAAATATTAATGCCAGTATAAGGGAAGGCTTTTAAAATAGGA
This sequence comes from Dicaeum eximium, assembly GCA_013396995.1. Lineage (NCBI taxonomy): Eukaryota > Metazoa > Chordata > Aves > Passeriformes > Dicaeidae > Dicaeum > Dicaeum eximium. The sequence goes on from VWZP01009288.1 coordinate 1,299,238, forward strand.
GTTCCATGCTCAGGACTGGGATGTGGGGAAGGACCAGGAGTGGCTCAGTGGTTGGGCTGAGATCATGTACAGTGACATGCACAGGTGGAAGCTAGCAGGGCTCAGGTATCAGAGTCTTTATTGCTAGCAAGGATGAAAAAGAGGCAGGAAAACAACTCAGCTTAATGTTCAGTTTAATTTTTGAGTTTTGCTATTTATGATCATAAGTCTTTTCCATTCCAAACAGCAATTGTCATCAGCGTGGGGTTGACAGATTTATGTTTGGTTTGCGAGGTTGACAGATTGATTTGCTGTATCTTGTAGCATCCTTTTTTAGATTAGAATAGCATTTTATATAAAAATAATGAGTTTATAATTATATAACATAAACAGAATAAGGATGAAGGGTCCATTGGGTTTCATTACTTCAAAGTGCTGCAATGCTTGCACATTATAGACAAAATTTTACCACTAAAAACAATTCACATGAGACATTAACAGGCAGGAATACAAAGTAGCTAAATGCTCTTAGACGAAGGTATCTGTTTGTTTTGGAGGCTTAAACTTCCTTGACACTGAAAAGAACTTGGCATCCCTTCTGAAGAGGTGCTTTTAGTACATGACACTTTAATAGAATACCTCAGTGAGTTATTAAATTAACAAAGACAACACTAAATTATTGATGTTCTTTCCCTCCTCCCTTTCTCTTCTGTCCTTCTGCCTGAACTTACCCTGTATATTCACTTTTAGGAAATAAACATCCAATCTGTCTTGCAGAGCGCTTCGACACCCATCGCTGAAATGGATTTTGGATAGAAAAAGTGCAGATGTTGAGGTTGCCAAGTTGTCCATCTTAGGCTGGAGCTGTGTAAAAAGAGCCTGTGATAAATCCCTGCTCTGGTGTAAGTGCTGGAGCCAAATCTGTTGTCTGTGCTGCTGTCTCCAGGGTTTCAAATGATCCCTAGGGGCAAAAAGTGGGGATAACATCAACTCCTTTTGTAGGTATCAAAGGTGGTGTGCAGTGATTGATAACACCAATCCAGTGCACTGAAAGTTTTTAATTCAGGCTAACCTCTAGAAGCTGTTATTGTTATTTGTGTTCTAGAATTATATTGTACAGTACTAGAAAATTTGAAAACACCTCAGTAGATCTCTCAGATTCATAATCTATGGTCACTTCTAGAAGCATTCCTCCACTCTTATAAAATAATTCTGTGCAAAGCTAAGCCATGTGGTGGAATCCACTAAGTCTTTGATGTCTGTGAACTCAGCAAGAGCTTTTAGTATATGCCAGAAGGTGAACAGTCTTAACACTTGTGGGAGGTGATGTGTAAAAATAAATAAAAGCACATTTTTTCCCTACGAAGCTGCCTTACTGTAGTAGCTTTCAAAGGGAGCTGCTTTTCAGTGCTGCTCATGCTATTTTCCCAAACATGTTCTCAAATTGGATGACTTTTTATCTCACATCAAAATACCACATTCCAATGGCATAACTCATCAGTGAGAGCTGTTTTTGCAGGTTAGGTACAAAAGGAGTTTTTAAGTAGACAGAGCTGATGTCAAAAGTCATTTCATATTGGTCTGATGTGTAGAGAAAAAATTGTTTGCCTTAAACATCTGGAAGTTTTCCCCTCTTTTATGTTTTTTTGTTGTTTGGGGGTTTGGTTTTTTGTTTTAAACCTAATTATTTGTGGATTTGTTCTAGTTGGAATTGGAAATTGTGCAGTGGCCATTAGGACTTCTGACACTTCCTCAAAGTATCTCAGCCTTCCACTCCTACTGGATTGCTTATTTAAACATCACCTTTTTTATTTTATAGAACTTAGATCTCGAGAAGCTGGTCTAGTTTCTGAAATGGAATTTTGATTAAATGGCCATATAACTTATTGAAAATTATGCTATGGAACTATCAGGGGTAATTTTAATAGGAAGCAGAGGTTCCCCACTTGAGGTTCCCCAGGATCTGAGTGTGAGTGCTGGGAGACTTCAGCCACTGCAGTTCTTGTGTCTGAGTATTCTGGGTCTGTAAAGTGTGGGGATGTTTTAAAGAAGAAAAATCAATGGTTTTTTGAGTGAAAATTAAAAATGAGAAGGGTATCATCTCTGAGTCTAAGATGTGCTTGAAATATCTGAAGTTTATGCAGCTGTTTTGTTCATTCACAGTGCACAGAACTGTACCTTTGATAAGCAGACACTTTGAAACCAAAAGGTCTGAAACCTTTGAATATTCCTTCCTCGGCTGGACAAGGTTTTTGATTTTCATAGAGCTGCAGTAAGGATGCAGAACATAACCCCTTATTTCTCATGTGTGATACAATCCTCTCTGATCATATTTATTTAATATTCTGATCATGCAAAGTGTTAAATGGTCTTGACTTCATTTAAAGTCAGGAATTGTAGCATCTGCCTTTAATTACCTGACAGCATTTTGAGAATTCTTGTCAAATTCTGCCTTAAAGGAATGACAGGTTCCAAGCAGGTTTGGACTCCTTTGCCATATCCCCTTCACCACTTGTTGTCTGTAACTCTTGTTGCACCTGGACGTGGGAGATGTCACCGGCACCCTCAGGAGCAGCTGCCAGGGCTGTGTGGCCTGCACATCTCCCAGGCTGGGAATGGCTGTGCAGAAATCCTCATTCTGCAGCCAAAGGACGATCGAGGAACCCTGGCAGCAATTTCGGGACGTTCCTGTGCTGTGCCTCGGGCAAACGCTGATTAATGAAATGGCCCCGGCCCTGAATCTGCTGAGGGAGGCTGTTTGTGGCAGAAACATTGTGTATTTGGGCATTAATTGTCTGCAGTAACCAGAAAGTTCCTGATACTCCTGTAATTATATAGATGTGTTATATTATAAATGCCAGAAAAGCCGGAACATGTTCAATTCCTTCCATATGGAACAGGGTGGGACATGGAGGAAATGATGCCTCTATCCCTAATTTCCCAGCCCTGCCCTTTAGAGTAAATACACCATATAAATCCTATATATAAAAATATATAAATATTTTATACTATATACTATAAATATATACCATAGTATATATAAATATATACTATATAAATACTATATACACTGTAATACACTATTACAGTATATTTATCTGTATTCCCAGGGTAAGGTGAGTCTGACCAGTTAACTCCAGAGTCAAGCAGCAATATCTGCTTTTCAGAATCCAGATGGGCTTTTGGGGCTTCCTGGCAAGATTGCTGTGCCACAGTTGCTTTCCAAACAGCTGTAATAGAAAGAAAATAAATGTTAGAAGAGCACAGGAAGCTTGACTTACTGTAATTCATTGCCTGTGTCCCTTTAAAAGCAAAAGCTAAAAGACCTAGTAGCTGAGGGAACTGTGATACAGGATTTATTCTGACTAACTCTGCATCTCTAAGAAGTAGTTCCTAAATTTGCAGGAGTCTGAGCAGTTCCTGAGGCAGAGTGAGCTGATTCAGCAACCAGCTTAATCCTGCATTTAAACTGAAGAGGGAATTTACTCACAGTTATTGCTGAAATTAAGAGGACATGTACACTGCACACTCTCTGAAGTGCCTAATTAGAAAGGGGGAAAGGGACATGTCTTGATTTTGTGGCAGCAATAATATTTTGGCTTGTCTGCAAGCCCACCTCTGTGTTTGCCTTTCATCTGCATGCCCTGATCAATATCTGAGAGCCAGAGCAGTTGCTCGAGTCTCTGCAGAAATCCCCTCTCATGCCTGATATTTCTGCTTCCAGCCTGGAAATTGAATTCCTCTCAGCACCTTTAATAACTCCATCTCAGTGCCTGCATGTGCCTATGGGTGGGCTTTGCCTCTGTCCTCACAGATTTGGGGCTTTTCCTTTGCAGGCCGCCTTCCATAAGATTTCTGATTTGGAGTTTCTTAATTTTAAATTTAATTTCAAATTTAATTCTGTTTAAATCCTCATTTGTTAATTCTCCATTCCAATATTCCATTTTTATTTCTTTTTGTGTCAAGGGATTAGATTAATTTATACAATCATATATAGACTGCATACATATCCATATTGCTGTCAGCTTACATGCATAAAAGGTGGCAAAAAAAAGCCCAAAACATGAATCACTGTGATTTCAAGAGTAATCTGCCAGATGCTAAATTCAGATTCATAATTCAGGAAGCAAACACTTTTCCTTAAGAGAAAAAAAATAACCAAAACATTTCCCCCCACCAAAATTATTCCAAAATAAGTTTTCTATAATTTTTATATGACACTTAGGTAAGTTTTCCCTGTAATATTTTATAGATTAATTCCTTTCCCATGTAAAATTTCCAATGATGGCCTCTTTATGCATTGGTGAAGGAATTGTTTCAGGAGACGTGCAAGAGTGCTTTGACTTTAACTGTGATCAGTATTTTTAATCAGGAGTTGTAGGAGGCTTTTTTGAGAAAAAGTTTGTGAAAGTGTAATTTTGTCTAGGTGGGGCTTCGCTATCATGAAGTGGAACAACTTGGGCAGTATTGCACATTATCAGCTGTGGATGGAGCTGTGAATTTACCTGGAGATTTCTAACAACTCCACCCACTGTTGTATTTATTCAGGCTAGGATGTACTGCAAAACGCTACTGAGAGCTGCAGTACCAGATCTAAATTTAAACTTATCCAATACAACCTGTTTTCCCTCTGCCTAATTTATGTGTGTGACTTAAAAATATCTCCCCATTTGCCCCTGCTAACGCTGCATTTTTTTAATTCCAAGTCAAACCCTTGGGGGTTTGTAGTCGTAATGCTTTGTTTGGATGTTGGTGCTAAAAATAAATGTAAAAGGAGAACAATAAAACAGTGGCACTGACTGTATTAAACTGAGTAATTTTAAAGAATGAATGCATAAGAAAGCCACTTATTCAAGGCCTTCCAGAAAATGAACTATTCAGATTTATTTCCCACGGTAAGGATCTTTGAGCAGTATCTTCTCAGCAGCTCAATTGCAAACACCAGAAAGGGAATTGGAATCCTTCCACTTATGAAAACTGAGGATGGTCTTATCACACAAGTTGCTTTCTGTGGAATGCAATGTTTACCATCCATCATTTGAATTTCTCTAATCTGTGAACTATTTCATTGAAATTAAAAAGAAACCAATACTCGAGCAAATCCTTCGTTTTGGAAAGCTCCAGAAGGACAAAGCCAGCAGCCTCTGTTATGGCCATGCCCCAGCGCTGTTCAGGAAAGCCAAAGTGCCATGAGAGCAGGAAAGCCAGAGCTCTCCCAGACCCAGCTCCAATATCAGCAGTATCTAAAGCACTGGAAGTTTTACAGTTTTAAACTGAATTATCTCGGGGGTACATTCACATTCTGGCCCCTCCTGTGGAGTCGGAATTCCTTAATTGATTCATTGTCTCCATAAAGAGAGCGGCTAATGAAGATTTTCTTATCTTGTGGAGCCAGATCTTTTGAAAAACGAGGATCCCAATTTGGTCTGTCCTGGTGCTTTGAAGTTCTGAGTGGTGCTGGTGCTGCAGAGTGACAAACGGGATATTTGAGGTGACTCCAGACCTTTTCCATTAGACTTGGAGGCATAAGGAGGCTGGGATGAAGCAACAAGTTGGAGCTGTTAGTTTAAAAATTGAGAGGGAAGGAGACAAATCAAATTTATGGCTTGGTTGAAAAAAAATAGTTTTTCTGTATTTTTAATCGAATGGATTTCATATTGGTTCACTGCATAATCTAAGAATTAGTTCTCCCTTTTTACATCTACTTCCTGGAAACCCCTGATAACAGAGATATTTTTAGAGCATTACCTTCTTGAATTAGCAGATTTTTTAGAGTTCTGAAATTACATTTTGCAATTTGCTCAGGTATGAGAAAGATTTTACAGAAACAAACAGTGAAGGGTAAATCATTGAAAGTGAAATATTCTACAGTTACCTAATGCAGGAAAGATAACGATGCTGTTATTTTGTCAAAGGTGTGATTAGAAAAATCCCTTTTCCATTCTATTTCCTTTTTCATTTGCAAACGTACTTACAAGGGAAGGGTGTATGTGCTCATAAATGCACAAATATCCAGTACAATTTTTGTTCTTCTTAAGGTAATTCTTAAATCCATTAAAGTTTTATGACTGGTACACATGCTGTGCCAGGTAATACATATTTATGAACAGTACATACAGCACCAAGTAATATGCAAAATATTTCCCAATTATCTACAAGCCTTTAAATATCAAGTGGTAGAAGGCCATGGAACAGGCCAGCCTTAGATACTACAAATACTACTGATGGAAAATGTTAAAACATTCATTGCTTTGCAAAAACAAAACAAAAATGCCACTTCGGTGACCCCAGACACCAGAGCTGACTGGGAAATGGAGAGACTTTGCAAATAAGATTGTGTTCAACATCCTTTTCTTAACACAAAAGAATTCCCATTCCTGGCCCCAGAGCATTTGGAACTTGCTTGGAGAAATACTACAAAATACTAGCTTTGTGTAAATGGCCTCTTTATGTGCATTTAGGTACTTTAAGTAGTTAGGTCTACTGAAGGATGACCTGAGTGTGGAATTTGCATCAATATTCAGTGTGTGAATACCCAGGGGGGGTATTTATGTGTTCTGGGGGGCTGAGCTGCTTCTCTGCTGCTGTTCTTTCCTGCCCAGAGCTACATTTGTCAATGTTTTAATGGTGTGCATGACTCCAGAGGAGGACATCAGCTGGCTTTTTGTAGTTAGAGAACAAGCAATTGATGGTCAAGAGACCCCAGGCTAAGGAGCACCTTCCTACTGGATCCTGTTGTGTTGTACCACAGCCAATGAAAAGCAAGCTAAAGTTCTCCTCACATCTCTCCACCTTCACCTCTGGCTCTCCATCCCTCATTTTGTAGAGCAGGGAGAAATAAAGTCTGGCTTCCAGACATGGGGCTTGGTGTGTTCTGATCTGCTGGGTCTCCCAGGACACGCAGAAACCTCTTCTCCTCTTCTCCCCTTCTCTTCTCCTCTTCCCTTCTCCTCTTCTCTCTTCTCCTCTTCCCTTCTCCTCTTCTCCTCTTCTCCCCTTCTCTTCTCCTCTTCTCCTCTCCTCCTCTTCTCCTCTTCTTCTCCTCTTCTCCTCTTCTCTTCTCCTCCTCTTCTCCTCTTCTTCTCCTCTTCTCCTCTTCTCCTCTCCTCCTCTTCTCCTCTTCTTCTCCTCTTCTCCCCTTCTCTTCTCCTCTTCCCTTCTCCACTTCTTCTCTTCTCCTCTCCTCCTCTTCTCCTCTTCTTCTCCTCTTCTCCTCTCCTTCTCTTCTCTTCTCCTCTTCTTCTCCTCTTCTCCTCTTCTCTTCTCCTCTTCTCCTTTCCCTCTGTCCTGATCCAGAGTCTTACGAAGCATGGGATGAGGAAATCTCCTATTTTTATCAGCTGCTTTAGCAAGCATCTAAATTCCTTCCTCAGGAGCTCCCAGAGCTGAGATTTACCGTGGGACTTGTGTTGGATGGCTGGGGCTGGGAGCAGCTGCAGCACCGAGCGAGCAGCCCGAGCTCAGGGCTGGATTGCCACAGAGGCTTGGGAAGAATTTTCAAACATCATCGCCCTTGAGGTCCCCTTCCAGCCTGGGAGCCCGTGCTTCTGTGATTTAGCTTCAGTTTTAAGAAGTGAGGCATGCATTGAGGGGCTTAATTTAGTTCACATTAATTTTCTTTTTACCTCAATATCCTTTCAAGGCCACAAACCATATCCTGGGGATCAGAAGTGCTCCCTGGCTAGCTGGAATGATAGAGCAGGAGATGTTGCTGAGGTAATAAATTGGAAATAAGTAATAATAAAAAACATGAGAACATCACGGTGCTTTTGAAAACAAGCAATATTTCATCTTTATTACATGTATAACCATCCCTCGTACTTGATGTCATAGCTTAAATATTTCTTAATCAATGGGACAGGTGATCTTTATCTAGGTTACCTGGAGAACCCATGGAATGATTTTGGAATGGTTGGCAGTTAGCCTGGGGAATGAATGCAGGATGTGAGCCTGGGATGCAAAACACCAAGAAATGTCATGCCTGTTTTTAGGAAGGGGAAAAAAATAAATATGGAAATTAAATGTCAGTCAGCTCACCTCTCATTCCTGGAAAAATGCTGTAAATAAGCAACCAAAAGAACTAATTGTTATCTCCTAAACAACAACAACAAAAAAAGGTCATTTAACAACAAATATATATATTTATATGTGTCAGAAATGGGTTGTGCTGGACCCCTCTGTGGTTGGTAGATAGGAGTGGAGCAGCAGATGTCACACATCTTAATTTCAGCAGAGCTTTCAATAATTCTTTGTGAGTTGTGAAAAGGTCTGGTCTGCCAGCATTTACCAGCACAGGGATGGAAAATGGGGAAATTGTACTTTGAGAAGGGTTAGCAGCAGCAGTTCAGTGCTGGGTGGTTTGCAAGGTCCCATCCTGATAGGATGAGCCAACCAGCACTTCTGGAAGCTGCTTCTTCTGCTTTCATTTGCAGTGATTAAAAGGTGGCTGTTTGGAAAAAGTCACATTTTGAGCCAAGCCATTGGCAATCTTACAACAACCCAGAATGCTGACCCCCCCCAAAAAAATCAATAAGCTGTTTTAAAAGTCAGTCTTTTCCAATATAAAAACCCCAGACACATCAAGCTGTGCTCTCCACTCAGGTAAGGCTGGAACGTGCAAAATGCCATAAATCCACTGCCATTATTTACTGTACTAAAGCCTCAATGCATGCCAGAAAAATCTGGTAATTTTTCACTTATAAAATACTGAAAACTGTATGTCTGGCCCTGTTATACTGCATTACATACTAAAACTTGGGGTTTTTTTCGTGGATCCTGGGTGCATGGTTTAAAGAGAAGCAGTTTAGTAGAAACTCCTGTGCTTTCTGCTCTGTTGGCACTTGGTGAATCTTCCTTCCTGCTGCTCCTGAGTGCAGAAATACATCTCTGGCTTGTTACTATGAAGAATATTTGCACATATCCAAAGTTTTTCAACTCCTTAGAGACCTGCTGCTACTTTTGATGGGAAGTTCTTACAGCTGACAAGGCAGAGCAGCTGCAGTTGACCACTCACAGGTTACGTTTTGTTTTCTTGAGGTCAAGACGGTGGAGTATTGTTCCAAAAGCTCCTGAAAATTGGCGTGCAGTGCCTGTAAACATACAGGTTCCAAAGCTTTGAGATTTAAATTTGCAGAAGACTCACAGAATGTTGTCCATCTCTTTCCACAGCAGACCCTTAGGAAAAAAATTACGTGCAATTTTTTCTTAATACATGAAAAATACCTGTATTTTAAGGACATGAAAGGGCTCTGAGTAAGCATATAATCATTAAATATTCACAATGTACAAGGTTTAATGTGCACAACATTGAATACACCAAAGAATAATGCCATAATTATAGCCCCTGTAACAATTATGTTTTATTGTGGCTTCCTTACTTTTTATCCCACAGTTGGCATAAGCTTTTAAGCAGATGCCTTGGGTTTGCCCTTTGCAGCTTATAGGCAGATCACTGCTGTGTTGATTCTGCAGTCAGTCAGCTATTCAGCAATCTCATTTTTCTTTTACTGTTTTGGCAGAGATGAAAAGCAAAGTTTTTAACCTTCCCCTTTCCTGCTATTTATTTGACTGTTGGAAGCCAACTTTAAAGCTTAAAGAGGAGCACAGGCGTATCCTCACAGCAACACATTATTTTTCTCCCTGGAGTTCTTGAACCAACTGACTGAAGAATGAAATGCAGGCAGTGTGAAGACACAAATGAAGGACTAGAGTAAAATGTAATTTGAGTGGTGTCTTTTTTAATTAATAATGTCTTAGACTCTGCAACACAGGCCTTCCAACAGAAACTTGCCTGTAGATAGAGAGTATGTTACAGATTTCCTATTATAGATAGAATATCTATAGAAATATCCTGTAGAATGTAGAGTATCTATATATTTATTTTGATAAATCCCTGAGGCATCAGATATGGAGCTTCGGAGTGACAATAGAAACGTAGGAAAAGATTTCCTTACAAAAGTGTTGGATTTTGGTGAAGAGTTTTTCCCTTTCTTTCTCTGGTGCTGTTGGTGTGAGGAGATGCTTTGAAGTGAGACAGTCCCTCTGCCTCACTGAGGGAAAACAGTGCAGTGGTGCTGGTGCTGCCTCTGCTCTTGAGAGGTGACCCGTGTTCTCTTCTCAAATATTCCTTTTCAGCTGCCACTCTGCATTGAAGAGCAAAGAAAGAGGGAGGAAAAGGAACACGTTCCATTTGTGACCTTTTGGGTGAAGTCATCTAAACTGAGCGGGCTGGAATTATCTTAGAGCAATATTGTTGGTTCTTAAAGCTCCATTCTGCCACGATAACAAACCCTACCCTGGTGTAGACACTACTGGCTCATTTGTGGCACCGGGGAACAGAATTCAAAGTATCCACATCAAAAACCTGGGCTGCTGAATGAGCTGAAGGAGGAACTTCAGTGCTTGGGCTAACAGAGGGATCAGGCAAGAGGCAGCTCTGACACCTCCCAAGATGTGTCTGTGTTTTTGTGGGTGTGTGCCCTCCCTCCTGCTCATTCTCACACACAAGCACTCAATTAGACACGAGCCATGCCACGGGTCCCTTTTTCCCTGCAGTCTCTCTGATTTTTCAGAGCTGAAGTGCAGGATTGTATGGACTGAGGAACTGTGAGCCTGCATGTCTCTGCAATGTAATTCTGAATTTTAGCTCAAAGTTACAATCCCTGGGTACCTGTTTGACTGCTTTTTTGGGCTGAATATTAACCACCTGAACAATGTGTTTTTACTACCTTGAAACAAGGAAACTCTGTGAACTTGTTTGTGCCCTTTGCATGAAGATTCTTATCAGGAAATGAGATTTAAGTACTTCAAACCTGCAAGAGGCTGTCTTTCTGTTTCTTTACTGTTATTTATTTAGCAGGACTTGTTGCATATGGTCATTTTTCTGATTGTTTGCGTGATTGAGTAAGGGCTGCAGTATAACCAGATATGTATTTAATCTCTTAATTATTGGGCAAAAAATGTATGGGAGAAAACAGGACATTTATATCCTCATCCTGCATGACTTGTTCCTTATCTCCTGTTTGTTACCTCTGCTTTCAAGACTTCATTTTGAGGCTTGTGTATTGCTATGATTGGCCTCATGGATCTGGCTCTCATGAAACACTCATTTTTCCCCTTTTTGTACCATATTTTCATCTTAGGAGATAAGAGGTTAATTTTCCCATTTCCATTAGCAAGGTAGCCTGCAGGGTTTATTTGAGCATTGTTTCTATTTTCCATCTTTCAAGTTCAGTAACAACAGGATTAAAAACTTGGAAGTTAAAAATGTAGACGTCTGTCTAATTACAGGAATTGGCTGTTGAGTCTGTATTTTTCTTTCTCATTAGCATTCTGTTCATTCTGTTTTCTTTCCCTATCTCCCTGTTCCCTACACACTCAGCTTGTAATAAAAGTTGGTTCTTGAATGTAAAGAGCGTGTTAATGCACCTGGGAAAAACATGTACAGGAAGGAATTGGATTTGTTTCTATCTAACCTGGGTGAGATAGAATGGAATGTTCCAGTGTTTACCTTTACAGTAATAATCAAAGGCTCCTTTCAATGCTCATAAGGATTATTTAAGAAGAAAATTAAGTAAATGTATTTATTTGTTTGTTTCCAACAGAAAAAACAATCTCCTATTTTAAGTTTATACCCCTGCAGCCAAGTGATAAGGGCATTTTAATGTTTTCCTGCATCTATCTTTCCATTTTTATGTGTGGCAGGATCAGGGGAGAGCTGATGCTGCCGCTGCGTAAATGTGAGCAAGCAGAGATCCTCATTACAGGGCAAAGTGGATAAAAAGAGTCAGTAAGTGAAGGTGATGGAACTGTTGTGTCTACTGGCCATTAACTGGATAATAGGAGCTCTCCTCCAGACGAGGGGAATCGCAGGGAGCAGCATTTTGCTGCGTTGCAGGAGCAAATCCCTAAAACCTCTGCAGCAGGAATGTCTGCAAGAACGGAGATAAATACACGGAGACAGATTGCAGCAGAGACTTCGGGGGCATCAGAGGTTTTCTGTTCTGGTCCAGCTCTGAAGTGGAATTACTTGCACCAGCAGGGTGTGGAGCACTCTGTTCCCAGCCCTGGAACAGGAGCTGGGCTGGCATCACGCACACCTCTTCCCCAGGATTTGTGAGTTGTTCTGCCACGGAACTCAGCAGAGTGTTTCTTCAGTGCTGAGAATAAAAATGCTCTGCAAAGCCTCTCATAGCCATAAAATCAAAGAAACCACGCTGTGTCTCCTGACACTTCAGGGTTTCCTTGGCTTGCTCCATGGGTACAGTGTTTATGGATCCTGCAGCAGATGCAAACAAGGCAGCGTTGTTCTTCATTGGAGGGAAACTGTGGTGCTTAAAGCTTCAGTATTGGGAGGGAGTCGAAGTTCTTCACTTTTTATTTTACCTCTGGGACTATTTCTAAAGTAGAAGTTGCTGTCATTCCACCAGAGGACTGGCCAGATTTACTGCAGGAGCTTTGGCCTTCTGACTTCCTTAAGCTTTACAGCCACAAGTCCTGAATGTATTTCATTGCTCTAGGGCAAGGAAATTTGTGTCATTAGACTCAGAAGTCAAATATGCAGTAAGTCATACAAAAACACCTGTGTCTTGATTTCAAGTAATTCAAAATCAGTGGAGTTGAGAGAGTACCTGTGTGCCCAGATTTGGCAACACCACCCACACTGAAAGCGTGAAAATCTGTATGGTGCTTTAATTGTGTGTCATTTACACTTGAGCTGGCCACTGAAGTGTTCTTGCTGAGTTGGAGACAAGGGCTGCAACAGGGTTTCAAGCAGGACATACAAATGGATCCCAAAAAAAGAGCTTTGCTTTGGAATGTCTAAAGCCTCTATTCTGGGACAGTTTATTTTAAAAGATTCTTATGTTTAGGCTGAGGTTTCACAGATCTTACTGTAGGTACTGCTACTTTGCTTGGGACTGGGATCATGAAATGCTTAGGTGCAGGTATAGTTCTCAGTTTCTTCCATAAACCTTCTCATAACTTTGCTTTCCACCTTTTAGAATTCAGTGGCTTTGCTACAGGACAGCTTTGTGTATGTTTGGCTCATTAATTGGAAAGAAGTATTCCTCCTTTTGTTTCTGAAAAATTATACATTTGTATTTTTAGACCAGTAATGCACCCCTAACTTAAAAGATAAAGTGCTATTGATAGAACAATATTTTCCAGTAGTTTACTGTGCTGTTTCATACACTATTGACAGGAAATCATGTTTGGGCAGAAACCACAAGAGAAAATGCTGCTCTGATGTTACACAGTTTTCTTTTCATTCCATAGTTTCCAGTGGTTGGCCTCGTCTGTTTGTTCAACATTTGGTTGAATGAATCCAACCTGGCTTTGACTTTGTGTCACTGCATGGCCTATTTGTGATAGAAATAAGGAGTTGCTGCATACTTTTAAATTTCTGCCTTTTTCTTCTCTTTAACCAGTGTTTATAACATTTTATTGTTGCTAACTTGAAGTGCTTGGAAATGTTTGCAGTATGGACATTAAAAGGACATTTAAAAAAGTAAGTCTGTGATTGACTGGCTTTAAGTTCCTCCTGCTGAATCACTGTCAGTAATAATCAGGGTTTTGTGGAGTCTGTATGTTTGTTGCTGAGTGCATCTGTACCCAGTAGGAGGGGATTCTGCTGAAGGAAGTCGTGCAGCTCCATGGAATTCTGGTGTTTGGAAAGCAATGCTCACCTGCCTGGTGTGTTGAGCTCAGGAGATGTTAAATGAGTTGAACATCAGTGCTTTTCCTGAAGTTGTAATCAAATGCCTGACAGTCACACTGAAATGCAAGGGGAAGTAAAGAGTATATTAAGATTTAGCACTTGCATAATCTTCTACATCCTTTGAGTGCCGCAGGTATTAACTATTTAAGCCTCTAGATAATTTTTTTCTGCCTAAAAAGAAATATATACATGTGCTATCCTTTTTCTCTCTTGGCAAAACATAGAGACTGAAAGGCTGAATAACTCACCCAAGGCTTCATAACCCAACCTAGATTTACCTGGCTCCAGGGCCTGTGCTCAATTTCTGCTGCACAGCAGTAGTCTGTGTCCTAATGGTGTGTGAGCAGAAATGACCCCACAGAATCCCAATTTTGATGTAGACAGCAAACCTGAGACACTGTAATAGCCCTGTATGATGGATCTGCAGCAGTAACACAAATGCTGGTCTTGGCAAACTGCAGTGCTGTACATAGATAGTGTTTGCTGTTGTATCGATCCCTGCCTCTAAATCTTTAATTATCTTTCATAGTAAAACTTGTCTAAATAAATTGCTGTAGTGCTGCTGCTCTCTGGCAGCAGCAGAGGTTGATGCTTGGGTCAGTGGCCATTTTTTACCATCTCTTTTCTCTTTGTTTAAAGATTTGGTGCCATTAAAAGGAAGGGTTATAGATCTAAAAACTAAGGGGCTACCAGGCTGTTAGTCCTGAGGTACAAGATTCCCTCCTACAAGTTATGTCTTGTACAGTTTTTCCTGTCCCTTGGAGTGTTAATTTTCACCTGAACTCATTGAGTGGGCGGGTTGGTGCTGTTCCTCTTGCTTGTAGAGCAAGTGTGCTACACCTGGATATTTATTTTGCTGGTTTTAAGCTGGAGGTGTATTTTTCTGGCACTAAAAGGAAACCAAAGCCTTTGGTTCATAAAACAAGAAGTAGCCACTGCAGGTACTGGCCTCTGAGGTGTTTCACCTGAGGGTTTCATTTTCAGTGATGAAAATCAGCTGCCATGAGATTTCCTGGTTCCAGACAGAGGATTGCTGTCCCTGCTCTGTGCACTCTGGAAATCAGTTTTAAATATACTCATGTGCATGTATTTTGCTGCTGAAGGAGGTTTTTGTCTGAGAAAAACTGAGCAAATACATTGACTAGTCCAAGATTTGATATTTTATTTCCAAATGGTGTGGCAGTTTCAGTTGCGGTGATACAGATTTCTGAGTCCCCAGGACTAGGTGTTCTCAAACCTAGCTGTGCCAAATCTTATTTTCAGCTACACCCATGTGAAAATGGAGGTGGTTCTGAACGAGATATGTGTGAAATCAGGAATTAAAAAGGCAGAGATGATGCCGGGGCAGATTCAGGAACATTAATAAAGGAAATTTGGGAGCATTTAAGTAGGCACAGTTGTGGCACATCTAAATACGTGTTAAATATGCTGTTAAAAGGTTGAAGTTTCCTTTGTCGTTGTTGCATGATCAATTATCCCTTCAGGGCATCGCCCTGTGACAGGGCCATGCTGCTGCTAATTTGTTTTATAGTTAGTGCAGTTCACAGCCATGGCTTATGTACTCAGAATAAAAACAAATGTGTCTCAGTGAAGTAATGGTATGAATATACAATATTCAACAGGAAACCCTTCCACTCTTCACCACAAAGCACTAGAGCACACACCATTATGCTGACATGTTTTATCAGAAATGAAGATATAATTTAATAACACAAGTTTTCCTTCCACAGTGAAGAAAAGGGGAACAAATCAGTGTTTAAAAAAAACCACAGCACCTTAAATAATCAATTCAGGAGGACTATCATAAAGTGAAGCAATATTCATGTCTGTCTCTGAAAATTGAACTATAAAATCCCAAATTATTACAAATAGTCTTTGTGCTTGCTGTCAGCGAAGTCAGCCAGCTGTGTAAATCAACAACCTATGGTACTTTTTAACTGCAATGTTTTGTTTAAATAACCCATTTGTATTAAAAAAAAAAAAAAAAAGAAATCTGCTATTCTTCCTGCCTGTGGTTGCCAGCAATGTCCATGGCAACAGCTGGTGATGGCACAAGTGGAGTTCGAAGTGTTGATTATACCATAAAATGGAGAGGGAACAAAAATAGACACCCTGCTTACAAATATCTTGAATGCTGTAAGAGTTTTGTAAGAAGAGGAGGCTGGAGAAAATTGTCTTATTTTATTCTGGGTCTTTGCTTTCTGTTATTGACTGAGATGTGTATTTTGTCTTGAAAGTCTGGGGTTTTTTCTGTCAGCCTGAGAAGTGCTGCTGCTGGTGTAGCACATCCAGCCACACCTCGTGTGGTTCAGCAAGATAACACCCAGGAGCTGGGATTTAAGCACATTCAAGTTCTTATATCAGCTGCACTAACTTGCTGCTTAAAATGTAATAATAATTTTAAAAAAAAACCAAAAAAAACAACAAAACCAAAGGAGCAAAGTTGTGTGATAATAATGAAGCTGCATTAAGTAAGAATTGAAACTGCTGAAAATCTGGGGAGAAAAAAACCCCTGTTTTAACATAAATAGTGCACTTAGGAATTATTCCTTAGTTTGTTGCTGTAATTCCTTGCCTCTGCATTGGCAGTATTGTCTCTCCCTGTAAACATCTCTCTCGTGATCAATTATATAGTGATTATCTTGGGTTTGGTTTTGTGGGGTTTTTAATCTCTAGACAAGTAATTGCTTGATATGGGCATGATTTAAAAATATACATAGGGGATAATTCATCTGAGCATCCTTTCTGGGATTTTTTATCTCCAAAGACCAAAAATAAGCTTTCTGAGGGCAAGCTGCTAAGATTTGTATAACAAGACTCAATACTTGGTGATTCTGCTTAAATCTGAGATACTTTTTTGTAACAGTCCTGTACACATTTGAAGATGCATGTGATGAGTTGAGGGAGTTTTTTTTGTTTGTTTTGAGTGTTCTCCTGCACGTCACATTCTCTAGATGATTCTTTGGGTCATATGGCTGGGAGAGGAGGGGAGTGGATGGTTGTGACACTGTTTTGGTGCTGTTTGAATTCTTCTTGACTTACCCTTACATTTAAATCTAATAGCCAGAGCTGAGTGGAGGCCGTGCTGGGTAAGAAACAGGGTTATTTCTTAGATTTCCCAGTGATACTGCTGTTTGCACACCCCCTTGTGAGGTTTGCCTGTTGCTCAGTCACTTATTCTGGCTCAAATACAAGGTTTTGAGCTTGTTCACTGAACTGCAAACCTCTCAGTCAGTGGAGAGGCTTGAGCAGATCTCCTGCATTTGTAATTCTGATTCAGTCTTTCAGAGTCTTTGGGACTTCATCTGCAGATTTAGTAAGTGAAATCTATATTCAGTCAACAAACACCAATGAAAGTATTAAGCCAGGCCAAAGACAGACCCTGTGGGTTTGTACCTGCTCTCACTTTCCAGTCAGGTCATGGATCACTGATGATTTGTCAAGTGCAGTTTTCCATCCACTTCCTTTCCAGCCTTCCCCTTGCTTTACACAGACCAGATTTAGTGTAATGTGTTCATGAATAAGCACAGGGAGTGTTGTCTGCAGCCTTGTTAAACCAAGACTCTGCAAGCCCCAAAACCAGAGAACAGGGAAGCCAATTATAAAATGTGGAAACTCTGCTGTTTATCTCGATTCCTGCTGGAAATGCATCTGCTAAACCCATCAACAGCTGGTTGTCCTTCATTTCATGGCAGTGTTTGTCCTCTGCCTGGCCATTAGGACTGTCTTGGTTGTTCTTGTGTAACCTTGGGATATTTCCATGACTAGAAATCCCAGTCACTTCCCAGAAACACGTGTTGTGCCCTGACATAGCTAGGGAAGCAATAGATTAACTGCTCTGATTATAAATTCAATGTAGTTTTACTTAATATTCGGTGCCTGCATAAATTTTTTATGAATAGATGGTTGATTTGCAGTAACAATGTACACGGAACCTGAATAACATCCCATGAAACTGCCATGCAGTCACAGCTCTTGCTGCTCTGTCCCCGTGGAGATGCTGCTCTGTAGCACAAACACAAATATTTTTCCCTGTGATTGAGTCCTGAGAAACACAGGCTATTTGGGAGAGATGTGTATTTAAATAATTTTGATTAATAATTCCCTCTCAGCACCAGGAGCCATGAGGGTGGTGAAGTGCTGGCTGGGTTAAGCTGTGCATGCACAGAGATCCCCTGGAACAGCTGTGAGTGCAACTGCATCAGATCCTGCTTTTCCAAGAGGGGAAACCCATGGGGGAAGTCTTGCAGTAATTATTTTGTTATTACTCCAGAATCTCTCCCTTTTCTGTCAGCATCACTGGAATTCCATGGTGTCTGGGGCATGGGAGATTGGGCCTTGCTGTGTGGACAAAAGTTTTTGAAAGGGGAGCAGAGGCTCTCCAGTAAAAATATCTGGTATAGAGGGATTAATAATCGTGTTAGCTGGAGGTAATATTGGAAAAGAGGCTTTATGGAGGCCTTTGTACGAAAATATTGCACGCTGGCTCAGGAGCAGATGGTGCCTTCTGAGAGAGAGCCTAATCAGGTTACTCTGATTTTCATTTTATGGTTTTATAACCCAGTATTATCCACTTTTTGTGTAATCTGGTAGATTAATAACATAACAAATATCTAACTTTGGGGAATTATCCACTTGTAGAGTAGATTTTGGTATTTTCCCATAAAAAACATTATTAATCTAAATCCACCTATTTGAGATACTGAAGGGTTCATTTGCAGCATTAAGTCCAAAACCTGTCTCTTAAAGGCCATAAGAATGGCATCCCCTTTGAAAAATTATCTTTACTTGTAAAAGTCTGATTCATGTCCCATTGATTTGAACAAAAGAATTCCCATAAGCTGTAGATCAAGTTTAGAGATTGTTTGCAGCAGAGTTTATAGTATTTGGACAACTTGAAAAGGTGCAATTAAAAATTCCAGAGTGCACAGAGTCACAGGATGTTTTGGGTTGGAAGGCACCATGAAGAAGATCTGTTTCCTGAGCCATGGGCAGGGATGCTTTACTTTGGACCAGGTATCCAAGTGCTCAGTTCTGACTGCAGTGAGTGGAAGTGAGGAAGCCTCAGAAGGTGCTGTGCTGTGTTCTGGAGTTTAGAATAATGGGCTGTATAATGATTTGTGTCCATCACTGCTGCCTGTTCCCATCCCCTCAGTCCATAACTTCTGATTAAACAGCATTCCCTGAACACAATTTGGCATCCCAAAGGTCCCTCTTGCCTTTGCTTTGAGCTCAGTCTGGTTCAGCCTCCAGCTCCTTTTGTGGTGAAGGTGCCACTGAGATGTTTTTGGGTGTGACAACCTTGTTTTTGCCACTGAGATGTTTTTGGGTGTGATAACCTTGGATTCACTGCTACAAGCACCTCCCACTGCCAGCCCTGTCTGCTGTGCTCCCAACAGGCTTCTGCTGGGCTCCAGAGAAACCCTAAAAATTCTTCTGTTAAAAAGTGTGCTTTCAAATGCTCCTTTCCTACCCTGAAGAAGTCCCAGAGCATCAGTGTGCTTAGTTTGCTTGCTGGTTGCTCCTGTCTCAAAAATGTTAGCTTGAGTTAAGTTCGATACTGCTTTAAAAAAAGCAATATTTATATTTTTCATGAATTCCGTGCTGGGTATGAATTACTGACAGGTCCACTCCATCTGCTGCAGTCATCTTCATCAAATGTGCTGCTAAACTGAGCACCAAGGAATCAGATTTTCATTGGAACATCAGAGCGGTGCAGTCAGAATTTAAAAGTTATATCAGACAATGAAAACAAACAATAAACCCAAGAAAACACGTTAAGCCAATTTTTGGGTGCTCTGTGCAGAAAGTGGCTGCAGGCCTGGTAAGGGCTGGGGCCTGGAGCTTCAGATGGTTCAGAAACATTGGAATTAATGAGTCCTTAAAATGTGACTGGTGGATTTTCCTGATGCACGGGGCTCCTGCATGATCTAAATAACATCCCCCAGCCTGGGAGGGCTCCTGGCTGGCTCCTTACCTGCCTTCACTTAATGAACTCAGGACGTTCCATTTTTCACAGCACTATTAAGATATCAATAACTCATTTGGGGAGTTTTAATTTCACTTTGACCATGTAATTGATGACCCCTAAGAGCTGCCTTCAGGAGTTGCATTATCTTCTAACTCTTTTTTTCCTATACAAATTAATACCAAGCTTTTATGCTGATGTAGATTACTTTCTAAAATTCACTTACTTTTCACTCACATTTTGCTCACACTCCAGTAAAAATCTGTGTATCAAAATGAAAAAGCCCCACTTAATTTTCAATAATTTCTTTCATAAATACATTTTCATTTCCTTTGCTCTTAATTACTATATATTGAGCTTAATGGTTCAAGTGTCAATATTTTCAGCCAATTTAATGCAGATAGTGACTGTGTCCATCTCAGCAGGGATCAAGGATCACCTTTAAAACTTTGGGTGCAGTTTTACGTGGATTCAAAGCAGCCTGAAATATATTTTAGTATTTTCAAAGACTCTTTCTAATGCTGCTTTCTTTAGAATTAAAGTAGAACTAAGTGTGAATGTAATTGTCTTGTAATATTCAATTATTAGCACTGCACTGGAATTTTATCTTTATTTGCTCTATCAAATGTCTTATTAATTGTATTTTATATCCCTACTCTGTAAATCTATCACAATTTCTTTGATTAATTTTCTAAATCAATTAAACTAGTACAGTCTCATTGAATTTTAAAAAAAAAAAGTGATTTTTTTTTTTTAGTAGTTTTAACAATAAAAATTGCCAAGGAAGATGCTGTAGGTGATGTGTGACGACCGATTTCAGAGCTGAACATTTAGCTTCATTTTTCAGCAGTTTTTTATAATTATTGTCTGAAGCAGAAGTCTGAGCAGCAGCTGAGGGAGCTGGGGGGGCTCAGCCTGGAGAAAAGGAGTCTCGGGGGGACCTTCTTCCTCTGCACCTCCCTGACAGGACAAGAACAGCCTAAATTTGCACCAAGGAAGGTTTAGGTTGGAAATAAGGGAAAATTTCGTCACTAAAAGGGTTCTCAAGCATTGGCAAAAGCTGCCCAGGGCAGTGGTGGAGTCCCCATCCCTGGAGGGATTTAAGAGGATGTGGCACCTGGGGACGTGGTTCAGTGGTGGCCTTGGCAGGGTTGGACTCCATGACCTTAAAGATCTTTTCCAGCCTAAATGGTTCTCTGATTCCATGACAGCTTTACAGAAGTTCAGGTTGCTTTGTATCCACATCAGGAAATTGAAGTGTTATGAATGAAATGCCTGGCTTTGAACACAGCCCTGTTCTCACTGTAATTTCTTATGCTCTCCCTACTTATAAAAAACAGTTTGCTGCACTAGGAGTGTGTAATTTCCACTGTTCCTTTAAATGTTTTTTCAGAGCAAAATAGCTGTTTATTACTAAGGGTAACCACCCCATGGCAAAACAGGAGGATGGAATGCAGGGGTGTTTATTATTGACTGATTAGTGCACAAATGCTTTCACTCAGTGCTGATTCTTTTTGAGCCTATTGATGTGTGAACTTGTTTCTTCCAGTATAATAATTTTATAAGTTGTTTCACCCTCATGCACAATGATATATCTAATAGCACAGCTGAGCTCAGCGTGGCTTCTTATCAAGTACTAGAAGTGAAGGGAGTTTCTTCCTCCCAGCCTCACACTCTGATTTCCAGCTCTGTGCCTGTCCCAGGCTGCAGTAGTGAGCTCTTTGCTCCACAGGCTCTCCCTGAAACTTTACATTTTCTTTTATCTTTCTGGTTTTTGAGCTTCCTGTGTCCTGTTCCTCAAAACCTTGAATATTTATCTTGAGTGTTTTCTCTAGGTTAATCCTTTATCTTTTATAGTCAAGAAAAGGGCATCTAATCCATGTGAAAAGTAAAGTAGCCCAGTGTGTAATGCTGCCTGTGAGGGAGTTCACAGAAACTTTTGTTATGCAGACTTGTGTTAGACAATGACATTTATTGACTCCTTCAGGCCCATACAGTTACCTACAGGGTTGTGCTGTCCTACCTGCTTTGGATGGAAGGAAACCCCTCTCTATCCACACATAAATCATCTCTGTGTCAGCCTGACTTGTGATGCCATAAATGCAGAAAGTTTACCTTTGGAGGATCTGCTGCCTTTGATTTTTACTTCCTTATTAAGTGTGTTATTCCTTGAGTGTCACTCTTTAACAGGCTGCCTTTCACTTGTTGAGAAGGTTTTCAATAAATCTGGCTTTGCAGCATCCTGATGATTGCCAGGATTGTTGTCACCCCACAAAGATGCAGTTTGCAGCCTGGCGGTCCTTGGTGTCATTGCTGTTTCTTGCATAACTTCTTATTACCATTTAGACTGCCCCTGTTTCACATGTTGAAGCTTTTTCTGTGTGTCACCATAAGCATCTTACATGATCTAAATAGAGAAAAGGCCTAGAGGCATCTGAGATCTTTATTTCCTGTAAGTGTATTTGAAACGGGGCTGGTTTTGATTCCACAACATCTTGAATTTATGTGCATATCGTATTAGGCTGTCAGGTCTGAGGTGTTGTTTGGATAACATTCTCCTGGTTTCAGTGTGATCTTTCTCTTCCCTAAACAGAGCCATCACTCTGGAGAACCAGCTGGTGATCCTGGGGGTGTCAGTGACAGATGCAGGAGGTTACTATGTCCAGGCAGTCAACGAAAAGAACGGGGAGAACAAGACCAGTCCCTTCATTCATCTCAGCGTAGCACGTGAGTATCCAAACTGTGGGGAACGTGCTGGCACCCTGAGGCTGCAGGCAGGACTCACCAAGGCTGCCCAAATAACAACAGCCTCGCTAACAAAGGATTGGACCTGTGAAGGAGGTCAGTGTTTCCTGCTTGGAGTGGAGCACGCTGAACTCCTTGTGCAAAAGAGGGACCTAAGAGAGGAGATGCCCTCCACAAATCACCCTCCAAGCCCTTTGTCTGCTGGCTTGCTTTGTGCAAGGCAGGTACATGATGATATCCCTCACTGTTTATTGTGAAGTTGTGCTTATAATTTCTTTTTAATGCAGGTGTTTATAATGTGTTGTTTTCCATTGTGCCTAAGTAAACAAGTCATCCTTCCGAGTGCAAATTTATTTATGAATCTATTCCCAGTTTATGGCATTATTTTTACTTGGAGTTATCACAGAGTCCCAGGGAACATGCATTTCATTGTTATTACTTATTATTTTACATTACATGGGTTGTATTAACAGCACCACTCCAGAGATATTCCATGAGTGAGTTTTGCAGCAGGGCAGAGGGAAAAGCAGCAGAGCACTGGGGTCAGGGAGCTGGCTGCACACCGAGTCTGCCAAGGTGCACATTCAGCAGAAATGTGCACGTGCAAACTCTTGTAAAACATCCAGTAAACCTGTTTGCATGAAAAATTAATATTCTAAACATGTGAAATGGCTTGAATCCTTGTATGAGGCGCTCGATAAAGGCATTATTTATGTAGCAGTGACAAGAGGGAGTGTGGTAGTGCTGTGGGAATGGGGAGGTTCCTCCTGCTTGTAGAGACAGGGAAGAAGTGATGGAGTAAATCACTGGTGACAGTGGCAGCCCTTATCGTTTTGGCTTCTACAAGATGCAGGACTCAGCTCTAGATCAATGGCATGATGAGATGCCCCAGATCTCCTGATCTTGGGCACCATTAGATGTTGGACAATCCTTGTTGGCTCATTTCCTTAAAATAGTAAATCTTGGGAGTCTGGGTTTCTGGGCAGGAGATCTGAGAAACTGCTTTTGGAACTGTGCTTGTGTTTGTCAGAAGTTCATCTGAAACATTCAATGTTTAAAAAATGTCATTTTTCTGCTAAAATTCCCAATTGGATTTCAAGGAAAGCTGTTCTTAGACAAACCCAGGGAGCCCTGGTGGTGGGCTGGGATCACTAGGGGCAGCAGCTGGATGGTCTGGAGGCAGCAGGAGACACAAACCTCTGTTTTCTTCCAGACAAGTATCTAAACAAAATGAACTGCTCAGGGGTTTCATGTGTATCTTTCTGAAGTGGAAATATAATATTCCAAATCCACTTGTGAATTCTGGCTGTTCTGTGGCATGTCGATTGTAAACATTATTATTTCTGACAGTATGAAGAGGTTTGCTAACACTTTAGTAATTTCATTTTTAAAGCAAATTTGTGTTGTTTGTATTATGTGACCAATAGCGTACTTCCCACTTTAATTTCATGTCTTAATTAATGCTAGAAATAGTCTGTGATCATGCATGCATAACAAGAGCTATGCAAAGCAGAAGGTAATATGGGCATATGGAAAAGAAAACACTCCAAAATGCTCACAGACTTGATACCGTGAATGCAAAGTCTGCCTGGAATGTGGCAAATAGGAAAGATAGAACGGATAAAAGAAAATGAAGGACAAGACAAGATGGAAAGCCAGAAATGAATTTGCTTTTAGAATTAATGTCAGCCAATGAGGTTTTCAAATTGACACCTTGATACCCAAGGTTATTAAGGCTGTGTGTGTGTGCTGAAGGAAGGCACTGCCTGTAAGGCATTGGAGGCTGTAAAGAAAATTGGATTAACGTGGTTGCCCTGAACTTTGATCTGGGGAGGAAACTTATGTGATACATTACATAGAAATGAATAAACATTTTTGGTCAGGTAACAGAAAATAATCAGGCAAAAAAAATACAGTCCTGAAGCAATATGCAGAAAATGGTTGCAGAAAAATGACATATTTTGGAAGAGTAATAAAGAATTCAAGCAAGAGGTTGGAAACAGATTGTTAAAGGTAACACAGATGAGGAAGATACTGCATTGACTTGTCACTATCTGAATCTTATGAGATGTTAGGAGTGATGGCACTTGTAACTTTCCATTAGGACATGTATAAAACTTAAAAACAGTTTAATCAAAATCCAATAAACCCCAAATAAAGCGGAATAGCCAATCTCTGTGCAAGTAGATTATATATTAATTATTGAGTACAACCTTGCTGCATGACTCAGCGTGCACACTGCCACCGTTATTGAGGGCAGGAGGAAAAAAACCCTATAGATAATTCCCAGGGCAGTCATTCTCTGAGAAAAGTGTTAGATATGCACAGCTCATTATTCCTTGAAGGAGACCAGTGTCAGATTTGCTCCAGCCTGTAAGAAAAGCATATTTGCAGAATCATTCTAACAGCTGAGAAAGCTGTAAGCTGTCCTGTTCTGCTCCAAAGTACAAGAATGACAGCAGGAGAAAGGTCTGGCTCTGAGCTAAGCAGAGGATGAGTTACAGGGCCTTATATTGCAGATTAAAGTCGCTGTTGAATTGTGGCTGAAGGTAAATGGAGCTTGAGCATCACCTGGAAAATACACTGAACTGTCCTTCAATTAATAACTGTATTTGATACATGTGGCATAAAAAGACTAGAGGATGTTGAGCATGTTTCAAAAACAGTGTGAAAGCCCCAATCACATTGAATTCTCCAGTGTGGCTCTGAGTATTAATAGTAAAGACATGTTGTTTCTTGTCAGTCTAAACTGCAGCTCAGTGAGTCCAGCACTGGAGTCCCACACCCACCATCACCCCTGATTGCAAACATGCAGGGAAGTTGGGAAACAGCTCCCAGAGAAAGCCTGCAGGCTTGTCAGCCTTGCTTGGGCTGCGCTTGGGTTTGCTTTTCTCTGTGTTCTGAGGCTGGCCACACATGGGAAATGACGGCAGCACAGTGCCAGGGCTTGGGGGAACACTCATTTTTTGGGACGTTTGGGTGTTTCAGGTACACACCCCGTCCCCTTGGCTCACTGCTCACACACCCCTGGTGCAAAGGCACTAAAGATATTTTCCCAGTAAATCTGGTCACTCAGTGAGGAGATCCAAATATTGAGGAGTGTTTTTCCTTCACAGCTGAGTCCCCAGCTTGGCTCAACAACCGTGTTCCACATGCCTGCCCTAAACCCGTGTCTGAGTGACACAGGGTGAGCTCCATCCCGCTCTGCTTGAAAACCATGGATGGTTCTTGCAAGTGGACTCATTTCCACTGATTTCAGGAGGATTAGATCATCTCTGAGGTGACAGGCTCTGGGGAAATAAAAATTATGTCCAACAGGCAGCATATTGGGAATAACGTCACATCTGAAATTAGTGTGAGGTGTCATAAATTAGTCCTAAATTTAAAATGTCTTAAAATGAGTTGAACTGTGTACTACACTAATGAAAATCTTGCCACTTTTTTTTTTCCTCTTTTTAACCATATGTCAAAGCTTTCATGTAAATAACACAAAATTTTGGCTTGGAAAATCGGAAAGTCTGAAAGTCAAGAGTTTGGCAATGGAAATAGTAACAACACCCAGTTTGGGTTTTAACTCAAATTACTCATTTACTCCTTGTTGAGAATTCACCACTGCTGCTTGGGAGGGTTTCAGTATTAACTCCATTGCTGGAATTTCCTAACTTGATTGCAGTGGTGTGAGAATTAATCTGTCTCTGGGCTGGTACAAGCTTTTGGGATGTAAATACTGCTCTTCAATAACGACACTTGGAAAATCCTAAATGTTTTATTCCTGTTTCCATCTATTGAGCAATAGGGTTTGATGATGGTATCGTAAATGGATTCTCAATTCTTTAGGCTTTTTCTTTCATATGCCCATTCTCCCACAGCCAGACATACCCTGCAGCACAGATGGTCAGGTCTGCTCCTAAAGATTGTGACTTGTCAGGGAATAAAGTCACATTCTTTGATCTTAGAGTGTTGGCAGGGCACCTAAAGATTGAAGTGTTTATTCAAGTAAGGCCATCGTAAACCCCTCACTTCCTTGAAGGCCATTCTCAGTGTAACAGCTAAATATCTCTGCATCTGCATCACAGCTCTTCTGGTTGTAGTATGGAACTTAAAAAACAAACAAACAAAATCCAACCGAACTAAAAAACCTCAAAACCCCCAATCTCCAAAAGTAATGATAAAAAACCCCACGAACCAAAAACCTCCAGAAACACCCAAACAAAAAAAATTAGTGCATGGTACTTTGCTGTTGGATGTGCCACTTTTGCATGAAGGTTTTTTGAGGGTAAAGGGGGAACAGGGGCATGTAATGAAACTATGAGGGATTTTAGTACATAAGTCAAGAGTTTAAGTGGGTTTAGTAGAAGGGGAGGAAAAAAAGATAAACTCATAGGGAGCTTTTTATTGCTGTGAGGAGCTGGCTGAGCTATTTCCTGCAGGGCACTCAGTCCACATCCTTCCACTTTATGAAGTGACACCATGACCAGGCTCTGGAGCCACTTGGGAAGAAGTTGGCAAAGCCCTGGTGAGATATTTCCATTACTGACTTGAGCACCGCTGGCCTCGTCCTGGAAACCTTTAACAGCGTGCTTGGCTTTTTCTGAGTCTGGTCCAAGCATTTGATGAAAAAAGTGAGCCTCAGTAAGTGGTTTAAACGGCTGGTGTGCAGGAGGTGGGTGTGTGTAAGCTGTTGTGACAGTTTAGCTGGTCCTGCTCCAATTGGTTTCGCGGCGCTAATCGTCCGGAACTGCAATTCCGGGCCTTGCTCCTGCACCTTCTTGTTAAGCTGTGAAATATTGAGATGCATGTCGCTCCAATGGATTTATTAGTAAATTAGATAGTCCCCAGACCTATTGGTAACACCAAGAGATACAGAGCGTTCTGCAGCCTGATGTCATTTTCTGATGCGAGCTTCGTGAAAACAGAAAACAAGATTGATGAAAATTTTAAAAACCTTGCCAGCCAGCATTTCTGAAGAGTCAAAGATAATAAAGCCAATTATCATTTAACGAAGATAAATTTTTCCCTTGGGCACTGGCAATGCTTAAAAAAAAAAAAAAGTAGTAGGGAAAGATAAAAGTTGGGGACTGAAAATTGAACTCCTGGCTTGGTTGCATTACAATTAATTTAAAGTATGAGGGTGTCATGTTGTTCTGCCCAACTTCCACTTACAACCAGAAGGATTTTATTCTGTTATGGCAGACATTGACATGAGGCTAAATAGACCCTGTTTGTCTCTGCTTGGTGCCTATTTTGTTCTTCAGTTTAATATTTCAAGACATAAACTTTACAGAAGGCAGAAGTCCCATTTCAGGCTCACAGGGACTGAATTTACCTCAAAGTTCTTGTTTGTTTGGTTTTCTCCTGTAAAGGAAGGCTCTCATGATTGCACAGGACATTTAGGTCACTTTTAGTGTCTGTAAGAATGAAATATTCCTTATGTTGTCAGGAAAGAAAGAGGTGGAGGTGAAGTCCCCCATTACCTGTAGGTGTGTTTGAGAGGATGTTCCTCTTGACATCCTTCTGTCAGGTGTGGTAAGAAGATAAATTTTCAGAAGATTCTGAGCAGACATTTTCCTCCCTGGAAGAGAGCATTTCACTAACATGATTTTCTGTATTAACCATCAGGGTTTGTTCAAATCAGCAGATGCTGAGGATCCTTCATGGATGTGTTTGAAGCACAAAAGGCATGAATTTTTCATAGCCAGTCCCAGCTTTCAGGTGTAGGCAGGAAAAAGGGAAAAAAGAATGGGCTGGCACCCCCAGGGAACAGATATTTCTAGTCTGATGTCAAATTCACACAAGCTCTATAGACTTGTCAGACTGGTTTTAGTTCATGCCAAGAGAATTGACTTCTTTTAGCCTCTCTGGGTCAGTGCTGTGGAGGTGAATTTAGTGTTTCTATGATGTTTTTTTTTACGTTTTGGTGTTATTTTGGCGAGGGGAAAAAGAAGGAATATGGGATGAGATGAAATTGCATTTCTGTGCCATGACTCTACCTGATTTCCCAAGGCTGTGACCAAATACTGGGGAAGTCCAAGAGAGCAGAGCTCAGCCCTCTGTGAACTGGTTTAGGTCAGTCTTTGAAAGGATCACATTTCTTCCCCATTTCCTCAAAGGTTTTGCTCTCTCTCTGTCCAGCAGGATTTCCAGGAAGGATATTGTGGTGGGTTCCATGAGTAAATGTGAGCCTTTGGCTTCGAGTGCCACTGAACATGTGATTGACATTAAACAAGCCTCAGTTATCCAAAATGTTAATTTGAAGGAGTCTGTGGGAGTGTTTGGGGTCTAACCCTCAACCCTAAGGACACATTCTGTGTAAAAGCCAAATTTAATACCCTGATCAAATA
Source organism: Dicaeum eximium (assembly GCA_013396995.1). Taxonomy (NCBI): domain Eukaryota; kingdom Metazoa; phylum Chordata; class Aves; order Passeriformes; family Dicaeidae; genus Dicaeum; species Dicaeum eximium. The sequence goes on from VWZP01009288.1 coordinate 1,327,988, forward strand.
CTTTCAAAGTGCTTTTTCTTCTATTGTTGCTCTATATTAAAAGACATACATTTTAAATGGGGATCTTTTTTCTTTCTTTGAGAATAGAGTGCAATTTACACACATCTCAAATGCATGGTTATGTATTTAAGTCAAACACATTTTAATAACAATAATAGCTGTAAGAAAAAGAACTAAATTGAGTTAGTGTTAAAGATTTGGGTTTGATATATTGGAACAAATGTTAGTTTAAGCTTTATCCAGAGCTGGCAATTTCAGTGGGGGCTGATGTTCTCAGTGCTTTACTGTATCATCTACTGCAAAAAGTGACACTGTACTGCAGTGTAGACTGATTTTATATGCATTACAAAGAAGTAACAGATGATGTTCAGGATTTATCAGCCTTCTTGGACTCCAAATTTCATTGTTAGGTTTTTTTAAAGCCTCAGCCAGATCTCTTCCATAATTCTCTGCCTTTCTTCTCCTTAAAGGAGAACTTTGCTCACCTTTAACTGCAGAGATAGAGAAGGAAACCTGTGGTTAAAATGATAGATTGCTAAACTGCAGGAATAATAAAGGTGAGCCAAGAAACCTGTGTGGCAGCTCAAGCTTTTATTCTTGGTTTTTCCAAATATGCTATCAGTGCTCTTCCTGATAAATAGCAGAAATATTGGTTGGTCTCCAGTTTCATCTTCTTCTGGACTATTTTTGATCAAACTTAGTGTCACACAGAGTGCATCAGCTGCAGCCCCTGCCCCAGGCAAGCAGAGTTTCCTCTGCTGGTGGCTTTTGTCATGGAAATATGATAAAATGAACTTTCTGTAAGATTATTTCACTCTTCCTATTAAAGAGAACTGAAACAGCCTAAATCAGCATAAAACCTATTCAAATATCTGGCACTTAATTTTCATCATATTGCATCAACAAATGTAATGAAGCTTTAAATGCGTGGTTTATGGGCAGAATAGTTATTTCCTTTTCTCCCAAGTGCAACAGAACAAGCCTGCTGTTATGGGGACTCCTCACTGGCTGGTGAAACTACAGAACTGCACCCAAACCAAGTGTCTGTTCCCTCAGCAGATGCACATACATTATGCATGTTGCTCTGGAAAAACAGCAAATGCTGAGGTTTCTATAATCAAACTTATTATTTTAACGTGTTACACTTGTCTGTTTATGAGGTTTGGGGGTTACAGTGACTGAGAGAGATCTGGAATGCACACACAAACACGGGCTCCAAACCCTGGGTTGTCTCCTAAACCCTTTATTTATATCTGACACATGCAATTAATCTCTCCCTATCTCTAATCACTTTTGCTATTACATTCATCGGGGTGATTTGTATCCTATCTCTGTCACTGCTCAGTAATTGATATGTGGAGATAAGGGATTCTTAGAGGACACAAACAAGGAAAAGGGAAAATTGAATTTACCTTGCAATCATTTTATAAAATGTGACACCCATCAATTATACATGCCATCCAGGAAAATGCCATCTTGAACAAACTGCGATGATTTGTTGGAAGATCAGCAGAAGAAAAATGCCAGAAAAGTTTCCCAGAAAGAAAAGTATTGCTGGTTCAACAGACTTTTCAATCTCATTGGCCCACCTACCGTGTTTTTAAATAATACTGTAGAATTTACAAAGAAAGTATCATTTTTGATCCGTGTTTTTCTCCAGTCAATCTTTTACTAATACTTCAGAGTGGAATAACATGAAAGGGAGCTGTTAAAATAAACATTGTTTTGATCAGACATAAAAAGATTATGTTGGTTACTCGAGATTGAATCATCTTTCATGGGCAGAAATGGTGAAATTGATAGTATAATCCAATTCCAATTTAACCACGTTCTGTCATGAGCATATTTCTGTTTAGTTTCTCTTTTCCATTTCAGTGCAGTGATAAGCGAACTAATTTTCTCACTCTTGTGTAAGTACTTTGTGCTCATGATTAGTTCTAATTGCTGGCATGAGAGCAGTAGCTCCTGTCCATACTTGTAAGTTTAAGCACTAGTGTGGGATCTTGGAAAAGCTTTTTAATACGTACTGATAATGCCATAAAAACGAGTATATAGATGAATAATATAATAACAGTAATAGAAATCATAAAACTGAGAAGATTTAAGTCAAACAAGGTTCAGTGCTGGCAGCTTCCCGTGCCCGTCAGTCTGGCAAAGAGTCTTTTCCCTGGAACTATTTATCTCTTTATCCTGCACACCCCAGATCCAACTGCACTGCCTAAAATCTCCCAGAGCAGCCAGAAGCCCAGTGATTTGTAGGCATTTGTACAGGGCTTTGCATTCCAGTTCCTGTAAGGATCATAATGCTGCAGCTTTAGGAGGAACAGCTCCTGGAGGCTGGTGCATCAATTTACTCCTTTCCAACATTAACTCCTGGTTTCTTGTGAGTCTCCTTCTGCTGTGCCAAATTCCTGGAGTTTTCCAAAGAGCTGACTTGAAGGATTTTGCTTTGATTCCCATCTTTACACGGAGGGATGTATTTAAAGTATAATTCTCATTTATTTTAAGTTGGCAAACTCTTTTGAATGTGATTTTTTCTAAGAAACTAAGAGCCTGTAACTTACTGAAGCGAGCTTGGGCTGAAATATACTTTTTTAAGGAAAAACAAACAAACAACCTCATTTAAAAGAAAAAAATCCAAGATTTGGACTTTGATGATCCTTGTGGATCTCTTTCAACTCAGGATAATCAATGATTCTCTGATCTATGGCTGTGAGAGCCCTGTCCTGGTCTGCAGTGAGACAAGTTGTCCTGGCTGGTCTGTGAGTGACAGTGCAGAGACACCAAGCTCTGGCTTAGGAAAACAGTGACAAGCATTTTATTTCTTATGAACCAGATAAATTTGCAGCATGTAAGGTGTTTTGAGGGTTTTTTTAGTCATAGAGGGACTCCTCAATTTGGAAAAGAAATACTTCAGGAGCTATTTGATAGCATTCTTTAAACTGTTGTGCTAAGCAAGCTTGAAATGTCTTCTAAACAATATAGATAAGGAACAGTAAATATGGTCAAAACAGATGTTTAGTGGAGTATGTTCTGCTAAGCCTAAATATATCCTAAAAATCCCTGCACATGCCAAAGGTCTGTGTGGCAGAGCTGCCCTCCCAGCATCTTCACAAAAGCTAATTTTCATCTCCGGCTTTCACAAACATATGGTTGCTTGAGGGTTATCGTTTTTAAAGCTCTTCATATTAAAGATGTTTTTAATTTCTTCTCAATATACATCATAAAACAGGAAAATTGAATAAGAATGGGAAAGCCTTGGATGTCTGTCTCATCCTTCTGCCACAGAGACGTGATTTGTCCAAGTAATTGTGGGAGTGCAGACAAGAGCCTGGCTATGGAAAAAAATGGAAAAATAGTGATTACAACTGCAACCCAAGAGAGTCAGGACAGGCAGGATTCAAGGTCACCCATAGAGCTATAAATATTCTTTTTAGATTTTAGTAAGGACTTGCTATGAATTTTTAAGTAATTTAGAATAATTGGTCCTTCCTACCCCATTTGTAATAGGAAGAGAAACTCAGACCTGGCCATAACCTGGGTTGCTTCACCTGATGTATGGAAAAGCTGCATTGATTTCCTGTCCCCTTGGCTGTACCGTGGGAGCTGTAAATTTCCAATCCAGGATGTTTGTTATCCTTTGGTTTTGTCCTGCTCAGTTTCACACATTGTTGTGTGCAGCTGGGGAGTGGTTTAGGCATTGGAGCAATCCAAGATTTGATTTTTTTTTCCCTACAGACTGTGCTATAATGTGATGGAAACACTGTTTTCTTTTCATGTGCAGACTTTTGTCTACACTTTCAAGCCCTTAAAAAGGCAGACTTTGGGATTATGGATTAATTTTGAGGGTGGATAAATCATTCTAGCTATGGAATGTGTGAACAAAGTTACAGCTCCTTTAATACTGGAGAACATAATTGTTAAATAGCATATCTTTAAAGGACTGCAAGCTTTCTGTGATAAAGATGGAGCACAGCAATCAGAAAAATGCACACAATGTCCTGGTCTCCAAGGCCCTATTTGTGCAAAATTATTACTAAATTTTGTCCAGCCATGTTTGCTGTTAAATATCTCTACAAGCTGAGGATGAAGTAACTTCTGCTGTTAGTGTGTAGGGAAAACACTGCAGTGGAAAATGTTTTGGATAAAGAAGGAAAAGCAGAGTAGTTGTGTCTGGTGGTTCTTTTTTATTCCTCGCTCATTCCTTCCGCACTAAGAAGAGATAAAAGACAATTTTGCTTTTTCACTCTACGTGGCTGCATTTTGATCTGCTCATAAACCTGACTTAGTAAAGTCTTGGTGGAGGCTTAAAAAGCCAGCAGGGTTGTACTTTCTGCAATGCTGGGAAAGTAACTGCAAAGCCCGTGCTGCCTTCAGCCATCCTTGTGGATTTATCAGGTATCTGTGAGTGATACTGTCAGAGCTATTAAAGAAAGTAATTGGTAGTGAGTGATTAAATTGCAGATGGCCTTTTCAAGGTGATTATGAATATTAAATCAAGTCAGTAAAAGCTAGCTAAAAAGGCCCGTGAAAGCAAGAAGTGAATATGCTGGGGAAAATGGCACGAAAAGAGGCTCTTGCAGGCATGCCATGCTCATCCAACCCCACCAAAGGTCTGTGTGGCAGAGCTGCCATCCAACCAACCAAAAAAACCCCAGACAGCAAGAAAATTCAAATGGCTGTGTTGTAGGCACACAGCTTGTGGTCATTGGGAGTGGGGCTGTGGCTGAGCCTCCTCCCTAAAGGGCTACAGCTGTGTGGGACAGGTGACAGGTACTGGAGGGAATGAGCCATGGGGTGCTGAGGGGCACTGACTAATCCCAAAGGGTGGAGAGGACACACAGGTGGGATGCATGTGAGACCAAGAGTTTAAAAGCTTGTACTGAGGAACAATTAAGAGCAGGGCAGATGCCTCAAGCCTTTTTTAGTGCTGGATGTGGCTCCACCGTCCCTCTGCTGTGTGGGTGTTCTGTGTCAAAGGAGGTGGAACTAAACATCTCCCTTTTTAGGCTGTGAATTCCCCTGTGCAGAGAGCTCAGTGCATCTCACTCCTGTTTTACCCAGAACTTTACCCCAGGTCCGGGGCTGTTGTCACTGATGCTTCTGCAGAGTCCCCTGTGCCATTAACAGCCATCTTCTCCTGTTCTTTCCCAATTGCAAGTGATTATGACAAATGTTTCTGTGCCACATCGTCCTGGAGCAAGGCCAAGAAATACGGTAAAGTGACTTAATTTCATTTGGTGATCTTCATCTCACAAAGCAAAGGTTATATGGGAGTTGGTTTTTAGCTGAAAAATCTAAGGTTCATTTTGTTCCGTGATTTAAACTGAAAAATTCAAATGCAAACAGAGAGAAAAAAGCCTAAAAAATAAATATCTTCATTTTGAGCCCTGCTGACTTAATTTTAATACAAGTGCAGAGTGCTTTCACACAGGTCTAAATAGCTTGTGAACTTGGAGCCTGAGGGTTGTTTTTCTTGTGAATATTGTGATTATGGACTCATCACTTTCGGACCAATTTCACGCTTTCAAATAGAATTTGGTATGGTTGCTTATACCTCAACATATTATTATTGTATTGATCTCCAACATCATGCTGACCTATCTAATCTGCTCTTAAACTGTAAAACACCATGGGATTAATTCTGAAGATTTATATAACTGTGCTTTGCAATTATTATTTATTATCTTTAGTGCAACAAGGATCATTTGTTTAATCATTTGAGGAGCCCTTTCCCCTTCAGACAATATTTCTGCTTACCTGAATTTTGTGGTCACTGTAATGTCAGTGGTTTTGTTGCATATTGATTCTTCATATAAATTAATGTTCTTTCACTTGTGGGTATTCCCTTGGTAAATTTGATAGAGAATTCTGCTGATTTCACTACAATAACACAGATTTCTAACCTTGTTAGCTTAGGAGCTGGTCTGTGACCTCTGTGACAAACATTTGTTTGCCAGCATTTTAAAAGCTTTTTATACCATGCAAGTGTTTTTAAAGCTTTTCTAAAAATTGTTCAACTTGATTGCTTTGTGGATTGCCTGTCAGTGCAACAGGTGTGTTTCTTAAGGGAGAGGAGGTTTAACCAGATGTTCAGCACTTCCCTGTAACTGTGGAAAGACAAGTAATGTAAATAGCCAATGCCCAAGATGTTACAGGGCATTAATAAAGAGGATTTTTTCTACTGAAAGAAGCAGTGAGTTAGAGTAAGGCAATATTATGTTTTTCCACCCTCAAGAAGACACTTAAGTTTAGCTTTTCTCTAAATTTTGACTCAAGAGGTGTCGTGTATAAAATGTAAGCACAGCCAGTGGGTCCAGGCTGCTTAACATTGAAAGCATCTTAAGAGAGTTTGGATTAGCAGTTGCCACGTGCTTTTGGGGGAGGATATTGATCACTTCTGTCATGTGATTGATGTGGTGTGTTCTAACTTGGAGGCCCTGGGGTGCTTTTAGAAGTGGTACTGTGGGCCAGGGCATCATCAGCAAGCACAGCCCTGGTCGAGAGGAGGTGAGGAGAGGAGGATTGATTAAACTGGGGCTGACAGCTCTGGGTGTCCACTGCAGAACAGGGGCATTAGCACCTCAGAGGCTAATGGGGTGAAATATGGAATCTGGCAGATCTTTTAGGACATGACTGTTGGGTTGCTGAGCATAATGCAGAATTCATTTTGAGCAAACAAGTCCAGGGTGGTTGCGCATTTCTGTTACAGCTTGTAACGATGTCACTGCAGTCAGCTGGGCTACTTGAGGAAGGCTTTTTTTTTTAAGATTTAAAGGTGGAGAAAGCAGTGGAATTCTTAAAGTTCACAGATAAATCTTTTTTTACAAGGTTGTTACAAATGCTTTCGGAGGATGTTTGTAATGGAAGAAGTGACAGACCTCTAATTAGTGTGGCAGCATGAGGCTGTAGCAGCTGTGAGAGGGATAAAGTAACACTGTTTATTTCGAGTTTATGGCCAGCAGATGCAGGTAGATAGTGTTTTTCTTGGTTCATTCCTTCGCTGCACATACAAGAGGAGGTGTTTTTAATTTTGTCAAAATATTTCCGAGTTGTGAGGCTTAAAACGTACAAGTTATGAGTTTACTGTGAATAATGACCAAGCTGTTTTCTTGCAGCCTTTGCACACACTGGTTCTTTAAAGCAGCTTCTTTTCAGATCTATATTTTGCTACTTTTAAAGAAATAAAGCTATTTTCTGTGTGTTTCAAGAGGAGGTTTATGAAGTCAGCTGACAAGACTTTATTGCAGTTTTTAAAAGACTGGATTTTAACGAGTCTATACTTGGTTTGTGTGACTCAGGTACTCGATTTCACTTCCATTTCAGAAAATCACAAACAACTTTGACTTTTTAGTACCTTAATATCACATTTACAGATGCTTCATGGCACAGCACAGCAGCAGAACGGGGAGCACAAACCTCATTTGTGTGTTAATGCTGGAGGTGGCGTGTTTGTCATAAATCCTTATCCTTAACTGAGTGATGTTCTTTAAATATTTATCAGAAGTGAATATGAATTACCTGAGTAATGTTTGTGGTGTAGAAGTTTGTCAGTTGCATCTTTGAATAAGAATTTTCCTTACTTATTTAAAGTAAATTTAACTTTTATGGTGAGGCATCAAGGTGTGTGATGTGTAGGAAGTTCTGTCCATGAGTGCAAACAGCAAACACCAACTCTGTGCTGCCCACCCTTGTGCCTCCAGAGGAAATGGTCCCTGGAAAAACACTGGAATACCTCTGTAATCCACCTCACTTCAGCCTCCTGTTGTGTTTGTCAGACACAGCTATTACAAAAACAGGGGGGAGCACAGTTTTTATGGACAGTGTGTGTTATAAAAAATAGGATGTTTTGTGAAATCTGTAGGCTTTTGAAATATAGGACAGAAGCCTTTCTTTTTCTGTTTTGTAAGGGCACAGTGGTTTGTTTTAAGTGGTCTCCATGTCCTCAAGTGTAGTGAGCCTGTGGTTAGACTGAGACAAAGGTGAGCTGAATTGAGTGACTGATTCTGGGGGAAGAGAGACATCAAAGTTGTCTAATGCTCACTCTGACCTCTGCAAATTCAGCACTGGGAAGGGAGGGGCTTGTCCTTACAGCCAGAGTTGTTCCTTTTGATGAGCCCTTAAGAACAGTGAGATATCTCTGCTTTTCATCCTTGATCACCAAGAGAACTTCAAAATCTCCGTTTCAGAAGGAAATCCTGGGTAGCAGTCTCTGGAAACGTGCAAAGCTCACCAGAACTGCATGATAGGGAATATAAAATCTCAGTGAAAAGTGTGGATCCTGACTGAGGGAAGGAGTGCACTGAATCAGAAAAACACATCTGGCTGGGAATGCATTGGGTTGTAGATCACAGTTTTATGAGTTTGCAGAAGATGGGGACAGTTCTGTTTTTTACTTTTTTTCCCCCCTCAGGAATGTATTATTGCAATCCATTCAAAAATTGCAAAGTAAGCTTAAGAAGAAATAAGAATCCTCTGTAAGTCACAGCAGGTTGTATTTTAAGCAATTCTCATTTTGCCATTTTCCTCTGAATTTGTCAAACAGTGAATTTTGAAACAACATAACCAAGTTGTTTATGCAGTTAAGGATTTATGGGAATGTGATTCTCATTCACAAGGGGAGCGTGTGTGCGTTTGAATTCCTTTTTACAATATGCCACCATGATCCTGAAGTGATTCAGAGATTGATTTGTAAAACATTCTGAATCAATTAAGGCTTTAATCAGCAAGTGGCAAACTTCAGATGGCTCGTGGACTAATTTTACCATCTCCCATCAACATGAACCTAAGCTGGAAAAAGAAAACAATTAAGAGGATGTAATTATCTGTCCTGATTACTGAATTAGAAGAGTTTGTGTTTATTCCACTGCTATGCAAAGGGAGAAATCTGCTTTGAAAAACAATTTGAGGCAGCTACTAAATTGCCAAGGGGTTGCAGGGTGCAGTGTAGATATTTGCTAGGCCAGTTTTGGAAGAGGTTTGTAATCCACAGCTGTCAGACAAGTTCTGGCTGTGGCGCTTCGGAGGCTGTTGCCCGACAGCTGCGTGGTGCACCCTGCAAGTCCTTGTGCTGAGAGGATTTTTGCTCCCTGTGCTTAAAATTTGAGTTTTTGAGACAGTCTCATCTACAGTCACTTGTCTAAGCACATCTCGGGTCTTTATATCTGGTGATCAAAAAAAAAAAAAAAGAAATCTTTCTAGAAGGGAGGAATTGATGTTAAAGTTCCCATATGAGAACAAACTGTGCAGAGAGCAGGGGTGGAGGAGCATCCCTGCATGATCAAAGGGTCTCGTTACTCTGTGGTGGTACCAAGCAGAGTCATTTTAAGTTATTGGTTCTTTGCTTGACATCAAATGAAATAAACTTACGGAAATACAGCAAACTATTACATAATTCTTTCCCAAACCAGACTTTGAGATTTGGTCAGATTTTTATTTTTGGCTTAGCAGAGAGATAAACACATTTTGTGATAGACCTTTACTTGCCCTTTAATATTGTCCCAGATGTGATCAGAATCCACAAATTGCATAAAACCTCTCATAAACCCCCAGCTTACAACACTAGTGTGATTTCTCTCGGAATATTTAGCACAATGTTAATCCTGCCATATTTAGCTGCCATGCTGAAGGATTGTTGCTGCATTCTGTGCAAAGTTTAGAATAAATGCCCAGAGCTCCAGTGAGTTATAGGTCAATTACAGTAATTGGAAGGAAAAGTAAACAACAAACCTTAGCAGTATCCAGCAGGAGTGATGCCTTTATTTTTTATTAATGAGGAGTAAGCAAGCCTGTCACCAATCACTGACTTTGAAAAATGTGCCATATAACTTACTCCTATAAATGGTATCATTTCTATGTAGTATATGTGTCTCTGGGCAGTACTGGGTTTATTAAATACTGTTGAACAGAATTTTCAGTTGAATGAGATTAAAACTGTCATGTTAAGAAAAATGAACTTTATTTAAGCAGCAAGAGATAAAGCTGCCTCATCAAAGAATCACAAAATGGTTTGGGTTACAAAGGACCTTAAAGATCATCCAGTTCTAGCCCCTGCCCTGGGCAGGGACACCTTCCACTGTCCCAGGTGGCTCCAAGCCCCAGAGTCCAGCCTGGCCTTGGACACTGCCAGGGATCCAGGGGCAGCCACAGCTTCCCTGGGCACCTGTGCCAGGGCCTGCCCACCCTCACAGGGAAGAATTTTTTGGTGTATTTGAAGGACTGAGCGAGTTCAAGACTGTAACCTGGTTTGGATGCACAGTGCAGATGTGCTTTGTTCTCAGACCCCTCAGCAAGCCTGGGTGTTGCCAAGGGTTTGCCAAAAGTATCTGGGACAATCATGAAGGTGGTGTGGATTTACCATGAGAAGAGAGTTGGTTGTACTGTGCCTGCAGTAACATTCTGATTTTAGTGTCATCCAAAGTCCCTGTTAGGTGTTGCACCTTTGGGATAAATATTTGAGAGGAATTCTTCTGTGAAGAATGGAGCTCATGTTATTCTAGCATTTTTCCATGCAGGTTCTTAATACAGGAAATACAGGAACTGAGGAGTCTTATTCCTAAAAAATGAGTTCTCAGGGATGTATCCATTGTGGGCTCCTTTGGGTCGTTGACCTGGAGCTCTTACTGATCTCAACTATCTTGAAAACATTCCAAAAGTTTCTCTACCTCTTCATAACTATCATTGCTCATAGGATTCAGAAATTATTGATGGAAGGGATCTATCTGAGAGTGGCTGTAGTGCTGCTTCACACAGGCTGAGGTGTGGAAGGAGGTGAAGCACATGGTTGAAGGAAGGGAGTGAATTGCAAGAGACAATGAGCTGGTGGGAAGGAGGGATCTTCTGCCAGGGCCAGCTTCCAGCCCTGTGTTAATGGACAGGCAGAATTTCAGACAAATGTCATCTAAAGACATCAAAGTTTCGTAGAGAAGCCAGCTTTGAAAGGCCACTTTACGAATGGCTCGGGGAAAAGGACAGCCTGCAGTCAGTCTGGTAACCAAAGGGCAAATAAATGTTAAATCTGATTTCCCCCCGAGACAATGAGCAGATTATTGAGAATGGGGACTTTATTCAGAGCTCCTGCCTCTCCTGGAGAAATCCTATCAGCAGGACAGGTTTTTGCTTACCACCACTTGGCAAGGTTTCTTTATTTACCAGCTGGGTCATGATGTATGTGAACAGACATCTTGTCTACAGGAAATCCAGATGGGCTCCCTTCTCTATCCTTTATTCTCCTACTGGATGCAAAAGGTCAGAAGTAAAGCAGCAACAGGAATTCTTGCTGCCAGCACAAGATGCTCTTGACTATGCCTGCATCAGTACCAGAGACTTTAATTTCCTTTACTCTGAACTAAGGTTAGACTTGCTGAAAGGTCATTCTCTGTGCAATAGGGTTTGTTCTGCCGTTTGTTTTATTTATTGAAAACAGCCTCCTGCCCGAGAACAAGGTTGTTTTCCCTGCTATTGCCTCCCCTCTTCTTAAGTTGCTTTTGAAAGGTGTTTCATTACTTGCTAAGCTCCAAAGTGATTTTTCTGGTGGTGATAATATCAACTTGCAAAACCTTTGAGCTGGGTGTTTTTATCTTAGAACTCCAGTGGTGCCTGTTGCATAAAGAGATGGTGACATTTGGAAGTGACCCTGACTTTATTAACTCAGGCATTGAGAGAACCCTGGAATTATCCTGATACATTTCTGTCAGCTCCCCCAGACTCTGGGGATCAGCTAGAGACCAATGTTCTCATCATACAACTTCCCTTGGAAAGTCAAATCTTTTCTTTAATCAACAAATGTTAAAAACTGGATTTTAAATCTTTCATTTCCAGTTGGTTCAAATTTATGGCTTCAAAAATGCACAGGTGACAAACTTCTAAAATGGATCAGACTTCCTTCCTTATAACTGTGAGAACTTCTTCTGTAGGAATACAGCTGTTGCTAAAATGCTGTCTCCTCTTCTTGGCATTCATTTTCATACTTGGTCAGACAATTCAGCAATTCAAACTGGGTTTTTTTCACACACCTGGGACAAAAATTGGGACCAACAGAACATGATAGCTTTAGGATTAAGGATGGGTTGGTTTTTTGGATGATGGAGTTCTCTGGTCAGGCATGGGAGGATTTTGTTAGATATTGGTCTTATTATGTAATTCACTAAATGTGTTTATAGCTCCAGATGGCTGGATTTAAAAATAAAATTAATAAATTATCTTCAATCACTTTTAGAGTGCCTTGTGTATAGCCAGGTATAACCAAAGCATTATATAGAGAAGTATTTATGGGCTGCTATGAAAGGAAAAATATTTACTTTAGAGATTCTCCTTGCTCAATAAAACACTGCAGAAGAGCCCACAAGAATTGTCAAATATTTTGGACGTTTGTGAAAAAGGAGCTTATTTGGGACTGAATGATGTCTTGGGTTTCTGCCTCCCAATATAAAAGTGAAGTAACCTGGAAACTGTATCTGGCAGGGGAAGTGTGGCCTTGTATTAAAGTCGTTTCTGGCGGTGTGAGGGAGCCTTGTAGGCCTGATCAGTTTGGCTCAGGCATTGCTTTGTTCAAAGTTAGAACCCATCCATGTTTGACATTTTTTATGTTGCAATAAATATTGGCTGCTGGGGAGAAGCCTGAACACTCTCCTCATGCCACCCAGCTTGAAATTATTTTAAATAGAATCTAACAATGTCTCTGTATGCTCCAAAGCGAACAAAGACGGATTTCTCTCTCCCACTCCATTCCACGGAGTGGAACTTCCTCCCTTCCTCCAGAGGGCCAATATTCCTTGATTAAATGTAAAAAAAAAAAGGCCTATTCTGCTCTTTCTTTTCATATCAAATGCCCATAAATGAGAGATTTGTGTGTGTAAGATGCAAGCACAAAACCCTGAACAGAGCTGATGATAACCCCGGCCGAAGTTCTGAAAGGAGCCATCCTTTGTTCCCGGAGCTCTGACTCCTGTGATTCCCAGCCAGTCGCTTCCATCTCTCTTAATGTGGCTTTTCCTGTTGCTGTGCAATTATTCCCCTTGTTTTTCTTGGCCTTTGCTGGGGTTTCAGGCTCTGGAAGCAGAGACAAAGGTGGGGAGGAGCGTGCAGGGCATGTGTTGGGGACGTGCTTTGTTCCAGAGGCTGGGGCAGCTCTCTGGGTGTCTCTAAAGCAGGAAGGGACCTCGTGTCCCCCGTGTGACCTCTCAGTGCCACTCTGGCCCTGCTGACACCAATGGCCAGGCTCAGCCTGTGTGTCTGGCCGATAGGTTTTGCACCAGCTTTGTTTGTGCTTAATGCAGCGTGTTCCATCCTCTTCCTCCCCTCCCCTGGCTTAAAACAAACACTCCCAGGCCCAAAGAGCTCCTCTTGCTTTTAGGAAGTTACAGCCTGAGTTGGAGCAGAGTGGTGATCTGATTAAAGTGATTAAAGCCATATACAGAATGCATAATTAACCTCTGCCCCCCTGGCTGTCACGGGGAGCTGGTGCTGTCTCTCTCCATGGCAGCAGGCGTATGCTCCACGGCTATTTTATTTTAGGGTTTTTTTCCTGGAGAACTTTAATCGCTTGAGATAAAGAGCCAGGAGAGAGAGATCAGGGCTGAATTAATCCTCTCAATGGCTTTATAATTTCCCCACTATTCTGCTGCTGGTAATCAAGAAAAATAATGCTGCCTTAATCCTGGACGCCAAGGTCAGTCATCCCTGAGCTTTTTGATAGGAAGGATGTCATTATGGAAAGACTTGTTAATGAACGTAATTTTCCTTGCCTACTTTGGGACTGGCAATATGGAGGTGATTTCTTATTCCTGGTGGAAGAACAGTTCTTGGCTGGAGCAATAATCTGCTGATTTTGATCATTGCCTAACAGCTGGCTGGGGCAGCCGGACTGACAAAGGCTGTTTGGGGACAGGAGGTGTCCCCGGCCAGCCAGGGCTTGGCCACAGCACCAGAGGCAGTTCCTGGGATCAGCAGGTGAGCGGGAGGGCAGGAGGATTGGAACAATTCATGGAGAGAACATATGCCTGTCCTCATTAGGTCTGGCCTTGCCAGACAGAGGCACAAACTGGAGCCTGGAGTACATTTTCTGGTGTGACTTCAACCTGCCACCGTTTCAGTTCTAGAAAAACCCCCTCAAACGTCAAAAGTTTTGTTTCCAAACAGAGGTGAAGAAGTTTTTTTCAGCTGTTTCCTGAAGCCTGATGTTTAGAACACCTCACAAAGCTGCTGCTGTAAATAATGCTGCTCACCATCACATTTAACTGAGTTCTGCAATGCTTCCCAGATTAGAGATGGTGAGAGATACGCCTGTCACCGAGAGCGAAGGCTGAAAGTGCTAAAAAGGCAGAGCTGGCACACGAACAAATCTGATGTTAATGGTGGGCTCATCTTGTGAGGAAGCAGATCAGCAGTGCTCGTGTCTGGAGAAAAAAGTGTGAGGGAATTTTCAAGTTTGTCCCCATAGCCAAGGTTTGGGTTAATCCTGGGAGATTATTCTGTGTTCTTGCTTCTCACATTCATGGTTGATAAAATCTGAGGGGGATGGAATGTGCAGAGGATATTAACACTCCGGCCTTGTGCAGAACAAACCCTTTCTTCTGGGAGCCTCTGTGAAGAATTGTTAATTTTTGACTCTGCTTTTTGCTGTCTTGCAACCCATAGCATTCAAACCATGAAGCCTCCTATTTATGTAAAGTCACTGGGAGTTCAAAAATAACAAAAAAAAAGAAAACACCATTGGATACTTGGTTTCATATGGATTCAGAATGCCAGTCTCCCTCATTACTGATTCCTTACAGAAAAATATTAAATGCAACTTAAATGCAAACACACACTAGAGAAGAACAGGATAAAATCCATTTTCACTTCTTCACTTAGAAATTCAAATAATTCAATGGACAAGGCTTTGTTGCACAGTTCTGTGAAGTTTAGTGCTGTTGTAGAGGAGTTGTTTCTTTCATGGCATTGATATTGCCATGATATTGCAAATATTATGCAATATTTTTGCCATTAAAAATTCTGCATAATTAACCTTATCTTATGGTGATGAACAAAAATCATTCTCCAGGAGACTGTCTGAGATTTAAACATTGGGCTAAGATGAGGTGCTGTGAGACAACTTGGGTTTTCTGGCAAAAATATACATTGTTTTATCTCCCTGCTGAAAGTTTTTGGATTGTTTCACAGCAGTCATTTTATCCAGAGGCAAGATGAATTATATGTTGTACCACTTTTTTTCTTTTTTTTTTGGTCTCGGAGATGTTGCTTTACAGCCTCACAGCCAGAAAAAAAAAAATCCCTAATGGCTTTTTGAGTGATATTTTGATGTGACCAAAACAAATGATAGTTATTCTGCTCAATGCATTTTGAATGCAATGTTTTTGGGAGTAGATAGTATTTTAAATGAACTCAGTTATAAGAGTAGGTGAAATATTTATAGTGCCTGACGATGGCTGGAACACAGCCCTCTTGTATTTTTAAATAATGCACTTCTCATTGTCCCTATCCTTCCATATGGAGACTAGGTACTGGCAATTATTATTCTTTTTTCCACAAATGCATGTTCCTTTACATTTGTTTTGGGAAATGAAACGGATGTTAGCAGTAGTTAAGCTCTTGTACAGGGCATGGAGTTCAAGCCCCAAAGAGTCTGTTTGCTTTGATTTGCAGATTTTGTTGTAGAAGCACCTTAAAGTATAAAAAAAGTACAAAATACACAAGTCCTGAACTCCAAAATGATTTCCATTGGAATGTGGAAGCTGCACTGAACAGAAATGACGGCTGCTTAGCCCGGTGTCACAATTCTGATAACAACAAAAAGGAGCATAATTAGTGCTTCACGTGGGGGGGAAAAGGAGCTTTTTACCTGAATTCCTCTGCTCAGTGATTTTCACTTTGTTCCCCATTGAGAAGCAACTCTGACTGAAAATTCAGCTCCTGCTTTGGAGCCCTCCCTGCTGGAGGAGTGTTGCTTTAGGCCATAAATACAGGTCGCTTGTTAATTCCTCAGAAGTGCCGGGGGCCAAGGCCATCACTGCTCATCAGATTGATTTGGTTTGTTATTAAACAAAACAAAGCATGTTCCTGTTTTCCCATGGAGTTCTCCTTGCTTCTCAGTGGTGTGAAGAAGCTGCCTGGGCTTTCTGCAGTCATTAACAGAGACTCAGGCAACCAAGGAGGCTTCCTCCTTCCATTCCCAGGCTGGAATTTGGTTTGTAATGAAAAAATAATGCTCCTGCAAGGGAACACTGTGGTAAAGTAATGGGTTCTGGCTGGATAATTCTGAGGAAAATAGATATTTCTGAAATACCAAAAATACTGGGTATTAAACTGCGTGACTAATGCAGCACTCTGCTTTTGGCCTATTAATTTCTGATGCAAACTGATTAGTAATTAAGCCAGTCATTAGTGTCTTGCCAGAATTAGGATGTTTAAAAAGAGCCATGTTTATGCTTTAATTCCATCAGGTAGAAGATGAGTAAACAGGAAAAACCAAGTTTCCTCTGCAGTATTTTATTAGGGGACATATTCCTCTATCTTGTCCAGATTTTAAGTGTTTGCAGCTGCTCTCTTTAATTTCCAGCAGTGAATATAGGTCACACATCAACAACCTGGTGGTCTGAGAGGAATTATCAGTCACAGAATCCCAGGGTGGATGAGGCTGAAAGGCTCCTGTGGAGTCCCCCCCTTGCTAAAGCAGGTCACTTCCAGCAGGCTGCAGAGGGCTCTGCTCAGGTGGGGTTTGAGCATCTCTGAGGGTGGAGAGTCCTCAGCCTTCTCCAGTGTTTGACTACCCTGGCAATCAGGGAATAAATTAAAATTAAATTAAATTAAAACTCCCTGTGCCTAAACAGAACTCCCTGAATTTCATCCCGTGCCTGTTGCCTGTCGCCTGTCTGTGTCACAGGTGCTGCTGGGGTGATAATATCAGTTTACAGTTGTGTTCCCTGCAGTTTGTTATGGAGACAGTGGGCGAGGCTCCTGGTGGGCTGGAGTTGTTTTCCCACTGTCACCACCTGCCGAAGCCTCTCCTGTACCCGGATGCTGCTGGCAGCATTCAGCACTAAAAGCAAAAAAAAAAGAACCATAATGAGCCGTGCCCTGCAGAGCAGTTATGTGGGATAATTACACTAATAGACACTGGGTTTTACAAAGGCTTTTGCAGATGAAAATATAGGGCACATTAGTGAATAAATCAATGGCAATACTTTAATAGACTGTGGCTCTGATCTTCCCTCAGTGAAACTACTTGATAATGACATTTTGTTCCCTGTATCATTTCAAAACAACAGCGGTTTCATCACAGTTGTAATGACTTTGATAAACCGTCTCATAAATGGGAGGTTGGAAGTTGGACTCCTGGAAGAATTTGGGGATTTCAGCATTTCCATTAATACCCAATATCCCACCAGCAGTGGGAGATTGGGATGTTTGCCATGTAGGATCTCAAGCAGCACAAAGCAGGTGTTCCAAAGCCTTGGAAGCTGCAACAGCAATAATGCAAGGGGCTCATACATTTATATCTTTGTGTATCCACTCTGATATAATTTGAGTTCAATTTACCTGTCAGTGTGTGAGTAAGTAAAACTGGGGTAGATCTGAAAGATGAAGCAATTAAAGTCCCAATATTTTCTTTGAATTTAAATAGCACTTATCATCCAAGGATCCCAAAGCAATTTCCTATTATTAATAATAAGGCTTGATTCATATCTAATGCTTTTCATCAGTATTCCTCAAAAGTCTTTACCAAGATGCAGGTTATTAATTCCAATATCAAAATGAGAAAACTGATGCACAGAAAGATAAAAGTGATTAGCCTAAAATCACTTAGTTAGAGTCAGGGGCAGAAATAAGGTTAGAAATCACATTTTGTAATTCCCGGTCCCATGCTCTTCTCACTTAACAGAATTGACTCCTATATGCAACACAAGGATAATTATTTTATGGAATTTATAAGAGCTGTGTCAAATAATTTCTATTAAAATCCCTCAGTATCTGTCTTCTTTAGGAGACAGGGGTGTAATAAAGTAAGGCAGAAGCACTTAACAGATCAAAATTGATCTGCATTGCTCTGTTGAAGGATGATTATCAGCAGTGATTGATTTGGGTGGTGGACTTGAAGCCCAGATGTGCTGATCCTGGAATATCAGTGCAATTTGCACATATCATGTATTACCTTGAATTTTTTGTGTTCTCTTAATGAACAACATTCAGAATTTTAGAAAGAACAGTTCCTTTCTCTCTGATCAAATAATCCCTGGTATATGATATGATGCACTGGGCTTTCTTCTAGAAAGAGAGGGTCAGGTTCTTTAAAAATAAATAGAGTTCAGATTTCATTGCAGGCAAAATATTTTATTGTGGGCATTCAGTTGAACTGTGAACACCATCTCTGGTGCTGTCCATGAGGTCTCAGAACAACTTTCCCTGATGCTACAGAGAGAGAAGAGACATATCTTGCTTTATTCCCCTCCCATAATGCAGTAAAGTACATACAGGTCTTTGTTCCTTAGTTTTCAAGCTTGGCACAGCTATTTCTGATGACACAGAATAATATTTTTCCTTTGTATTTTGCTGGTAATGAGAAGTCATAGTGGAATATCTGTATTTTCAGGGAGTATTTGAATCAGCTAATTTTTTGCAGTGTATTTTCCTTGTTTTTTCTGTCGCTGGACTGCACTGACTGGTACCAACCAATTATGGGAGAAATAGATATTCCTAAGTTCATCACAGTGCTATTTACTTGCAAGTGGCAGCCAGCACACAATGAAGCTTTTTGGAAGCATCTAAACATTGCATTGGAAATTACAGGGCAGAGAGCAGAAACTAGAAGAATACAATGCTGGAAATTACCTAATGAGTAAAGAAAAGCATCAGTGACCTGAGTCCTTATGGGTGTAATTCCCATCCATGCTAATGGGAATTGTTGATATGAAACCCATCTTTTCTTTTCACCCTCCCCTTTCTCCCTACACACATCACCCAAAGTTGAAATTGCAAAATAGGAAGAAATCATTGGGGAAGAGCATTTTGTGTGTGCTGTCCAATTATTCACATTCCGGTTTGCAAGCCATTTTTTAATTGTTTTTTCTGAAATGAGGCGAAGGTAATGATTACTGTTCAAGCCCCAGATTTTGCAGATAAATGGCCTATTTTAATATGCCAGGATAATGAAGTTACAATATATTATAAGGCAGTGGTGCTAATATTAAACCTTTTGGCCAAGAGGTCGCTGTATTTTCTGTGTTGACCCAGCTGGCGTGGCCTGACTGGAAGCAGAGATTGACTTGTGGAGGTTTCAGCTTAAATCTTGGTCAAACCTCATGTTCCAGCCCAATTCCTTTTCTCTTCTGCTTCTTCCCTGGGACCCACTGATCCCCACAAAGTGATGATTCTCTGCTGTAGCTCTTTGCTAGGGAAATGGGGAAGTTGTGCTGCTTGTTCCTCTTCCTGACCTTGGCGTTGGCACCAGCGGGGCCAGGCAGGTCCCTGCTGTCCCAGGAGGGTTGTGGTGCCTTGGCTGCCTTGGCTCCCCACTGTTACTGAGAATCCCTCCCATTTAGGAAGATGATAATCTCAGGATGCTAATTATCATCAGTTCAAGCTTTGAAGTCTCTCACAATCACAACAGGGAGGAGAGCTGCCTTGGGTAGGGAGGTGATGCTCTGGATGAAATGGTGGGATCACCCCCTGGGGTGAGTGTACTTTGGGAGGTGATGCTTCTGAACCTCTTCATACACAGCCTGCACACCAGGAAAACTCGAGAATGGAAAGAATAAAAAGGTGAGAAAGCATCACTGAAAACTAGGCTGGAAACTGCCTGCAGGGTTTGGCTAATGCAAGGAGAACATCAAGGAACTGGTTCTGCTCTTCTTTGTACCAGTTTAACTTTATTATCCTTGTTTGACTTACTTTGTCATTTAATAGAGAATGGTTTTTAGCTGAGTGCAGTTTGGGGTCTGGTAATTGCAAGGAGAGGTGAAGCTGTGTGCATCTCTTCTCTAATGCTGTGGACCAGATGAGCATCAGGATGTGAATCTGTCAGGGAACCCTGGATAACTCTAGGTTTCCATTTCTTTTTTGTCATTAGTCAGTACCAGGCAGCAGATCTGCTGAAGCATCCTGGAATGACTGAAATTTCTATGAGAATTTCACCCCATTCCTTGTAAAGCTAATTGTCTTAGAGTAGTTGGATAAAAATTAAATTAAAGGCTTAAGAAACGGGGTAGCTGGATGACAGCTTTTGTGTTCCTGCTTCTGAGGTATTTTTATTCCACAAATGTGCTTAAGAAACAAGACCCAGTGTGTAAGAGTTATTTGTTTACCTGAAGCCATCCCTGTTAGAAGCTCTGACAGCCCATGTTCCTTCCCAGGTGTTCCCTGCTCCCCTGCCTACCCATTACTGTGTGAGGAGTTTGCTCCTAATTGACACACCAACTTGTATCCTGGACAGCTTTCATTTGGTGGGGCTTTGGGTAGCATTTTGAGACTCCAGCAGCTTGTTTCAGCAGCTCTCCCTGCAGAGTATAACAAATGCATGGCTGTTAAGCCAGGGTGGTTTCTGAGCAGGAAGATCTGGTGTGTGTGTTTGGGCACTGGGGAGAAGCAGAATGCTCGGGGATTCTCAAATCACAGCAACAGCAAATGCTCACAGGTTGCTGTGACAGGCTCTGCAGATGACAAGAACACCAGTTCCAATGAAACCCTGCCACCATCATTTGTGGAAATCCTGATTACAAATTTCTTACACGAAGCCCTTGCTGTGAACATTCATAGATTAAACCAGACAGCTCCTTTTCGAGTTTTACTTCATCTTTGCTGTGTTTGCTCCTGGGGCCATCTACAGCACATTTTCTGAGATTTAGAGAAAGAGTGAAAAATTACAGTGCATGTAGAGCCATAGGAACATTCTTCAAGATACTGATTTTTATGAAAAAGGGGAGAGGATGGATTGAATGCCAGTCTAGTTATAATTGCAACCACAATATTTTTCAAACTAGGGGTATTGATTGTGTCCTTGAACCAGCAGTGATTGTTTTTATGAAGCTTTATGTTAACCATTAAAACTATTTTAATATTTCTTGGTCTAATTAGATTCTTCTATAGATGGCAATTAAGCAAAAGGGTTGCAGTCAGTTATATTGATGTTAGATCAAACTCTTGCAGCAGTGCTGAAGTTAAATGCTGTCAGCAGTGCTAACCTCAAAATTGTGTGCATTATTTATTGTGGGGTTTGTGTATCACTGGCAATCCAGAATTGCCCTAATCATGCTATGTATGATTAGAAGTAGAAAATGTTTTACCTTCTCTTCAGTACAGGTTCTGTGATAATGACATTTTACAAAAAACTGAACAGTAGTTTATGGGCTGAAATGAGGGAGGATTGTGCGGCTTGCTGAACTTTCATGTGGATTTTTAACTGGCTTTTAACTAATTAACATTAGTGTTAGAGCAAGAGATGTTGTGGGAGATGCAATTAAAATTGTGTCATGCTGTGCTGTTTTCTATTCACTCTTGGATGATACTTCCTGGATCCCCAGTATCATCCAGAGCATGGATATTCCTCATTCTCAAAGAAATCTGAATCTCTCGGAGCAGCTATGCTGCAGTTCTGTTGGATTTTCTAGGGGTCACTTGGATGGACACTGGTAAAATTTACTAATCATTTGCCATTAGTACGAAAAGTTTTTATTTAAATCAGAGCTCCTGAAAGATGTTCCATGCTACCATCCAGATCTTGTGAAATAACCTCACAACATTTTTAAGAGTTGAACTAGGCTACTTCTTTATATTTTTGACTGATATTAAAAAGTATATACTGAGGTATTCTGCAAACAAGCTAATTTTTTTTCCCTTTAAATGAAAATAAATTAAGATAATGTTTAGAATATTTATAGAAGTGTTAATTTGGGAAGCAATGTGAAGTGTTTATGACTGCCAGGCAACCCCCACCACCAGCAGGTTGGAATGGTGATGTGACATGGTCAGGAAAGTCAGAAGCAGATTTTCTGTTCTCCCAGGGTACATCAATTCCAAGTTGTGGCCTCTGCTTGGTGCTGAGGACAGAAATGTGTGAGACTCTTCTGAGCTCCTCAGGGAGAAAACCTCAGCCAGCATTTTGGCAATTGTGAGAGGATCAGGTGATCCTGATTTCCATGAAATAAAAAAGTGAGATTTCATGGCAAAACCAGGCTGTGCAATCTGTATCTTAAATAATGATAGTTAAACATTAAAGAGCCATTTTTGAGCAAGGCCTGGCTTTTTTTGGCATTGATACCAACCTTTTAAAATTAACCTTTGCCTAAGGAATGTAGAGGCTTAAAAAAGCATTGCAGGTTCTATTTCTTACATTTCTGATCAGCACAATAAGGGCTGGGCTGCCTCACTGGGTATTTGTCCATTGTATTGAGCTGAGCACCTTTTCATGCTTGATAACCAAAATGCTGCTTCTTCTTATGTTCTGAGATGTATTTTTATTTTTTCTTATTCCCTCTTATTTACTTGTTTGTAACATAGAAGCTGAGCCTGTTCTTTTAGTTATAAATGCCTCTCAGAGGCACATCCCAAACTGTTGTAGGTACATGAGCCAGGGGGTAAAATTCCTTTGAAAGCAGAGGAAGAGAGGAGACTGTAAAAATGAATATTTTGGACAGCTGAAGAGCTGCCCAAGAATGTTGTTAATTTTCCCTGAAGGTAGCAGTGGAAGGAGTGTTTGTTGCTGTGCTGTAGGAGCCGTGTCTGGCTCTGAGCTGTGCTGCATCAGCAGCTTTCTGGGGAGAGTGCAGCGCTCTGTGTTCAGCAAACAACGTGCAGAATTGCAGGATTAGTTTTTCTCCCATTTTAAGAGACAAAACAAGAACAGACTGTCCCACTGTATTGGAACTTCACCCCCCAACAAAAGCATTTCATAGCCACCACTTACAAAGAACTTGTTTCTCAAGCAGACTTGCAGACACCCGGATTGCTCTCTGCCCACAGAGGTGTGTGTTTGCTGGTGAACTTGCATGTTTTAAAGCCAGTCAGCATCCTTAAAATACAAGGCTCTAGGAAGGGAAACTCTTGATATCCTAAGTTTTTGATGGCATCCATTTCTCTGTTGTAAAATGGTGTTCCAGTAAGATTCCGTCACACCAGCCATGTTTCACCTTCAGGGCTCTGTTTGTTCCTTGTTTTTGTGTCCAGTTCACACTTGAGGTTCTGTGTTTCAGCCCTTTCCAAGGACTTGATTTCTGTGCCTTTTTAGAAGTGTCCAAGGCCAGGTTGGATGGGGCTTGGAGCAACCTGGGACAGTGGAAGGTGTCCCTGCCCATGACATGGGATAGAACTGGGTGAGCTTTAAGGTCCCTTCCAACCCAAACCATCCTGGGATTCTATGAGTCTGTGATTCTTCTCTGAACATTTTCTGCTGCTTTTGGTTTTCTTAATACTCAACTGCAGGAAAAAATATAGAGGAATTTTGAGAACTTCTTGCAATTTTAAGTACACAACTTATCAAAGGTTAATTTTATATAAGAGTTGATAACACAGAGGCTTCTTTTATCTAATATTTTACTTTTCGGTATTGGTCCTTCACACCAGTTCAAGTTACAAAAGGAGTGGTAATCTCCTTGGGTGCTTTAGCACATATCCTCCTTGAAATCTCCACCCCTTCTGCTTCCTTGCCACCATCCTTGCTTTATTTCCTATCAGTGTAATCACCCTTTCAAAGAATACCCACCTTATCCCTATTTCTTGGGGTATCTTTTTTGCCTTTCCTCTAAATCTCTCTGATACATATCAGCTGCTTGTCATCAGCTTTTGAAAAATCAGATTTATCTTCCCACAGCAGGCCCTGCAGGTCCCACCACGCCTCTTCCTCTCCTTCTTTGCTGACTCCCCAGAGAATGTAAACATGCTGCTTATCCCACAGGATGGCACTGCCTAGAAGTTACTTACTGTCATCTGAGATCCCTCATGTTTATGTTGTGCCTATTATTTACAAATTCCTCTTACTTTTAATAGTCTTGTGATGATACAGCCGTTCCAATAAATCCAAAAGTCTTGTCAAAGCTGCTAACAACTCATATTTCCATTACTAAAATGCCTTCTCTTCTCAGGTATTGCTTTGACCTTTACCCTCCCATTTCGTGTCCTGCCGTTTGTTTCCCTCTTCTTCACTTTTGAAGAGATTTATGGCCTTTCCCATCAAGGAGAGATCAGCTCCTGGCTCCCCTCAGCCATTTCCCAGCTCCTTATCTGCTTGTTCTTAGAGTCTCACCTGTGCTAATTTCTATGCTGCTCCTGATTTATATTCCAGGGGAAAAAAAAAATTAATCCTGTGAATCTGCCTCATTAGTGCTACAAAACGCCTTCTGGAAGCATCTCTGTGCTGGGATGCCTACAAGAAAGTTTGAGCATGATCCAGCAAGTTAATATGCTGTCAAATAGAGCTGAATAATTTCCTTCTGGTTTCTTCTTTGGCTGCATCATCCTTGGGAGGGGAAACTTGTGGTTCATAATTTGCACTGCAAGATCTGTGAGGCAGTGACTGTTTCATCTGTGTGATGAACTGTTCCTCTGTGAAGCCCTGCTCCATCTCCTTGACAAGACTCCATCCTAGGCTGGGTCTATCCTGTGCTTTGAGCTGGAATTGCCCTGATTTGGGGAGTACAGCTGAGATATTCTCACCTAGGTGCAGCTTTCTCTCAAATCCATGAACCATTTAATTGCTCATTCTCTGCAAATCCCACCAATGCAAATTCCTTGTTATTTTGGGCTTCTGATTTACATGAAGCCTCAATTTTCTTTGCATGCCCACATTCCTAAATCTTTTCTTTTCCTTTTTAATCTCATGTCCAGGCAAGGCTGGACTTAGTGCTTCGAGTTCTGTTCTTCTGTACTTGCATCTGTTTCTTATTACTGTGTAGCTTCTGCAGACACTGCAGACAGGATTTTTTTAAGAAGATTTATTTCATTTACTTTCTAAAATATTTTCTGATGTTTTCTTTGATGGAACATTGTGTAAAAAATACGGCTTGAATAGATTGTATACAGAAGTAAAGAGAAAATATGAGGCTGTGACAGACTACAAACAGAACTTTGCCAATTTAACTGAAATTTTACAGTTCTGTAACTCAAGAAATTCTTTGGATCTCAAAACTGAAAGGTTTTGAATAGCTCCATAACAGCATCTAATTGCTCCAGCTATTTATAAAAAAGAGAGATTGTAAAACATCAGAGTTCAAAAGTGAGCTATTGCACATGCCCAACAATCTTTTTCAACAATAATTTCATAATGATTTTTAGCTTGAGGACTTTGTGCTGTGCATTTGTAGCAGCCAAATTGACACAATGGAGTGTAATAGCTCCAGAGCAGCCATTACAGTCTGTTGGGTAATTAAAAGCTAAATGGAACGTTGAGAAATGATCCGTACAGTGGGATTGGCTAATTTCTTCCCTTTTGTAGATTTAAGTCACTCAAGATGATGTTATCATTTTTTTAAAGTGGGTTTATATTGTTTAAATCACCATGAGACCCAGTTCGACCTCAGTATGGTATTAAGGAAGACATCAAACTTTCTTGGTGTAGTGAATTTCTTACATTGTCTTCCTCCCATGAAACACTTCCACACTTTTGTTGTCCACTGTCATGGAGAGGATATTTCATCTGGAAATTCCTAAGAAATGTAACTTATTTATCAGGGACACGGCAGCGATAAGAAGCTTCCCTTTTGGTGTGATGTCCCTGTAGACAGAGCACAGGCAGCCAGGAACATTCCTCAGCTTTTCCAGAGAATGGCTTGGGCTGGGAATGGGACTGGGAGAGGTGGATGTGCCCCCCTCACTGCACTGTTTTCGTGGTGCTCCATCCAGCTGCAAACAGCTGGAGCACTAAATGGGGAGGACAAGGAGATGCTCCAAGTGCTGAAGCCCCTCTGCTCTGGAGACAGGATGGGAGAGCTGGGGAGGGACTGGGGACAAGGGCCTGGAGTGCCAGGACACAGGGAGTGGCTTCTAACTGACAGAGAGCAGGGTTAGATTTGTCATTACAGTTGCCAAAACCAATTTTTAATTGGTTTTGAAACAGCATTAAGTTTATGCTTAACTTAAATCTCCTTCCAACTCCTGCACTCTTCTTCTCCACAACTTTACTTCTCCTAACTAAGCACTTTGTGCTGGCTGTTGTCAGTTCATTTTGTGGACCTGTCTGTCTCAACTCTACCCGCTGAAGGGCCACGTTGTGTCTCTTTTATTGATTCTGGGATCCCCTGAGACATGCTCACCCTGGTAATTCAGCAGCAAACATCCTGCCCTTCCATCAGAGTTTGCCCAGAACAAGCTGTTTCTGTTTATTAAGCTTTATTAAGCTGCGTGGTTTTGCTGATCCACAGCCTGGACACTTCAAACAGGCGTCACGATGATGCTGCCGGAACTGGACTTGACAGGTATTTTTCAACCTGTCTGGTGTTACCTTGGTTTTTAGGATTATTCCAGACAGCTGTTGTAGCAGAAATTATGCTGCAACACAGGCCACTGGTTAGAGAATCCATATTTCAGGATGTAACAATGTTCGGTGTGCATTCAAACTTGTTAAAACTCTTCTTGGCCGTAACTACATTTAAAAATGGTTTCAGCCCCAGTTACAAGCCCCAGAGGGAGCAGGGCTTTGCTGTCTCACTCCTCCAGGGCAGCACACACTACCTGCTCCCCGAGTTCCTGCTAGCCTCCAGAATAAATGGTGAATTAATCTTGTGTGACTGAGAGAAACTTATGGTACACGAAATTTAGAATGCTGTCCAGACCCTTTCAGAGAGGCTTCCATCTCTTTCAGACCTCAGGCTTTAGAAAATTGAACCAAAGGAATATATGTTGTACCTCTGACAGAACTCCTGTTGTTAACTGTTTCTCATCCTTTAATTTCTCCGAGTCAATAGCCTGGTGTGGATGCAGGCCAGGGTTTTGTGGGGAAAGCTGCTCTGAGGGATGTGGCACCTGTGCCACTGAGACTGTCACCTTCATCAGCCTGGCTGTGACCTTGCTCAGGCTCTTGTCTGAAACTTCTGCTCCAGCAAGGGCTGAATCCCTCCATGAGCATTATCCTCCCTTCCCCACAGCAGTCCTTGAGGAAGCTTTCTCCTCAGGCAGGGAAGGGCATTCTCACCAACACGTAACCTGCTTGTCTGCTTCTTCACTCACAGTAATTGCTAAAGTTGTAATTTTAAATCTGACTGGTGGTATCAGAAGGCCAACTACATGGTGTTATGTGGGTCAGGACCTGCAAATCCCAGCATCTTAATTTGACCTTTGGCAATTGACTCTGCGCTGTTTTATTCCCCATCTTTTCTCCTTAATTGCAGCTGCAGCTGTGTCTGGCTGCTATTACAAGAACTGAATTAGAAAAATGGAAGAAGTTATTCCATGGTGCTTTGGCTCTCGAAGTAGCTGTTTAACCCTGTGATTTTGTTAGAGCCATGCATGAAATCTATGCCTCTGATGTCTCTTCTGTCATATGTACTTACAATGCTGAGAAAGAACACTCTCAAAATGATGATAAAGGGAAAGCTTCAGAACTGTGACAATTCTGACACATCATTACTATGATTGACACGATAAATAAGTCAGGTCATAAGGAATAATGCAGTTCTAAATCCCCAACCACATAAGCTTGCTGAGAGGGAAAAAAGGGTCTATTAAATTTTCTGTATAGAGATTGCAGTCAGTGGTGCATAAACAATACATTCTATAGCAACCTGTTCATTGCTCAAGTTGTTATTGGCAGGCACTGTGGCATTTCTCCAGTCATTAAAAGAAGCTATCACTATTAATCTCCAGTCTCAAGGCAGACAGGTTTAACCTGAAGCTGATCATCAAATAATGGTAACAGATATTTGTGCTTTGGTGAACGTTCCCTTTCATCTTTGAATGCCTTTCCTGTAACTCAACAGGAAGGGTTGAGGATTGTAACCTTCATTATAAAAGAAATTAAGTTAATAATGTGTCTTTTAAATAGTTCCCCCCTCCCCAAACCAAGGGTATTTGTGAAGGGGAGGAGATTTTATAAAACTTAGCAGCTCGTTCTATGCATCCTCAGCATTTGGGGTATTTCTTACTCTAATTTTCAATTAATAGTCCTTGGTTTCAAAAAAAGCTCATCCTTGAGCTGTCCAATGTTCCTTCGTTAGGAGGAAAAACTTTTTTTTAATTGGTGAATTGAGTCTTTAAAGTGATGTCAAAGAGTGATGTACTAACTAGTAATGTATTTGTGTTCCCCTTTTCCTCCTGGTGGCCTGAGGAATTCATCCCACCCTGCAGGTACAAGAGCACTGGGGAAGGGCAGCTCTGAAGATAAATTCATCAAGTTCCTGCCTTAGAAAGTGGCCCTTGAAAGAACTGAAATAATCAAAATATTTTGACTTGCGTTCTCTTTTGCTTCTCCTTACTCAAGGAAAATTGTGTTTTCCTCTGGGAAAAATACAGGAATCTGTCACCACAGACAAATGGGAAGCTGTGATTCATAAAGGTTAAGGGGAAAAAATTAAACCTATTCTTCATTCTTCCTAAAGAGAAAGTCATATCCCTTCTCAAATATCCCTTAACATCCTCACAGAAATGGGGTGATATCTGTCATTTAGGCTCTCTGAGTGCTCTTGTCCCAGTTCCAACTTTTGGTTGTGATAATCAAGTGATCAGAGCAAAACAAACTCATCCCAAGTTATGCCTTCAGAAACCATTTTTGTGTGCAAATACAAAAATTGAATTCCTGCCCTGGAGACTTGGCTGGTCTGAATGATCTTCAGAGCACCCAGTGTCACCAAGAGCCTTGCACAAGTGGGGACAGCCCTGCCCTGTTGTGCCCCATGTGCTCATCCAAAAGATGAGCAAAGCAACAGCAGCTGCACCCAGCCCCTCATTAAACTCCTTTGCCCTCTCTGACATCTGTCACAATGATGGGCATAGGCTGGAAAATCAGTTTAAATTAACAATTAACAAATCAGTTTAAATTAACAATTCAGGTCCCTCCAAAAAGGGCTGTAGTACCACGCTGTCTGAAGGAGGAGTGTGCCAGTCAGGGACAGTGACAGGGCAGGGCCACCTGATGGGCACAAGGCTGGCTGTGAGCACACCCAGCATCCCTGGGCAGGGAACAGGGTCTGGGGTAAGCTGCAGCTGCTCTGCAGTGGGTGAAGGGCTGGGGTGAGATTTCCCAATGCTCCTTCTCACAGAACTGTTTGGGACCTTAAAGATCATCCAGTCCCACCCCCTGCCATGGCAGGGACACCTTCCCCTATCCCAGATTGCTCCAAGCCCTGTCCAACCTGGCCTTGGACACTTGCAGGGATGGAGCAGCCACAGCTGCTCTGGGAATCTGTGCCAGGGCCTCACCACCCTCACAGGGAAGGATTTCTCTATAATTTATAATCTTAAATCCACCCTCCTGCAGCTTAAAGAGCACAGCCAGGAGTTGATTTAGAGTGTATGACACTGTTTGCATCCAGAGGAGCTTGGGGAGGCAGAGAGATGCTGTTGGTTTGAATTTTGGAAGGACTCAGCTCAGGGGGTTGAGAGGAGCATTCCCCTGCCTGGGCTCCTTTCCTGGCTGGCTCCCAGGGAAGGTGGAGAGTCCTCACTGACACTTCACACCCACTGAACCCTTCCTCTGCAAGGCTCCAGATGGGTTTTCAGCTTGGCTTTTTAAACTCCTAAGATTGCTGGATATGTGCATTTGGTCTCTGAAAAAGGACAGAAGAAAGATAATGCAGAACACTGCTGTGGAGATGGAGGGGCAGGAAAGCAGGATTTTAACGTTGGGATGGAACCTGCTGCCTGAATGACTTTAGCATATGTTTTGATCTGGGGTTTAGGCCTTAGCACATGTTTTGATCTGGGGTTTAGACATCCATTTCTAACGCTTTGTAACAGCCCAAGCTCAGTTAAATTGTTGTGGTGACGTGTGCCAGAGTCTGTGGGCAGCCTGAGACAATAACTCTGAGAAATGCAAATTGCCTGGCTTGCTTTGCCTGTGGTACAACCTGGGAGAATTCTCTGCCTTTCCCCCTCTCTGGTCTGCTGATGACCACAGATACTGTGAATAACTGTCCAGCAGCAGAATTAAATTTAGACTGCCACATCCCATTAAGGAGTTTTCCAACTGAGAACTGACCTGAAAAGGGACTTTGAGAAGGGGGACACCTTCAGAGGCTGCAAGATCCCCAAGGATTTGTATCTTCTTCCAGTTGAAGACTGGAAAGAAAAAAAAAATCTTCCTATTTCTTACTTGAGTGTAGCCCAATGTGTTAAAAGGTTGTAATAAACAGGTCAGATGCACCTGGTGCAGCCTCATTTCAGTAATGTTTGTCCTCGCCTCATTTTCACCACACATAAAATGGAGATAATGGTTCCTCCATCTTCTCTAGAGGTCTCTGGTGTGCTGGGAGAAGCAGTTATTATTTTTCAAGAGCACTTTCTACTCCTCCTGCTTTCCAGTGGTAATAAGTTGTACTTTTTAATGGTAGGAGTAAAGGATTTGTACAGAAATAAATCAGCTTTTTAAAATTTCCCACTTTCCCTCTTCGCTAGGTTTTACATTTTGTGTTTGTATGCATTGAGAGGAACCAGAAACAACAGAAAAATTGTTAGCAGTTAAAAACATTTGTTTAAAAACGTTTTTTGTGACTGTGGTTCTCCTACATAGAAAAAAGAAACAGATTCATTTGCAACCTGCTATTTTTTCTTGTCTTTTACATTGGCTATTGCTATTAATTCTTATGAGTGATTCTTGTGATTCACTATAAAATACACAATTTTATGTCCAGCCTGCCTGTGCTGAGGGAAGGTTCAACCATTTACCACTTTCAAAGTGAGTAGATAACAATGATTTGCAGAAGCTTCTCAATGTCTCTCAGAAATTTGGTCATTTTTGTCCTGCCTATGGTTGCCCACCTAAAACTTGTGACCAGACAGAAATTGGGAAATGCAGAGAAACACTTAAAATCCCACATTTGCAGAGCTTTGGGTACACATTGGAGTTGAAGCTTGTAATGTTTTCCATGCATGTAACTTAAAATAAAAATTTAAAAGCAAATGAAACTGTCCCCTGAATCAACAACAAAGATTTGGCATCACTGCTTGCTGGACTGGGGCTGAGTGAGAAGCATGGAAAGCAGAAACCCAGTGCAGTTTCCATGTTTTGGGCAATAAATGGCTTTATTCAATGTATGAAATGCTCAGGATATGTCTGAAGTGTCTGCCTTGTGTGTGGGACAGGGGCCAGCTGTTCCCAGAGCCCAGAACACCCCAGGCTCTGAGCCCTGGGACCAGGACAGCTCTGCCCTCCTCACCCTGGGAGCTGCACCCTTGTCCCTGTTCCCTTCCCAGTCCCTAATTCTGGGTGCAGCAGATGCTGGAGTGAGAAGAGCTTTATCTGCACCTTATAGTGGGCTCTGTTACAGAGTGGCATATTAAAGCATTTTGCTGAAATACCAAGTGATCCTTTTCTTTTTCAGAAGTGCTAAGTGAAAACACATTGATTTTTATTTTCTTTCAGCAACTTCAATAGCTCAAGATTATTACTATTTTTAAGAGTGATAGAGAAATGTCAAAAATGCTTCATCTGTACTTTTATTTTTATATATCACCAGGCTTTGTGTTTTTCAGGGGTTTTTTGTTTGAAGTTGCAGACTTTGGGAGCAGGGCAGAGAGATTATGGTTTATTTCAAAAAACTGCTTCTATTTCTGAGTCCTCTTAGAGATTTTGTGGTTCAGTAGGTAACACATTTTATTGTCTTAAATTCAGTCTATGCTGCAAGATTCTTTTGCTCCTGAATAGCCAAATGGTCTGGCACACATTAATCTCTTATCTATAATAACATTTTTTGAAAGGAAGGAGGGGAGGAAGATGGAGCAGCTCATGACACTCCGTAGGGTGCTGGCAGTAGCCTGCAGAGAGGCCAGCACCAGCTTTTGACACTGCATGTGCTTTATTCTGTCAGTGTTCCCTCCCACTGAAGGTGACAGTGGATGCACTGAGTTTTCAGGACTAACCCCACAGCCAAAAACCTGGGGAGAAGTCACTGAGCAGGAGGTGGCAACAGCAGCTTGGTGCTGTGGGTGTTTGGGCATCCCCACCAGCATCCAGGATCCAGGGACTGGCTGCAGGCAGCTCTTCCAGGCTTTGTTTTACCTGCTTGGGGTGGTGTTCATCTCCTCCAGATGCATTTTGTGTGTGTGTGAGTGATTCATCCTTCCTGGCTCTGTGTAAGCACTTGGAGGGGATGAGTGTGTAGGAGAGAGAGTGAGCGACAGGTTTTGGGCTCCAAGTGGACCCTGCAATGTTTGGTTTCTGGTTTAGCTGCTCTGACAGCTGATAGCTCTGCTCTGACACAGCCCATCACCATCTGGAGAGCAGAATCACGTTGTTAAGGGTTATTTTTGGGGCAAACCTGAGTAAAATGGGTTAATTAAGTCGAAACAATGTGGTTGTGTTCTGCCTAATGACACTTTGCCAGTTTATTTCAAACTGACAACCCAAGGACATTTTGGGAAGTGACAGAGCATTTCTAAACCTAGGGGTGAATTGATTTCTTTTTAAAACAAAATGAAATAGATGTTACTTGTACCTCAACAATATAGAAATTCATGTCTCAGGCGATGGTGCATTTTCTAATGTGCCACTTTATCTTTCACTTATTCCCCCTAATTTTCCTTATTAACTGTAATTCTGTTGTGACATCCGAGTGTCATATTATAATGATGAAAATTTCAAATAAGAAGCAGCGTGAAACGTTAAGTTTTGGATGAGCTGGGAGTCAAGAGCACCCTGTGGAAATAAACCTATGGTTTTTATCACAGCAGTGTCTTCCTGTCACATTCAGGAGAGGCTGTTTGCCATCCACACAGCCAAAAACTGTGACTAACCCTCCTCTGAGAGGGCAGAAGTCAATGCAAGATTGAGAAGACATCCCACTCTTCCACCCTTGTCTTGGCAGGGCACAGCAGATGGGAGATCCCGAGTACATTAATGCAAAGAACATTTGTACAGGCCATGCAAGGTACAACCAACAGTTTGTTTTGAACAATGCTGGCACTGCCCAGACTGCAGCAACACCAACAAAGAGCCTGCAGTAATAACTTGCCTTTAGATTTCTTTTCACAGGACTTGCAGCATTCTCTGAGCAGCATTTATGGACTGGGTATAAATAGGCAGGTCCAAAACCCCATTCCACATCCCAGAAAAGAGAGAGGCTGGCTTATTCTCACTTCAGAAAATTAAATGCTTATCCATCTGTGGAATTATTTTTGAATGGATACGTTTGTAGACTTTCTTTAGCAGGGCTATTGTTTGCTCTTTTGGAACATTCTTTGCTTTCAGAGTTGTTTTATTCTTGTGGCAGAGGAAATGCAGCAATGTGTATTTTTCTCCCTGCTCAAGTCTGAGACAACCTTATATTATAAAATAACCAAAGATTGGTAATCACAAAGGCTGCAAAGGGGAAGCTGCACTTTATTTAGAAAAAAAAAAATCTGTGCTAGAAAGGGGAAATAAAATTCTTTCTTTTGTTAGAAAATTATTTCTTTGGATTCTGAGCTCTGCTGTGTGCATGCCTTTGTCCCATTTTTGTGAGTTTTTTTTAAATTTTACAGTATTCTAAATATTATAAATAAAATTTTATTTGGTTCTGAATGTCCATGACCTGAACAACTCTACATTTATTAAGGATTTTCTCCCTTTATAGAAGACAGTGGAGAAGTAGCATGGTCAGGGGGATGGAGAACTTTAGACCATATGGAGTGGACCTGAGGCCCCTGATAACCTATTTCTCAAAATATTATTTTGACAAGTCATTCCATATGTTTGGTTGAGTTATCTGCTGGAAGAAGGCTGTGGGGTATCTTCTTGTTTTTCTGATCTGTTCTCTTTATGTAAAGCCTTGGAAATAGCAGACCTTTGGGAGCAAGGTAGCAATCTGGTTCCCAAAACATGTTCCTCAGATGTGTGTGTGTGTATAAATATATAAAAATAGAATGCAGCAAGAGCTGACCTTGAGCTTAAAGTGCTGCTCAGTGAGTGCATCTGGCTTTGAAGAGTTAAGTTCAACAAGGGAAACCAAGAATGCCTGTTTATTTCAGTGTTATCCTCTCTGCAGAATTCCTCTCCTTTAAGCCTCCATGAACTGTGCCCAGCCTGTGGGATCTGGGATCTGAGGACAGGCTGTTAAATTTGGTAGGGCTGTTTTCTTTCTTTTAAAGTTCAAATTATGTCTCTATGTGGCAAGTTGTAATTTCAGTTCTTAGAGTGGATTTTCTGGAGAAAGCTTTGACCCACACTTTGCTTATCCACCACCTGCAAAAATGGACTTGCATGGCATTGGTTGAGTGGTTTTTAAGAATATGGGAATGGGGCCCAGGTGGTGGCCTGGACACATGCCCCAAACACCTGTGACAGAAAAGCTCCTCCCTTTGTTTTGAAGGGCACATAAACTATGGAACTCTTTTAAACTAAAAGAGGAGAGATTTAGATTATATAGGAAGTTAGGAAGAAATTCCTCCCTGTGAGGGTGGTGAGCCCTGGCACAGGTTACCCAGGGAAGCTGTGGCTGCCCCATCCCTGGAGGTGTCCAAGGCCAGGTTGGACAGGGCTTGGAGCAGCCTGGGACAGTGGAAGGTGGCCTTGAACTGGATGAGCTTTAAGGTCCCTTCCAACCCAAACCATTCTGGGATTCTGTGATCAGTCTGTGCACACAAGTCTCTGCTCCCCATGTGATGCCCCACAATATCAGATTCATTTAAAGAACTGCTACAGAGAAATAGATCTTGGGAGCTCACATGTGATCAATTGTACATATCTGCTTTATGCTCTACAGAGCGTATTTAATCTTAAATCTTTCCTCTGAAAATAGTGCTTCCATTATTGTTGTCATAAAGTAAATTGCTGAAGGTATTTCTTAAAGAATTCCACCCAAAATCACTGCACATGCTTTTCTTTATTTAAGTCCAGTGAAGGATAGATGAGATTCTCTTTTTTAGTTGTTACCACCCTTTCATTTCTAAGTAAGAGTTTAAACTTCTTATAAGTAAGAAAAAGCAAAAGTAGACTGTCAGTTGTGTGGTTTTATTTGTGCCAAAGTAAGGAGTTTAAAAATGCATTTATAAAAAACCCCTAACATGAAGCCATATGCAAAGACATATTTGTAAATAGAAGGCAGCATTTTATTATCTCCCATTTCTCTCTCTTTGCTGCTGCTTGACATTAAACCAGGATCTGCTGGTGAGAATTGCAGCCCCTGGAATGGCAGCAGCTCTCTGATCCCTGTGACACAGCCATGTCCCAGCTCTGCTTTCCTCCTTCATTCCTCCTCTCAGCTCATCTCATCACTGAATTTACATTTGTAAACATGATTATTAAGTGACAGGTTTCGTTTCTTTAACATCCAGCTACTGATGTGTGGTTTGTTAACTTAAATTTCCCATTATTAAGAAAGCGAATGGTAAATATCCAGGTGTGGGAAGCAGCGAGGCTGCAAGGCCTTAAAATCTTGTCCTTAGGAGAAAATGAGTCTTGCCTTGTGCTGCAGAAACCCCTGCAGCCACTGCCAGGCCCCTCAAACCTGTTTTCTCCTGCCAAATGAGGGTCTGTTTATGGGTAAAAGGATGCTTCTCATGCAATGCACTAAAGTACATCGTAAAAATATACAGCCTCTTAAAAGTAATTCCCACTAATGAGTTATTTTTAAATCTTTTTAAACATAGCCGTGTTTAGGGAAAGATTTGAGGTTGTTCAGCCTGGAGAAGAGAAGACTCTGGGGAGACATTGGAGCATCTTCCAGTGCCTGAAAGGGTTCCAGGAGAGCTGAGAGGGGATTTGCACAAGGGCCTGGAGTGCCAGCACAAGGGGGAATGGCTCTAAACTGCCAGAGGGCAGGGACAGAGGGAATATTGGGGAGAAATTCTTCTCTGTGAGGGTGGGGAGGCCCTGGCACAGATTCCCAGAGAAGCTGTGGCTGCTCCATCCCTGGAAGTGCCCAAGGCCAGGTTGGACAGGGCTTGGAGCAACCTGGGATAGGGGAAGGTGTCCCTGCCATGGCAGGGGGTGGGACTGGATGGGCTTTAAGGTCTCTCCCCACCCAAGCCATTCTGGAATTGTGTGATTCCATGGGAAGCCAAAGGCTGTGGGCCCTGGCTGCAGTGCAGCTGCTCTGCCTTTGTGCCTCCTGCATCCCTTTGAAGATGACTCTGAGGCTAATAGATTCCACTGCCAGACCATGGATATTTTTCCCCCTTTTAACTGCTGTTGAATGAGATTACACACTCTATCCACTTATTTAACCAATATTAAAGCTATCTGGTGAATTGAAAAGGCACCTGAGTGTTCTTTAGCTGGAATAGCTTGAGACTATATATTTTTTCATGTTAAAAGCTCTAATGATGTGCTGGATGATAAGTTTGCAGGCAGAAAGAAGCCCCTCACTGTGCATGGGGGAAGGTCAGGTCAGTGACAGAGACTGAACTTCCAAATTGCTCTTTCTTCACAAGGAGTTGTGAGAGGGGAATTTCAGAGTGTTTGAGCAGAAATTTTTATCTGCTTTTGAATTTAGCTGCTGATTCACAGGGAGCTGTGTAACTAAGCAGTGGTTTAATTTCCTTAAAACTACATGGGACAATGCTAGAAATCTATTTCTGAAGTAGCCCTGTAATATAAAGTGGGTCTTTAGACCTCAGGAAGTAGAAAAAAGAGGAATGCACCCCCCAAACAGCAGTTGCTGGGTCACCTGCACTTAATGATCTGTACAAAGAGAGGAAAAGCAAGAAAAAATCCACATCTCCCATCCCTGTCCCTGTCTTCAGTGCAGGACTGGTGGAAGACAGGCTGGAGGGACTGTGTCACCATGGACCATCCTGGTGCTGCCTCTCCTGGGGTGCTTGGTTGGTTACAGAAATACATTTTCCATCTTTAAATCACCTGTATTTAGGCTCCAGCCTCTCACAGTGCCCAGGAGTAGACCCTAAGAACTCTCTATAAGGTTTTAGACCTTTACAACCTGTGTTTTAGACTCAGTTTTATCCAATAAAATACATAAATCTCCTCTTTACTGGGCTATCTACACACAAAAGTGTATAAATCGTTTTGTGGCTAGAGCTGAGTTCTCCATTAATCTTTCCCTGGGGCTAAAACTAACGGCACTTGCAGCCTGTGTGGAAGTCCTTACAAAGTGTGTGTGGGGGGAAAAGCTGTTTAAAAACGTGGCTGTTATTTATTTAAACATTTGGAGGCATTTATAGAGTGGTGCTGGCTTGGATTTTTACCATTGCTGCTTATCTTTTGTGTGCTTTTCAGTGAATCCTTCCAGGCAAGGAAAGTTTTGCTCGTTTCACTTGGTAAAATGAAGACTGTGAAAGAATAGGATTGTTTTCTGTAAATGCTTTAGGATGTAAACATCCAGGAGGGAGAGAGCAGCTCCCCAAACTATCCAGGACAGCTCTGGCAGAAGAACTAAGGGAGTGCATTGGCCATTTAAGCTGGAAATTAGGAGTGTTGGTAGCAGGTTGAACAGAAAAGCTTTAGGAAGTTTTAGGAACAGAAAAGCTCTCAGGATCTGGACTGGTGAAATCACCACTTGTGTGAGTTAGTTTCTGTGGGTAACTTTGTTTTTCAAAGTTAAATGCTTCAGAAGTGTCCTTATGCCATATTCAGACAATCCCACAGGCCCAGGAGGGGTGGATGGAAAAGGAGGGAGGGGAAGCTCTCAGCTTTTATGACATGGGCAATTCAGGCAAAATGAATTTTTATTGCAAGGCTTCCTCAATGGGTGCTGATGAAATATTTTTCTAATTGTTCCCTTACCATATCCCTCCTCAAATTCTGGATATTTAACTTGGGATCTGCTTGCTCTATATTGTTCTGAATCTTATTTTATTCACCCTTCTTTCCTTTTTTCCTTTATTTTTTTTAAACTTTCCTTGCAATGGGAATGCATCCTGTGTTTGTTCTGATGTGGACAAAGCTTTGTCACAGTGACAAGAGTGTAATGAGTCAATAAATACAACCAACCTAGATCATTCACTTGTTTTGCTTGTATTTTGTAAATCTTTTTCATATCTGGTGTTTTATTCATATGTTGTGATGTCTGATGTCTGGTTCAAGACGAGGGCTGGATATATAAGAATTCACTTGTTGTGATTCATTCAAACAAGGATGTTTCTGCCCTATAAATTTGATCCACAAAATTAAGTTTTTATGTTGCTCCTTGTTTAGGTCTACAGTCTGGCTTCTTAAAAGTTAAATAAATTATAT
This sequence comes from Dicaeum eximium, assembly GCA_013396995.1. Lineage (NCBI taxonomy): Eukaryota > Metazoa > Chordata > Aves > Passeriformes > Dicaeidae > Dicaeum > Dicaeum eximium. Next base: position 1,366,230 of record VWZP01009288.1, read on the forward strand.
TAATATTTACATTTTTGAGGAGTCTGAAGACATTCTTTGGTACTGAAAAGTCATAATTCTTGATACACCAACTCTTCACCATTAGTTTGCTAATTATTTTGTTACTATGTAACGTTGGCTCAAAAAAAAACCCATCTGGAGTTTTTATGTCCTTCATCAAACTAAACAAATGTGACCAAGAAGCCTCATGGGAAAGTCTGTTATTTTTCTTGATGTCTAGAAATCTGAGCAGAGACCTGTGCAGTGACAGCAGCATTATATTTCCCTTTTCTTGAAAATAAATAGTCCTTGCTAGAGTCCAAGTGGGAAAGTGAAACAGTAACTTTGGTTATCTTAATGCTCTTTTATTGTATCAGCTCCTAATAATGACTCTAATAGGCAGGGAAGCAATGGGCATGGTTTGGGACAGAGGTTTATGATTGAGAACAGGCTTTCTTTTCATTAATTGCAGAATGTTTCTCTCTGGTGCCTGCAGGTGGTTGTCAGCATTTGCTTTTCTGTTGATCAGGCTCCAATTCCTGTTGTGCATCTTTTGCTCCGAAGGGGAAGGAAAATTAATCTATTATTGATCAGGATCCAATTCCTGTTGTGTGTCTTGTACTGGAGAGGGAAAGGGGCATTAATCCACTCTGGGTTCATAATTCAAACCATCTGCAGGCTGTGCCTGGCAGCAGGGACTGTGTTCCATTAGGTGGTTTGTATTTGTAAGATTGTTGTTTTTTTTTTTCTCTCCCACTGGGGCAATCTTGAGACACCCTGTGATTGTCATTTCTCCTCTTTTCTCATATTCTGTGTCCCAGGCAGAGATTGCACATTCCTGATGCTGTAATGTTGTGCTATATGTAATATTTTTGCTATTTGTGTTGGACTCTTATGTCCTATCCTGCTTTTTTCTAATAGAGGTGTCCATAATTTGATAAAATGAAGCTTTGCATGTATCCTGCATAGTAATTACCAAGGCATTTCTGCATCCTGTGCAAGTCTGGAAGTCTGTGGGAACTTCAGGGTGGAAGTTTTTTAATATTTTTCTCCCAGGATATCTTATATATGGTTTCAAAGTTCTGTTCAAGTACTCCATTTCTCTATTAACTCGAGGGTAGGGTACTGGTGATCTCTTCCATGGAGTGTTTTTCTCACACAGACAAATTTCATAATATTAATAAGAAAATTTATTTTTGGGTACTGCTTCCTGTGGGATCCCTTCTTCACTGCGAGCTGGGCATGGAGCAGTAGCTGCAGCAATTTACAGTAAGGGTAGGGATGAAGTGCAGCCAACCTCACATTCCAGGTTTTTGGTTTTTCGGACAATCCTGCCCCTCCTCCTGCTCCTGGTCTCCTTGTTTGGATTAAGCTTCTTCAGAGGGTTGGGGCCTATAAGCAAGCCTCAAAAATAAAGCTTTCTGTTGTGCTCCAGTCTGAACTCAAACTATTACTTCTTTTCAGGAGATAAACAGTTTCTCTCAGTTTCTGTTGAGCCTGGCTTACCTCATATCTCTGTCACATGAATTTGAGCACCCATTGAAGTAATAAATTTAATATTCTGCACTGCAAATACAGACATAGATAAACTTTGCATGTCATAATGTAAATCTGGGGAAGAACCTAATGTTTATGCATTTCTGAAGGGGAAAGAACCTATTGTGTCTCCAGTCATTCTGGCCTGGGTGAGATTTCAGTTCTGTTGGGAAAATTAAGCACCTGAAGTGTCTTTGATAAAGTCTGTGATCTTTACAAACTGTAAATTACAATATTTAAAGTTCCCTGTACCTTATATGTCAATATATGTACAGAGATAAAAATACTGTCTTTGCAGAGATGGTAGGGCAGTGTACATAATTATTTTATTTAAATAACAGATGAAAATTCTACTCATCAGTACTAAAAAAATAAAATCAGTGTTACAGAGGCCTTGGGTTTCATTCCTGATCAGGCATGAGGAGGGAGGGAGAAGTTCAGCAGGCTCAGTGATGTGCAGCCATCCACAGCCACAGGTGATAAAAACAAATAGACCATGCAAAAGTTGTTCATTCTTTCTTCTTCTCTCTTCTCTCAATTTATCTTTGCTTTGTGGGGGATTGCCACATTCCTGAATTCCGCAGTCTGGAGAGGAGTTTATGTTCAAAGGGACAGAAAAAACCCAGATCATCCCTTTCCATTTTATTTTGTCCCTTTTTTTTTTTCTCTTTTTCTAGTTCTTTAAAAAAATATAACCAAACAAAATTTTAGTATGGAAAACATTATCTCAATACCAATTTTATTTACCTTAATATCTTGGGCTGCAAATGGCAGCAGCTCAACTGTTTCATGAGCAGCTGGGGATGGCAACCACTGGAGGGTTGGAGCACAAACTCCCTCCTGTCCCAAGCCTTTGGTGTTCCCACAGTCTTGCTTCAAAAACTGTTTGGGGTCAGTCCTGAAGGCCCTGCAGGTACTGGGCCCTCACAGATCCTGGTGATGGCTCAGACAGTGAGAAATGAGGAAGTTCAGAAGCAAAGGGGAGATTGGAAATGCTGGCAGTGCAGTGGCTAAAATGGATAGAAAGGAAAATAAAGCAGTGTGAGCTCTTTTGGGGAACAGTCCCTGTTGGATTTGGACTCTTGCCTGTAAAAGTCCTGTCCAGTCATCTCTTAAGGGCTGAAATCAGATTAAGAGCACATCCCTGGAGTGTTTTTCAGTGTCCCTCAGCCTTGTCTCTGCAGCTTCCCACAGGTTCCCCCCAGAGAGGTTTTGTCTGATTGAGGCATCCCCTGGCTGCAGTTCTGGGGTCAGTGTTTCTCCCTGATGTTGCTTTGCTTTCTCAGCTGAGAGGAGGGCTCAGAAAGCAGGTGGGAAAGAGGGAAAGGTAGAATATAACTGGGAATGGTGGTTCCCTGTTGGTGGATTCATCTCACTGTAGCTCTGTTCCCATGTGCATTTGTATTACTGCCCATTTCAGTGTATTTAATATTTCCTTCAGAGTAGCTGAAGTTCAATCATTAAATTAAAGGATACATCAGAAATTGAGCATTTCTTAAAGAGTGGGAAACATCTTTAGGGGGGACCACGGGATGCAAAAGGCGGGGAAATGGCCAGAGATGAATGCAGAGAAGCTGAGGGAGGGGAGGAGGAGAAGGAAGAGGTGACCAACAAAAAAAAACAGCAAAGTGCTAGAAAGCTCAGGCAACATAAAGTCTGGTGAAGTAAAAAAAGGAACAGTGAAAAGATGAAAAATTCAATTGTTTTCGACAAATGATTTTAAAAGAAAATGTCTGTTTACTAACAATGACATTCTGCATTGGATTTTTGTGTAGCATCAGTCAAGTAAAATCACATCTGGTGGTGCATGTGGAGGCAGGAGAGGGATGGAGTGGCTTTATTGACAGGCAGGATGCAAACCTGGGGAAGTCTGGGTAGCTGTTCATTATCTGATTGTTTGCAATAACTCTCTGCCTTCCCCAGCCCGATGGAAAGCTGATCTGCCACATCCCATCATCCACACAAAACCCCAATATCCCAATGTTGCTTATCTCCATTAGGATCTTGGCTACTCTGATACTCCAACCTGTGGATTTCTTACAAAATGGTGAAGTTCTGAAAAGCACAGATCCCAAGTTACAGCCCTATTGAGATTTTTAATCTAAAATTAAGATCCTCCTTTGGGTTTCAATCAGCCATAAAACAAAGCTGCAAACTGCCCTCTGCAAAGGGAGCCCTGGGGATGTCCCTGTGGAGTTTGATTTGGCAAGACTGGGGCCGGAGTTATGGGAAGGGGTTTCCTAGTGCTGCAAAGGGAAACTTGAGCTGTCTTTGAACATAAAATAGGAATATTCGTGCTGCCTCCATACTGTTTAGGTAATACTTGGAAATTTTGTTTTTCTGTGTATGCTTGTAGTGTCTAGCTGACCTTGTTAGGTGCATTGCTGGGAATCCAAGTTCTGACCATTTTGATGAGTTCTATCTCACATCAGTGTCAGTTCACCCACAACCTTTAGCAGGAGCCCACTTTTAAGAAGTTTGTTTCAGGGATGGTACAAAATAACAATAAACACGTGCTTTGTTTAGATTTTTGTTAGAGGCACTAAGAATTCTCTGCCTTTTCCTGGTTGCAGGACGGGGAATGTGCGCTTTTATTTCCTTTCTTATCTGCTGGGTGCACACAGGGCTGCTCCTGTGGGCTGATGGGGGTGACAACAAAGCCAACTTCTCCTCTTTGTCTGGTTTCAGTGGGGAGCTGATAAGTCAAACAAGTGGTTTTCCTCAGACAGAGATAAGGAATGATCACTGCCAAATTAGTCACCGGTTTGTTGATCTTTTAGCATTCACTGTTGTAAACCTTCATCTTGGGCAGAAGTGGTGGGAGCAGAGATGCTGAGGTTATTTCTTCTCATCAGTAACAAGCTTCTAATCTGATCAGCTCATTTTCTGNTACTATCTGGAAAATTTCTGCCATGAATACCTCTAAGACCAACGTGAAAATCTTAGAAAATAGATTTTCTACCTGATGGCATCGTGTTTCCAGAAATGTTGATGAGGAGGTGTAAAATCTGCTAACAGCTTGTGTTTGAGATCCTGTGTGTGTTTCACAGAGATGCTGTGTCACGTTGACAGAGCATATTTAGGGGAGGAAATAAATATCTGCTTACACTTTAAGTAGCATTCTTGAATGCTTGAATTTATTCAGAAATGTGGGTGGTGTTCTTTAAATTCTAAAACGATGCTCCATGCTTCCATCTCCTGTACTACACTAACTGCTGTCAATTAGAAAAACATCCAAAGGTAAAGGATTTGTCGTTGAGAAATCTGATAACCTTGTGAACTTTCTGAGCCCCATGACCAAAGCCTTTGTCCATCCAACAAGTGAAGTCCAGTGTCAAATGGCTTTTGGCATGCTGGGTATGATCTAAGCAAAGAATCTTCTGACCATTTTATGTTCTTCAATTACCTTAAATTTTAGGGTCCCCACCTTGCATTTCCCAATTTCCCATGCTGCTTAATGGGCATGGACTAGCCTCCTGTGCAGAAAACATTTGATGAACTAGCTTGCTTTTCCATCAGTTTAGTTTTATTTTCATTACTTTTCCCTATAATTTGTTTATTGGTTTCCATATCTTTGAAAATTTTATTACTCTGTTATTCAAGCTAAAAAATAGCTAATTTTTCTTTCCCAAATGAGTTGCTTGAAGCAAAGTACCTATGAATACATGGATATTTTAATTCACTTACTAAATGCATACAGAGAAAATTTACAAGCTGCCTTTTTACCATTTTTTAAGTGTCTGCTGACTGTTGCATAAGCTAAATTATTTACACTATGAAGCCTCACAAAAGAGTAACAGATTTGGGTTATTTACTTTCCTGATAAGAAAAGGGGATTGAAGTTGCTGTGATATGCTGCTTTGTTAATTTTATATTTGTTCCCCAGTGTGTAAAATCTTTTTAAAGAACTAACATGAGTATTGGCAGACTCTTTTGAAATGGTGTGGAAGGGGTAAGATTAAACAAAACATGAAAAGGTCTTAAAAATATAAGTCAGCAAGTGTTTGATAAAAATAAAAGTGCTCAACAGTAGAAAACCTTTAGGATGGTTAATTTATTTGCACTGTCTGAGAGAATATTCCTGGATGGGGAGGGCAGGGGCCAGTTCCTGGGAGCTGTGGGGTTTTAGTGACGGGTTTGCTGGGACAGACCATCAGGAAAGACAAAGCTCTGCCGGGCTGAAGGGTGACGTTTGCAGCAGTGCCTGGAGCGTGGCATCCTCGCTGTCACAGCCCTGGCTGTCACTGGGGCTCACCAGGTGTGTCTGTGCCCCTGCAGGTGCCAGCAGCCCCTGGGACAGCGCGGCTCCTGCCATGGTCATCCGCCCGCACAACACCAGCGTCGTGTCGGGGAGCAGCGAGGCCACCCTGGAGTGCGTGGCCAATGCCAGGTATGGGGACACCTCCTCAGCTTCACTGGGACTCTGGCCTTCCTACAGAAGCACAGGGGATGTTATTTTCATTTGTTTGTTGTTAATAATTCGGGGATTGAAGCAGGGCGCTCGCTCTTCGGAGCAACCTTATGAGGGGTCTTGCTTGTCCAACATTACTGAATGAAACCTATTGATTTTTCTGGCCAAATGAGGGTACAGGCAGGGGTGCTTTCCCACCTGGTCCTCACATGGAAAGGAAAAGAAATGCTGTTCAAGCAGTAGACATTATCTTAAGGAAGAATTTGTGGTGAGGGTTAATAATATTTCTGCGGTTGCCTATCAACAGCAGAGGTGATACTGTGGAACAGTTGACACTTCCTAGTAAATAAATTTAGGGAGGATCTCCTATAAACTCATTTTTTCAGGCACTCTCATTTTGCCGTGATTATTGCTCAGCTGTTCATAATGCACTGTAATACAGAATTCACAGCATTCCTTCTATGTTTCCATCTAGTTGGCCTTGAACAGCTTTGAATTTCTGTGGGAGTGAATAGTTGAAGTCCTTGGGTGATAAGACCAACTGATTTACTTTCCCCTCTGAGGGCAGAGATGTTCTTGATATGATTAATATTGTTTTGGTAATTGAGTTGTAACGAAAGCACTTCCCATGCAGCTGATTCCCATTGCAGTATTTACTCCTTTTGCTTGGAGAAATCAAATTATTAGCACTTAAGTTCTATCGCTGTATCAATTAGCTGTGCTTGCATAATGCCACTTGAGTAGTCTGTAGTCCTTGATGTGTAGAAGTTATACATGCATTTACTTTTTAACAGTGTGTTTTGGGGATAGAGGAAGACTTAAAGAAGTTTTATAATCTGTAATATTATATTCCCCACGTGTATAAATATATATATGCACACAGAGATTATTCTGTAATATATATGTTTTATGATTTTATTCTCGCATTTTTTTGGCAGACCTCTTGAGAGGCTGAGCGTGACCTGGAAGAGAAATGGAATCAAGATCACCAGTGGCATCAGCAGCTTTGGGAGACGCCTCACCATCACCAACCCGACCTCTGCTGATGTGGGGATGTACTTCTGTGAAGCCAAACTCAGAGAGAGCACAGAGGAGCCAGCAAGAGCTAAAGCTTTCCTTTCTATATTGGGTAATTCTCAAGGCAATGTGTTTTTTAGTAAAAAAGGCTGTGGGCTGAGGTATAATAGGAAATAAAATTGATATCTTAATATTTCATTGACCTTACATTTGAACCTTTCTTCAGAGAACAGAACAAAGGAGGTGAAGGAGGGTTATCTTCCAAATTAATTCAGCCGTTCTTCCCTGCTAATATAAATTCATCAAATGGATTTTTTGAAACACTGCTGTGATTGTAAATCCCCTGCGAAACTATACATTTAATGGGAATTTTCAGAAATACAGTAGTAAAATCCTTAATGGGCAGTTTCTCTGTCTTGGCTTTTAGGTGCATTAAATCCTGATTAACTCTGGCTTGCTTAGGTCCCGTTTTCATATGTCAAGTGCCTGTACTTTTGAAAGGAGGCTTTTAGGGACACTCCTGTGCCTCGTGTGCTGTGGGGCCAGTCAGGGGCCAAGGACATTCTGCAGGCACAGGGCATTGCTGAGGCAACAGGACAGGCAAGGAAATGCCATTAAAGCAGCTCTGTTTGCTGGACCTCCAGCTCCCAGGGAAACTTTGGAATTAATACTTTTAAAGGGGACATTGCTGCCCTTTCCCTGCCTGTTTCCACATCACCTCCTCTCTGAGTGTTGCTGTAGGGAAGAGGTTGGAATTTGGAAATGCTTCCTGGCATGTCTGATGAAATTCTGCACATTAGCACAGTGTGGAGGGTTTAGGACTTCTAGACTAAAAGAGGTGGTTTAGACTAGGGACACAGGGATGTTTTTAGCCAGATGTGATTGTGTAAAGCCAAGCTTCTATCTGTGGGGGTGTCCTGGGGCAGTGTGGCCCTGGCAGTGCCACCAGTCTCGGTGCTGCTCAGGGCTCAGGCACGGGCACTCCTGAGCTTTGCAGAGGAAATGCAGCCCACGATTCTTTACATCTTTGAGCCTTCTGAAAATACAGTTTTAAAGACTGCTCTATGCTGTGCATTCTGCTAAAGCAATTTGTAGCAGCTGCTGTTAAGTGAGAAAGCAGCTTTTCCCTCTGCAAAGCTCCATTCCAGATTCATTTGGAGCACTGTGTGTCTGTTGTATTTATTACCTGCTGGACAAAGTGTGGTTCCAGTCTCTTTCCTTGCCCTCTGTTTCCTGGAGATATTATCTTCCCTTTAAGGATCAGAGATTTCACTAATTTATAGGTTTTGTTTAAACTCTTCCTTATTCATAAGATTTTATTGTAGCTGGTTTGCCTTTGTTGCTATGATGTCAGATCCAGCCTAATGCAATACTTAAAGCAGCCTCTTGGTTAATGTAAAAGATTCTTAAATACAGTTACAATAAAACTGAAAAATAATCACTGGAGAATCATAGTAAACCAGCAGCGCTTTAGTAGCTTACCTACGCTATTTTTAAATGTTTTATTTATTTCCTATCCAGTTTGAGGAGGCTGTCAGGAAATGAAGTTATGAAAAGGTCTGTAGATAAGAACAAGCAGATGAAAGAAAGCAGAAACAAATTGGTTACCAATTACTTTTATTTCCTTCTGATGGAACACGACACTTCAGATGCAGGTGTTTACTCAACGTGTCAGCAAAGCCTGATAGATTTCTTTATTTATGAGTTTCTTGGGCTTGCAGGATGGATCTCTAATTCTAAACAGGGAGCCAAATCAAAGGATTAGTAGTTAATGCATAACTTATATTCAGCTTTAGAATTCTTGGATGGATCTGGCTGTCATTTAATTAGTCAAGGGACGGGTTCTAGAGGAAAGTGCAGACAAGATTCAAACCCAAGACTTTCTGCAGTGCATCTCTCCTAGTCCGTGGGGGCAGTACTTAGAGAGAATCAAGAATGCTTGTCCATTTGCATGCATAAAATATTTGTAGTGTGGATGTGTAGATTGGGAGCTGATAATGAGCTGTACTTCTTGGGAGAATAACACAGCGTGGACTTAATGAGGGGTCTCGACTAAAGAAAAAGGAAATTGGCTTTAAAGAAGAGGTTTGTTTGTAGAATTGGAGAAATCAAATGCAGCCTCTCAGCAGCATGGCTGTGAGAGCTTCTGTGGATCAAGAGAGAAAAATATTTTGCTGTTAACAGGTAGAACAGGGGTAGCAATGAAAAGATGCATCAAAGATACCACAAACACTGAGCTCATCAAAGCTTTTTTCCAAATATGTCAGTCCTTGGCCTTCCCAGCTAAGAGAAGTCACACAATTTGAGTGTGGCTCAGATGGTGACCAGAGCTCTATTAGAAGGCAGTGGAACTTAGCAGAAAATATTATTTGTGACCTACAGTGTTCTCTCAGAAGTTTCTCTGGGTATTTCTGAGAATATATCTCAGTCTGCAAATTAAAATTACAGTCATATTAAAAAAACCTGAATCTCCAATGTATTAGAGTAGTACTGCACAAACAAGAAGAAAATCCTCCAGTTGTGTGCTGCTGCACTTTTCTTCTGAATGTGGCAAAGAGCTCCCTGACATCTTCATATTGTTCCAGAAAAGATAAACTGAGGTGGTTCCAAACCTTGGTTTTATTAGCTGCAGTTGTTATAAATTTTTAAAGGGTATCATGTTCCTCGCTTGGCAGAGTAACAGTTTGGGAAAGATTTGTTGCAGATTAGATAAGAGCACATTTGTTTTATCACTAACAGTTTGAAGATTAAGTAATTTAAAGAGTCTTCCCATGAACAAACCAATTTGAAAGCTGAGATAATCTTAAATTCTTCTGCTCCACTTCTGCAAGTTTTAGTGACAAATGGCAATAGTCATTTCTTAAGTGACTGTTCTACGGGAAATTATGAATTTTAGCAGCTTAAAAAAATGGGGAACCAAACTCTTCCACTGTATGAAATCCAAACTGCTCTTTAAATTAAACGTAGCCAGATAGTAAAACCTGAACAAAATGAGAAAAACTATTAGAAAAAAGGGCCTGGCACGGCGAGTAGTTGTACAGAACTGAGGGTTGAAGCCTTGTTGGTCTGCCCAAAGGAACACAATTCAATAAAACAGAGTCAGAGGAGAGGGTTGCCCCTCTTTTGGAGTGGTTTTTGTGCTCAGAGATCCACATTAAAAGACATGTTCTTCTCATCTTGGGAGAGTTCAGCTCTGTGGGACCAGGGCATTCAGGAACACATCAGGAAAGTTCTGGGGTTGGCCTGCAGGACCTGGCTGGGCTCTGACATGGACTGTGGGGCTGTTTGTGCCTCCCTGGTGTTCTTAGTGCATTTCTGCTGCTCAGGAGTTTGCACTGTGTGTACAGAACTGCCAGAGCAGAAGTGATTTCCCTCTGTAGCTTCCAGCACCTCAGTCCTTGTGCTCAGACCTCTGCAAACAGCAGCTCCCGTGGCTCCAGCTTAGACACTTTCAAACACTGCAGATGCTTTCTTTGCAAGAATTTTTTATGTGTGGCGCTTAAGAGAAGATCCTGATGACTGTGTTCATCTACTGTGTAAGAAAATAATAAGTTTTCAGGGAAACTATAGCATGAAATGTCTTCAGACTCACCTAATCACAGTTTGGGCTCAAAGGGAAGAAATATTTGCAGCTTTTGATTTGTCAAGCCTCAGAGGTTCTGAGATGGACACAGACATTTTGCCTTGGGCTGAAATGCACCAGGACTATCCCACAGGGAAGCAGTGGGACTTCTGAGCAGCCCAGCTCTGTCTCTGGTATTCCCAACAAGTTCTTCCTCCTCTCAGCCCTGCAGACAGGACATGTGTTCCCTGGGCTGTTATTTCAGAGCACACAGACTGCAGCTCGCAGTAGGGGGTGGCAAGAAACCACACAGATCTTTTCATCTCTCTCTGTTTTAACCTGATATTCATGCAAAGAAACTTCCTGCTCCAAGGAGCCTGCTGGACCTGCATCCACAATGGGGCTTCTCTCCCAGCATGGCCAGTCTGATCTTCTGTCTGGAGTTACAGACTTTGTACCTACAAGGGGCTGTCAAGCTTCCAGTTCCTCTTCCTTTAGAAGAGATTCACCAAATAAATTAGTTTATGGTAATGCTGGAGGAAGGCTTCCATGTTGAAGGCTCAATTTTCCTCTTAAATATGCAGCCCTGAGTTTCTGAGAGATTCAGGAATTTCAGCTTTGGAGGAGCCCCTGGGGCTTTTTCTGTTCTTTCTGACTTTCATGTGTGTATCTGGGATTAGGTCACACATCTCCAGTGCAGCTTGAAGGGTATGTAATGGATGCTGACTGCTATCTTTTGAATGTTAAAATCAGTGACCATGTAACTCTGCACAGGGGAAGTTAGAACAGGATCAAATTTTGCAGGTTCTCAAGGGCTTTTCTGAAGGACATCTTTCCAGAGATGTCTGGAGTGGAAAAAAAAAAAACCAACAAAAAAACCCTCAACAGCTATTAAAAGCATGCATTTATATTCAAATACTCTTTTCCCCCCTTGCCTGTACTTGACATTTTAGTGAAGATCAGTCAAACACCAATACAATATCTGAACAATGCAGTATCTGTTTCTTTGGGCTGTGACCTCTCTCATTGCCACACGCCACAATGCCAGCAGGGTGAACTCAGAGTAATGGGTCCTTTCCTATTCTAACTATTGTGATTCTATAATTTCCAAAAAATTTAAATGTTTGACCTGATAGTGGCAAATTACTGTCATTCCTAAAAATTGCTCTGTGTGGGGACTTGTGTCTGGCATGTTATATTCTTTGGAAGACGTTATAATTTCACTACACATTACATTTCAACACATGATTATTGCCTACAATAAATGTTACATTCATACTGTGTAACTCAAACCAAGCCTTATAAATATGCAGTGGAGTCACATATACAACCAGCCAGAATGCCCCCTCAGAATGCCATCTGACCCCTATAAATACTGCTGCATTTTTATGGCCTCTTTCTGACAGTCATTCACCAGGTGCTGTACAACCCAAATTCAGATATTCTGAATTTCTCCCTCGCAGTTAATGCTGGGCATTCAGGCCCTTGGGCACAAAACCTGACAGGTACATCTGACACCTCTGAACAGGGAGGAGCTGAGGTTTCAGTCACACAGCACCTGTAAATGGAGCTGTTTCCTCCACAGCCCGAGTTCTGTTGACTTCACAGGACCTTTAGAGCATCCATGCTGCTGGAGAATGGCACATGGATGTGGAAAAGCTGCACAGTTGCATGGAAAACTCAAACTTCTTTACTTGGAGGGTGACAGAGCATTGGAAGAGGCTTCCCTGAGTGGTTGTGGAGTGTCATTCTCTTGAGATGGTGAAAACACACTGCAGCCTTCCCTGGATGAATCTCCAGGGGTCACTTCCAACCCCAGGCATTCTGAGGTTCTGTGTGAAATCACTCCTTTATTTGCCTCAAAACCCCTTAGGGTATCCCTACACCAATATTCCTGGAATTCCCTCATTCCTTGCAGCACCAAGGCTAATTTTCCAGGTCTGTTAGACTTTTCCCCAGTGCTGTTGTCCATGTGCTATTCTGGATCTTCCAGAAATCCCTTATCAATCAGCCACAGATTGCAGATTTGCTTCTGGAAGGTTTTCTGTATCAGTGCTTATCTTTCAAGGATAGATCTGACTGTCTGTGGGCAGATGCTGTCTCTGTGTCAGTGCAGCAGTGGCAGTGCCTCCAGCTGCTGGAGGGGCTGTGAACAGAGCTCAGCAGGCTTTTGTCTGGGGGAAAAGGTGAGTCTGGGCTTCAAGACCAGAAATCAAATCTGTTGGCACTGAAAGTCCTCTGGGATCTGCCTGTGGCCTTTAGATTGCATCTTTCTGCTGCTCCTGCTCTTTTTCTGTCTTGTCTGCTTCTGTTTCTCCCAGCTTCTTTCAGAAAAACTGATGTGAGTCTTCTTTTTATAACATCACATCCCATTTGCTAAGTGACAGCTGTCACTGGCTTCAGGTTCTTTGTCACGTAATTCATTGCTTGATACCTGCTCCCCATAGCATCTCTTAATGTCAGAAGTTTCTTTGAGGGTGACAAACAGCCTGTGTGGGGTTTAAAGGAAGGAGCACAGGTGGCAGGTTTGGGTTTTGGGAGGGACACTGGCAAAGATGGGTGTGTAAATATGCCAGGTGTAAGTGCAGGAGCTGTGCAGCAGCAGCAGCACATAAACAGAGGTCATGGAACCACCAGCATCTTTGAGGTCACGTTAAGTACTTTGCAGCTGGACTGCAGGCCCACGGTGAAGATAAATCTGCAAATTTATCACTGGTGTGTGAGCATGCTGCTGATCCAGGAGAAAGTTTGAGAGCTGGTGGCTGAAGGTTGCCAAGTTTAGAGCTTGGCCCATTAAGGGCAGAATCCTTTATAAAAGGAGAGGTCCAGTCAGGACCTCTCTAAGCAAAAGATAAACTTCAGTGACTGGAGAGACATTCACAGAAGAAGCCCAGACTTAGAAGGGAATGTCTGGATTTGTGAATGTGTCTGGATGCTTTTCCAGTGCTGCTTTGTCCTTACCACACAATCACATCAAATTGCCATAGAATGAAAGATTCAAGTTTTACTTGGAGAGATGGACGTGTGGACACTGACCTGTGTGGCCACAGACAGGACACTGGGCTGAAAGTTTGGAAATTCAAAAGTTAACATGCAAAGAAAAGAAGCACAAGGAAAACACCAGGCAGGGCTTGGAGGATGGTGTGAGAGGAAGGAGAGTGAAAACGTGGACGTGGATGAATTGCAGAGGACTCAGCAACTTAGCTGATCAAACATGTCAAAGTGTGTGCCATCAGTGAATTTCAATTAAATGTTCGGCTTTTCAATTTGTTGTTGAGATTAACGCATGAGATCATATGCAATAAATCACAGCTTATTATGCATGTTTATTAATAGCTTTATATTTAGGCAGTGAGGATCAATAATGTTAACACATGTATATTATTAGAATATAATAAATCAGGTAGCTTGTTTTTATTGGTTTTGCTGGGTAAACAACTATTCCAGGCTGTTTGCAACCTCCCCTCCTCCCTTCACAGTGTGCTGGAGACTAATATTGATTGGCTTTATTTGGAATGAATACAGAATTGTAATATCCATTGGTGCTCAGGCAAGACCCCAGTTCTGTACACCCAAGCAAGGATTTTATTGTAGTGAGAGGGAAGAATTGCTGGGAAAGGGGAGGTTCTGTCCTAGCCTGGAGCCTCCTGATGTCACCCCTGTGCAATGACAGCTACACTTGCTATACTGCAAGTAGCAACAAGATTTTGAAGGATAAATTTGTATGATTTTGATTTTATTTACTAAAATCATGATGCCCTAGCAATAGTATAACCACAAGTTCTTTTTTCCAGTCGTGTTTGGTGAAGAGATTTGGGAGTAGGTCAGCTCAGATGACCTTGGATCTTGCAGCTTCCTACATATTTTAAAACATACTCAATTTTCTTAAAATGGAAATACAAATAACTCGGTTTCACAAGCTACTTACATTGCCTTTTCTGTATTTTCTAAAACTTAGCACTGAGTTTGGTTATGCTGCAAGAGAACTGCATTTATAATCAAGTAAAATCCTTCTAAAACCAGAACTCAGATGATAATTGCATTGAACAAACTATGACAGTCTTTAGTTACCATGATAATGACTGCAACCTTAGTGCCTCTGGGACTTTGACATGATGCTCTTCAATTTTATGCTGCACAGAAGAAAGAGTTACATGCCAGCATACTCTGCAATTTCTGCAGTCTGGTCTTTGTTTAATTAAACATCTAATATCTTTTCTTTAGCCCTAATGATAAGGTGGGGATTTTTATGATTATTACTATAACTTCAATTAAAGCATTAAATCTGTTTGCTTTCACGAAGTAAAACAGTTGGGAGGAATTTCTTTTAATTATGCTGCTCTTGTCCTCTGATGTCGACTCTGTGACATGCTGTGGCACTTTATTTGACATACTTCATGCCTTGCTGAGGTGAAATGCGGTCTACATACTGAAGCAAACTATCCTATAAAATGCTACATTGTAAATATAAACCTCTTGGGAGGGCATTTCTAAGCAAAAAATTAACATGTTCCATGATTCAATCCTATAAAATGAAAAGTAGGCCCTGCCTCAGTATTAATTTGCAGTGCAAGCCCTTAAATCTTTACCTTCCATTGACTTGAATCTGGAATTCATACTCAGCACAGCAAAACTCGTCAGGCTTTTTGTTAATGATGCTTTTACTACCAAAAAAACCCACCTCCAAATAGAGACAAACTTGGACAATCCAGTCTGCTTGTTACCCCCTGTATCAAATACACCACCCTTGGGGAGATTCTGTGATTAATATTTTTTTAATGAGCACCTGTTTTTCACTTTGCTGTGGCTTTGCTTGCTGACCTTTGTTTGCTTTCCCCAAGAACCTCCGTACTTTACGGCTGAACCCCAGAACGTGATTTTGGCTGAGGTGGAGAAGGATGTGGACATCCTGTGCCAGGCCATGGGTGAGTGCTCAGAAGTGTTCCAGCCTGGACTGATGGCACGTGTCTGTCCAGTCTGGGAGAAATCATCTTACATGAACCATCTTTGTAAGTTTTTAATGTTCAGAAGTCTGATTTATTGCCGATTATCACAGGTCCCATATACAAGGAAAAGGGTTGGCCTTCCCCCTTGGAGAATTGGGTAGTTCTTGTAATTTAGTTTAATTTGGAATAATGCTGGCACATTGATGTTTGTCTGTGGGGAGCACAAGTCCTGCTCCTGTCACTCTGGGATCCTGCCTGTGCTTCAGAATTGTCACTAGAGAAGTGACAATTTAAATATCTTGAGCCAGGAAATGGGCTGAGGGGAGAGTGTGGTTATGGAACCCATCATTTGCAATGCAAACAGTCCTTATTTTCAACAGTCACAATGCCCTTTCTTCTAAAACTTTGGGAACTTTTACAGTGAATAGAAATGTCAGTAACTCTGACATCTGAATGTAGTTATGAAATCTGCAGGAGGACTATTACAGGCAGTTTTTAATTGGTAGGTGGTTTATTAATATAAAAGCCTTCAAATGTCTAAAATTCCACCTGACTAAAATCATGTTTCAAGTTGAGTCCCACAGAAATGCAATCCCCACCTATTTCAGCACTCTGGTGAGGTAGGAGACGTTGTCATCCTGTGTTTAGAGCAGGTTTCTCAAAGTCACCAAATTTCTACATGACACTGGCGAGGGACAGAACGTTTTGTTGTCTCACTTCCCCTGGTGCTGGGTTTAAGAAGCAGCACACATAAAATGCCATGAGGTCCTTAGGGAAAAAGATCACATCCTTGATTAAAAAAGCACCCAGACCTAACTAACAGCTTATTTGTGAGGTGTCTTCCTCCAAATCAGAGCCAATAAAAACATTTTTATTGAGTGGTCGTGTTATTGCCACCATGATTTAAGCATTTTTCCCCGTGGTTTATGTAGGAAAGAGTCAGCACTGCTTTTCTAGGAGGAATCTTTGCAAACTGTGTGATAAGCAAGTGTGTGTGTGTTAAGGGTGCTGTGGCTGGAATTTCAGAAGCCCATGATGAGATCTCTTACAAAAAGCTCTTATGGAAATGAAGCTATCAGATGATAAGAGACAATGTCTTCTTGTTAATTAATAGCTTTTTAAGCAAAACACAGCAGGAGCTGCTGTCAGTGGAGTTCCCCAGGAACCCATCTGCTGTCTCAAATAGTTTTCATGGATTAAAAAAAAAAAAAAACCAAAAAAAAAACCCACCAAAACACACACACACAAAAAAAAAGACAATCCAACCCAAAGGAGGAAACAGGGAGACCTGAGGTTGACTTCAGCTCTTCCTTCTACCCTCACTCTTGCATTGAGCAGTTTAGTTCCCAAGGGGGTTAATGGGGCACTCTTAACCATTCTCAGTGGAGCTATGGGAACCCTTATTAGACAAATTAATTATTTCTGTTCAACTCTTGTAGTGCACATCTGATTTGCTTATAAATGTGGTGCAGGAGTATGAAAACCTGTTCCTTGTGGATTATTTTGTTGAGTATCTATAACACATATAAGGGGCAGGTACTAAAATTAAACATAGAGGAATTTTGATCCATTTTTACACAAATCTGACAATTGCCAGCACTTAAAAAGAGGGTAAATGAAGATTGCTGCCCTGGGCTGGGAAAAGGAAGCACTGGAGAAACTGCAGAGCTGCCCTCTACCTTTGCTACAAATGGAAGACAGATTTTATTTCCCCCAGCCCCATCAGGTTCTGTGCACAAAGCCCATTTGCCAAGACTTTGTGCGCTGTGGATGTGTGAGAGACAGATTAATTTCACAGTATAAGCAGAGATTAACTGTAAATAAAATTGCAACTTGCAGCGAGCAGCTCCCTGCTCCCTGTAATGGAGTTTGAGGGTATCAGGCCACAGGAACCAGGCTCTGCTGTTTATCTTGCAGCAGTGGCCGATGCTGCCTGAATGTTCAATGGGTTTCCTTTAAATGCTCTTTCTTGTTTGCTTGTGGGAAGTTTAGAGCTGCAGGCAGCGGTGGCGGTGTCTGGGGAGCGCAGTTAATTGGACTTCAGTTCTACCTGTTTAGAGAAGTAGATGGAGGAGATGCTTTGGGGATTCCCCAGCAGCTCGCTGGGATCTAGAGGAGGCGGTAAAAAATAAATAACAAAGATGACACAGTGAATATTCCCAGTCTTTCATCGAGGTTCTTAAGTTAAATTTGGCAGAGAGTCAAGCAGCTGTTTCACAGATGGAGGAGCTGAGCCTCGGGTTCCCTAAGTTATTTGCCCAAGGTTACAGAAGAAGTGGCAAAGCCAGAACCAGTGTCTCTGTTTCCTGCCTTCCCTTCTCCCCCCTGACACTAGATTAATTTGTCTGTGAAAAATGAATAATGCTGCACACAGCTGAGAAATAAGGTTATTTTATTTATTATTGCCAGTCTTTTAGGCCACTCTCACCTCGCGAGCAGCAGGGTCAGGCCGATACTGCTTGGAAAGGTAGAGTGCAAAAGGTCTTGAAAATGCTTTCTTCTCTTCATAATTTTTTCACCAGAAGTCTCTTAGAGAAGAAAAGAAGCAAATTTCCTTTGGGGGGTGTGTGGAGAGGAAAGGCTGTGGGGTGGGTAGAAGAGGAGAAAAGCTGGGTTTAACCATTTTTACAGCCAAACAGGTAGCAAAATTAGGAAAGAACATGTGTACAACTTGAAAGACAAATCTCTCTGGGAAGATCACTAAAGCCCAGATGAATGCTGCTGACAGGCATCAGAGTGCTCAGATAAGATCCTATTATTCAGACTCATAACTTTGAGTGGAGGAAGATACCCGTAACTGAAAAGTAGAGAAATAGAGATGGTAATATTCAGTTTGTCAGCTGAGTTGGTGATAGGGAGGTGTATCTCACAGTGATTATAGGATTAGAAGGTTTGCCAATACTGTTAGTAGAATGGGATTTATGGAATGACACCAGTGTTAAAGGTTTGAGTGTTCTGAATGCAGGATTTCATTATTTCCTCAGTGCCTATCAAGTCTAATGTGAGGGAAAATGGAGTTGCTATTATTTAAACTTGAAATCATTTCCAAGCTTCTCAGCATCAGGAGAACTATTCCATTTTGCATCATCTGTTTCTTCATTACTCAGTGATAATTTGTATTTGCCCAGGAGGATTTTCAAGAGATGAATAACACTCTCACCGAGAATTGTGAACATTGAAATTTACGCTAATTCTGTATATGGGCTGTTGTACGAAATTTAAATTATGCCTATTGCAAGCTCCTACACCACATCTATTCTCTATCAGACAATGCACTTCTACATAGTGGGTTTCTTCCTGAGATGATTATCTGTATTATGAATACATTTTATTTTATCAGCAGAACAAAAGCATCAGAGGTGATTGAAGTAAATGATACGTGTTTATAAAAGTAACAACAGCAATTGGATGTTGTTTTTCAGTCATTTCCATACATTGTTTGTACATTCTTTCCAGAGTTAATACAGCTTTTGTCTGTATAAAGAGAATAAATACACTGAGAGAAGATGTGAATGGAAGCATAACACAGTAGTATTTAACTTTGGGAGTTTTTAAATGATAATGATGATTATATAGATCTTCCCATGGCACTTTAGCTCTCAGAACATCAAGTGACTGCCAGCATTGCAGTGAAATTCATTGTCTGCAGATGCTCAATTCATCAGTGACATCCCATCCTCCGTGCTTCGGTGACACATCTTCTCTACTTGGGCAAATTTCACTCACCCATGAATTTAAGTTTGTGGTCTCTTATCTTATTACAAGAAATTGTGTAGGTCTGAGGTTTTAAGTGAAAAGTGTTTTAAAAAAACCCCAAGTGCTGTGCCCAGTTTTGGGCCCTTTGTTCAGGAAGGACATTGAGGGGCTGGAGCATGTCCAGGGAAAGGAACAGAAGGGTCTGGAGTGTAAATCCTGTGAGGAGCAGCTGAGGAAGCTGGGAGAGCTCAGTGTGGAGAACAGGAGGATCAGGGGGGACCTTGTGGCTCTCCACAATTCCTGACAGGAGGCTGTGGCGAGGTGGGGGTCGGGCTCTGCTCCCAGGGAGCAACGGGCAGGATGAGAGGGAATGGTGTTAAACTGTGCCAGGGCAGGGTCAGGCTGGACATCAGGAAGCTTTTCTTCACAGAAAGGGTTGTCAGGTATTGGAAGGAGGTGCCCAGGAAGGGGATGATCTTGGAGGTATTTTCCGATCTTATTACTCATGATTATCTAATGACATAATAAAATACCTGCCTCACTTCTGATCTCTGCACAGAATCCCCTCCATTTGATCCAGTAGGGATTTCTGGGCTGTAAACATAAAACATTGTCTGATACGTGTGGTGGGATGGGAACAGCTGTCTAAGACTCTTCTAGGCCCCTGACATCTCTTGAGGAAAAGAGAATCCTACACTATTTGTGTATAATAAATTTACAGCCACTTCATCCCAGCTGACGGGGACATGACAGCAACAAAAATATGTGTGAAATAACTGTGTCAGGGTTTGTGGAACATGCACATGAAAGAAAACAGGAATAAATGGGACTGTAAGTTTTATCTAGGCTAGGAATTTTATTTCTCTTTATGCCTGCTTTTTACAAATAACAGGTGAAGCTTGAGACTGAATAAAAATAATAATAAATTAAAGCTATCCTATTGTTGGCAATATGTTGTTTGTACATCAGCTCAAACTAAGCTGCAAAATTGGGACTCAAGTACAGCCATGTGAGCACTTCATTTTTCATGTGTAATTTGCCATTTCCTTTGTATTTCAGCTATCTTAGCTACAGAAGCACAGAGGAATCTTATTTGGGATGGAACAGTCTTACAGACTGGCTGTACTGCCTCACTGCTGTGGTTTAAGGAGCATTATTCTGGCTTTCAACATGAAATTGCTCCAAATCTTATTTTGTAGTAGCATGACATATGATTGGGTAAAGAAAGTAATTTGATAACATGTTTTCTCAGCATTCCCCCTTAGTATTTGCTGGTTTTATTCCCTCATGTCCTACAGTGTGTTATTACCATTGATAATGTGAGATGCAGCCTCCATTTGTCTAAACCAGCTTGGGAAAAAAATAAAAACAATCGGCGTAGAAAGACGGGAAAACGGGGATATGACCTAAAACGTGCTGTGCAAGGACTAACAGCGATTTCTTTTCTTGAGCAGGCGTTCCCATCCCCAGCCTGGTGTGGTACAAGGACTCGGCTCCCCTGAGCAGGCTGCAGAACCCGCGGTACAAGGTGCTGCTGAGCGGGGCGCTGCGCATCCACGCGCTGCGCCCGCAGGACGCCGGCATCTTCCAGTGCTTCGCCAGCAACCCGGCTGGGGAGATCCACACCTACACCTACCTGGATGTCACCAGTGAGTGAGCAGGGCTGGCACCCCTGGAGGTGACCCCACACCTGTCGGGGTTCTCAGAGATGTTTTAGTTCCACCCGCAGCGATCTGATTTCTTGTCAAGGGTAGCTGCCCCAAAGTGCTCCTGTGGCTTCAGCACAATCTGCTGGATGGTGTGGGAAAGCTCTCCATGACATCAGGAGAGCTTGGCTTGGGGTGAACTCCCCTATTTCACATGGCAAAAAGAGATCTTAGTGAAAAGGAAAAAAATATAATCGTGAAATACTTTTCTCTTTCTGTCTTATTTCCGCTCTAATGTAATTCCATTCTGAGCTTGAGCTGCTGCTTCATGATTGTGCATGCTATCATTTTATTTGCCTTTGTCTGCAACTACATTTGGTCAGGGAAAAGAAAGACAGTTCAAGTTAAATGTCTGTTTTGGCCAAAAAATCAGATTAAATGGTTTTGTTAATGAAGTGCATGCTTCTCTATGGAAGAATTACAAATCCTAGTAGTGTCTTGACAGTGATTATTAACAGTCATTTCTGTAATATTAAACTTCCCTTCAGGAAGCTGATTTTTAGCCCAAGAGCACTTTGCACATACTGACCAGAATTCCTACTGGCCTCAGAAAATAAATCAGCCCCAGTTCAATATAGATCTAGGAAACTGCAGGGAAAAAACTGCAATAAAATGCAACAGGGGGAAAATAAGAGAGAAAGAAACTTAGAAAATGTCTTGGATAAGGCTCAGGTTCTAAATTCTTTTGGCTGACATTTAAGTTTCAAAGTTAATGCCTCTCTCAAGTTGCTTTTCATCTTAAAGAACTCTGTTATGAAGATGAAGGAAAATAGTTTTGTTTATCTAGATTTCTCAAGTTCCCCCCAAACACTCATTTTGAGCTTTATCTTCGTTTTTCTTTAATCTGTCTTACTTGTACAGGTACAAGCACTGATAGATTTTTTATTATCTGTGTAGGTAATAAACAGGATTAGGCAATTCCTGGGAGATGAATAAGAAAAGGTTACAGTCACTGCTGAAAGGCTTTCATGTCTTATTGTCATGTCCTTCTCCATGATCAGCTCTATAAAACTGGATGTCAAGTAGTCCATGGTAATAGTTACAGGATCTTTCTGAGAGGTGAGGCATTGAGTTTGTTTGAATTTTTTTATTTTAGATATCAAGCCAGCCTTTATCCAGCCCCCAGAGGACACCACAGTCACCGAGGGCATGACTGCAGTGCTGACCTGTGAAGTTTCAGGGGCTCCACGACCTGCCATCTCCTGGAAGAAAGGTACAAATACAAAATACAAATACAAATCCTCACAAAGAGGTACGTGTGGATATTCTCACTCTCTGGTAACAGAGAGACACAGCTTCTCCCAGGCTCGGCCTGGGAAACTTAGAGAAAAGAATTAAAACAATTATTATCTTATCCCTTGCACCTGGTGTTGTGTGGGATGTTTACAAGGAGTTGTTCTCTGCTTGACCAATAGTGACAGAAAACTTTCCTGAAGACCAATCAGGTCTTAGGTTCACGATGCTTTCTATAAGAGTGTGATTTTCTATTAAAAATGCCTTTTGTGCCTTCTGAATCATGGAGTCAATGTCATCTTGGTCTGTCCCCTGTATCACTCGTGTAACAGCTTGTGTCTACCTGCAGACAATTCATGGCTGTGCCCAGTAATTAATGTGTGGAAGGGCTGTATTCCACGTTTTCCTGTCCCTTCCTGTCACTGAGATCCTGTAGATCCATCCAGTGCCTCTTCCCCCTTCCCCTGGCCCCGTGAGCAGCAGGTTCACCCTGGGGCCACCATGAGCCCGTGGCCTGGGCAGGATGTAACATTTTGGAAGGGCTGGAATTGCAGTCCCTGATCCCTGAATGGCTGACACTAACCGTGCTGCTTCCCCTGTGTGTTTCAGGAGAGCAGATCTTGGCCAGTGGCTCGGTGCAGATTCCTCGCTTCCTTCTCCTGGAGTCTGGAGGGCTCCAGATAACGCCCGTGTTCCTGCAGGATGCTGGCAATTACACTTGCTGTGCAGCCAACTCTGAAGGAGCTCTGAATGCTTTTGTGATGCTGACAGTGTGGAGTAAGGATAATGCTTTGTTTAAAGTCTAACTTTAATCAAGTATTAATCAGTTTTTGTTGTACGCTCAGGAAATTTTCATTAGTAATTATGCTTTGCTCGTTAATAGAGTTACTTGTATGATTTAATAGGAATAATATGTCTATTTTAGGAAGCCTATCACAAATACCCTTTTTGTTTGGAGAATTATGCATATAAATCTCTATTTTGTGGAAGGAAGTGTATTTAAATAGAGCTTCAATCACAATTACAGTTTCACTCAGGTTTTGCTTTGGCATCTCTCATTGCAAGTCCTAGCTTTTAACTTGTAGATTTAGCTGTTTGCAGGTGGTTTCTGCCTCTAGGAATCTGCAGGCAGCACAGACCAGCCCATGCTGGTACTGAGGCTGTGGCCACAGTCACAACAGATAGGATTTTCCTCACACTTTTGTATTTTTTGTAGCTCTGAGTGCTGTTGGAAGCCAAATCAAAGTACAGCAGATTTCAGCTAATCCCTCACGCTACAGACTGCTGTGGGACAGGGCATCCTATGAAATGGTTTTGTCATTCACCATTTTCCCTTGATCTCTGTATTTTTTTTTTTTTTTTCTGCTGGGAAAGCGAGTCTGATCCAAGACTGTGTTACTCCTAAGTGAGTTCAATTGAAGTGTAACATGTTTTTTCCTACCCGAGGTACAAAATAATGATCCCTGAGCAGGGACTAAGAGCACATGAAACTTATTAAGATGATGAGGATTAATACAGAAATGTTGTGGCCTTCTCTCCAGCACTTGAAGTACTGATTGTGCTGCTGATGTGTGGTGCATATTTGGCATTTATTAATCCCCAAACTCTGCAAGCTAAATCAGCCACGTTTTTCCTTTTGAACTTGGGAATACCTGAAAACATTCCTGGCAGTAACTGTAATGTATTTATGTCATGTGGCTTTCATCTTTATGTCTTATTGACAATATGGAGTTGGTAGAAATTTCAGGATGCTGTAAACTGAATGATATCCAGGAGATCCTTCCTATTAATTCTCAAAGCCATGGTTCTTACAGGTATTAAAGATAGTTCCTGTTGCTGGTACTGCATGAGGGGAAGAAAAGTGAATATAACCTAATGTTTGTGTAGCAACAGCACCATTATAAAGCCACAAGCCTTACATAGGTGCATCAGGAGTAATGCTAAAAATTCCATGCTATTTAGAGTCAGCTTTTGATTTTGCTGATGGTCCCTTCTTGAGCATGTATGAGATATCTCAGTAGATGCTGATTATCTCTGTAGGGATTTGGGACTTATTAACATTATCCACATATCTTCCATGCTCATCCTGGTTGTCTCCCTGCCTCAGCTGATGCTCCCTGCTGCTGCTCCTGTGTCTGACACATAATGGGGATCTTTCACACTGGATCTGGTTGCTGTAGTTACAGCAATTATTGTGTTCTGAGCCTCTAGGAGAGGCTTGAGTAAGGATGTTCTGAAACATTTGAGTAAACAACATATCTTTCTTATATGGAAGATTTTTCTTCCAGGAGCTCCTCCCCTGTCCTGAGGTTGATGAGGTTGTAAGGTGCTGTTTAAGTTTACCTCTTTCTTGATATTTTTCAAGTGTGTTTTTCTTTACACAGCTTTTCCTTGGTCTTGTTTGTGGTTTTGCCTCTCCAAAGAGAGTGGCTCATTTCCTGTGAACTCAGTGTTTGCTTCCACACACTCCTTGAGACTTGAGGGAGTTGCCACAGACACCTGCACAAGCCAAGGGAGAGTTTGGAGAGCTTTACCATTCTTCTCCTCTGGGCTCAACTCGTGCCCTGTGCTGCTGTGCCTGTCCCCACCCCACAGCGTGTCACCTGTGTCACAATGCCTGTACAGGGAGGGGAGCCTTCCCAGCAGAGGCTGGAAGAGCAGAGTCCCGCTTGCTTTGAATGACAAAGGCTCTGTGGCTGCTCTCTGAGTGAACAGCGAGGCAAAAGGCTCTGATTTCACCTGAGCTGTGCCTGTGCTCCTTTCAGATCGCACTGCCATTGTCAGCCCTCCCGAGGACAGCACGGTGATCAAAGGCACCACGGCCACCCTGCGCTGCCAGGCCACTCACGACCCCAGAATTTCAATCAGGTTGGTGGTGTCACTCCTCCTTTGTGTGGTTTATCCCCGCTTAATTTTATAAGCTGTATGAATTGCATGATGTGAAAAGTTTCGAGACCCCAGGTTTTCACTCCAAACCCCTGATTACTGCATTAGAAGGTTGTACACTGTATCATTAATCATATAAATCCCATCTTCCATTTCAGCCTTATGTATTATTTACAATGAGCTATGTTCCACTTCATGACTTCAATATAGCCCTCCATGATTTTACTGTCAAGGTTAATACACTATCAATAAAACCAACTTGTCAGAGGCTGATACTTAATGAGAGTAAAAGCCAAAGAGAAGGAATAGGATTTCAGAAGTGTTTACTTTGGGGTGCATAAAAGCCACACCAGAGATGCCCATGTTTTTGGAAACAACTCAATAACTTGGGCTTATAGTCTGTTCTAAGTGTGTAAAGGAAACCAGAATTTGTCTGGACTATTAAAATTTAAATTAGAGCATTTAGATGAAGCTCAAAACTTGAAAATAAATTTGCCATGAAAATTAATGTAGTCTGAAAGCAACACAAATGAAATAAAATGCAAGGAACAGCTTGGAGAGTGCTTGAAGGGCGAACTGCAGAAAGAACTTCAGAAAGAGAAAGATAGGTAAAAAAATTTCAGTTAGATGTGGGAAATTGAGTCTGTGGGCTCTCCACACCTCTGTGACATGTTGGGAGGGGTGTTTTTCATATGTGAGCTCCAGCAAACCTTCAACAAGTTTCTGATCCTGGCAGTCCAACGTTACAGAGCTGGCCAACACCCACCATTAACTTCAGAGTTAATGTTCTGGTGGGGGTGAACTTAAGAACTTGAACATTTATGAGTACTCCATCTTTTCCTTGTAAAATACATAACATCCTGGATGGAATTACATTTTTCATTCTGAATTCTTGACCTAAAACTTAAATTTGTAAAAGGCACTGCTCTTGAAAGGAGCTGCAGGGGCCTGTCATTTTTAACACGTGATGACAGGAGCTGATCCCTTCCAGCAGAGCTAAAATAAATCTATTCTCGTGTTCTTACAACTAATCAATAACTGTAATACTCAGGTACCTTTGGAAGAAGGACAGTGCTGTAATAAATCCATCCAGCAGTTCCAGGATCACAGTGGAGAAGGACGGGACGCTCCTCATCAGCCAGACGTGGTCGGGTGACATCGGGGATTACACCTGCAAGGTCATTTCTCCCGGGGGAAACGACTCCAGGACAGCTCGGCTGGAAGTCATGTGAGTACTCCAACCTCTAGGTCCTGTGCAGAGTCAGCAGCTCTGATTTTTGTGGTTCTGGAGGGGTTTTTTTAAGGGAAATTAAGGTTCATTGTTGCCCTGAGTTTTAGCGTTCTGATGTTTTAATTTTTATGATAAAGTTTCTCACTAAGTTTTTCTGTAAACACGCAGATGTTTTTCTAACCGTCCTTTTGCTTTGCATTCCTTTCTCCTGGGAGGAGAAGGTTTGATGGACCTTTTCATTGAGCAGTGTGGTTGGAGAGGTGGTGACCTCTTTCTCCAATCCACGGCCATTCCCAAAACTCAATATAATACGTAAATCAAAATAAAGTTCTCTCTTCTTCTTCACCTTTTCCCGGGCTGAAGTTTGCTGTGTCTCTGTGACTTGTGTCACGCTCTATTGTGACAGGTTCATTGCCAATGAAATGGCTTTGAAATGCTCTGATCTCATGGCTGGGGCTGCTTTGAGCAGGAGTTTGGCCCAGAGACCTCCTAAGGTCCCTTTAAACCTGGATCCTTCTATCCCTCCATGCTGTAGGGCTTTCCCATAAAGCCCAGGTGCTGTGCTGTGATGCCAAGGTTTGAAAACAAGAAAATGTTTTCTTTCTTTTAGTATTTTTTCTCTGCTGAACATTTATAAGAATAGCTGCTCCCTGGATGGGCATTGCTTACTCTTGCATTCTCTTTATATATCATTTTTCAAGAAAAAAAAAAAGAATTTATGTTTGACTTTCTTTATTCCTATGGATCTTTAAAAATAAAAACAAGAAAATGTTTAAAGTACCATTCAGCTCTGGAAAAGGATTATAAAAATGTCATTACATGGTTCCATATTTTCTATTTCTGTCATTCCACTGGGGTGAAGTGCACTTCCATTTTATTTTTATCACTAAAAGCAACAGCTGTGGGTTTGATACATGTGTGGAGCAGATCAAATGAAAAAAAGAAAGAAAGAAAAAAAAAGAAGGTAATGTTTTATGTAGAGTTATTTATTTATTTACTCGAGTAGTGCTGCATGCTTTAATTTAACTAAAATTGCATCTGTTTCTGCTGGTCATGCCTGATGTCTCTGAGAAGATGGCAGTTGTGTGGCTGGCAGTGTAATGAGTTCACCTCAGAGATTTGCTGTGCAGAGGGCTGTTTGATACAGCATCATTCTGACAGTGCCAAGGCTCCATCAGATGCCCATTTTCCGAGAGCGGTCATACATTCTTTTTCTAATTAAGCACTCCTCAGCTCTCCTCCCAGAGTGCATTTTACTGCTGGTTGGAATCCAAGAGCAGAAGACAATTCAGAATATATTGCTGCTACACAACCACGCTCGCTGTTCTCTGAGGCAGTTTTTGAATGGAGGGCAGAAAATCACGGAGTAAAGACTGAAAAGAATGTTAAAGCTTGGACTTTGAAACAAAGCTATAAATATGTGCTAAACACTTCAGCAGCAGGACAGTTGCCTAATGCTGACTATCAAAAGCCACCCTGTGCAGCCCAGTACAGCACAGGGAATTGGATTCACTTCTAGTTTCCCACTGACCATGGAGGAGCTTCTTTTATTGTCCATGAAATCTGGGCTAGAAGTTGGTTGGGAGAGGCTCATCCTGTGTGCACTGCTGAGGCTCCCCAGCTGTTCCAGCTGTGTTGGCTGGCTCTCCATGCACTGGGACTGCCTCTCAATGCTGCATCTCTACTTCCTTTGATGTTCTGCTGCTGATGGCCCATCTCCTGTTTTTCCTGGAGGAATTGAAGGAATCTATCAGACCTGCTCTTTCAGAGGAGTCAAGTAACTGATAAGTCACTCAATAATACCTTGAATTGTGACATTTCATTTCAAAGCAGGGCTGCAGGTAGTGCAATACTGCCAGAAAACATTGCATTTCCTTGCAGCTTTCATCATTATCGTTTGGCTCAGCAGCACAGATCTGCGAGGAAGAGAGATACACGATACAACAGGAGTGAAATGAAGAAGAAAATATGTGGAAAGGAAACGTCTGAAGTAAAGCTTAAATTAAATTCCAGCTTGTATAGGAATGACAGATCTATAACATTCCCTGTTCTCCTGGATAATTCCCTCGTGCAGAGCATTAACAAACAGGGCATGCACATCCCCATCGATGAGCACTCACACTTCAGTGCCTTGGGCAGCACTAATGCCAGACTAATGTTCAAAGGAGGCCTCTCAACCAGTGACACACTGGAGCAGTCACCAATGGATAATCCTGTGTCCCACACAGCCTTGCCTGATAGCTCCAAACCTCTCCCCACCTTTCCCCCTCCAGGAGCCAGCATGTTCCTCCTCCACCATTCCAAGAGGAATTTCCAAAGGCACAAATGTTTGTTACTGGTTTCTGTTCAAACTGATTCAATTGAAAACCATCGACCTTCAGGTTATTTAATCTCTAGGTGATCCAGTTTCCAAAACTCTGAAAAGAAGGAAAGAAAACTCTCTCTTCCTTTGCCTGTCCTTGCTGGAAGTCAGGCCTGGGGAGAAAGGTGGTGTTCCCTGCTGGAAGAACCTGCAGGCATAGCACAGCACAGATACATTGGTGCTGCAGGCAGGATGGATCATCTTCCTCAGCATGAAAGAAGAAATGAAATATTTGCAAAGGAAAGCCAGAAAACTAATGAAGAACTTGCTAAAGTGCAGCCAAAGGTTACCTTGCTCATCAATTTTGCACTGATGGTACTTGGGCACAGAAACTAATTGCTAGTCAAGATACTCTATTCATTCATTTGTCTTCCCTCTAAATGTGTTTATTCTCCATGTACATCACTTGATTTGATTTGCATGAGGTAAAACATTTGCGAGTGATGTTTCTATTCTGCAAGAGATAGATTTTAATTTTACACTGACTTTGTTTTTCTCCTAGTAGGGTTTCTCAAATGCATATCAGAAACATTTGGTGATGAGTGCCCCGCTTCTCTTGCATCCTTGCAAGTCACAGGGTTTGATCCTGAAAGTAATTGCATGTTATGCAACATCCCAGCTTCATTTAGCTTACTTTTATAGTAGTGTAAACACCACCCTGAAATACAGGCAGAGGAAAAAAGGGCTTGTTCCTAAAGCTGCATAAGCTGAGTTATCACCATGTATCACTCACCTGATGGGAAACTGTGCTGATTCCAGCTCAAAGTACCCTGAGGATTCTCAGGATGTATAAAATATACAGCATTACCACTGTCTGTGCCTGATGATACCCACTGCTCAATATCAGCCCGTCTGCAGCCCATGCTAGAGGATCCCTTTGTTGTATGAATGTGACTGCAAAGTATGGTAATGCTGCATTGTTGGAAAATCAAAGCCCTGTACAAGCCTCTGTTATGTCACAACATATAGTAAAATCTTTTAGGCTCTTTTTCTATGCAAAAATATGGGAAGGACAATGTAATACAAAAATAGGCAATTTATTCCTGGCAGCAAGTTCATCTTCTTTCAGTTCCCTTTCATCAGAGAGAGAGCTATTATTGTTCTGTCTTCTTCAAAAGCAGGAGAGGGGAGCTAACCACTTATAATAAACCCCAGTGGGTTGCCAGGAATGCACAGTATTGCCTTTGTCAGCCATCTATCCATGAATTTGGATAGCCTTTCTACTGGACTGTTTATAATTGCCACTTCTTCCAATTTCTTCCCAATATAGCCCATAAAAAAAAATTACTAAAAATAAAATCGGTGTGACCAATGCAGGGTAAGAGATAAAAATGACGTCCCATTACAAATGGAACTCGATACAGATCCCACATCCCTTGGTTCCAATAGCCCAGCTCTTCTCATTTCTCCAGGGAGAGAAAGCAGAAGGAATGTCAAACTCGAAAATATATTCTTCCTTCCTCACTGGAAAGAAGGCTTCTATTTATTTTTCCAAGCTCTCTATTGAGATGTCATCCGAGAATCAAGGTTCACTGCTGAGTCTGAGTGCACTTGATACTCAAAGGAGAAATATCGCCCAGAAATGCATTTGGAAATAAATGCCATTGTGTCTGTTTGTCATTGAAGGCAGAGCAGGAATGTAGGTGTTTTCAGCAAAAAGAAAGCAGAAAATTCAAAGTCCTTTCCCAAGTCATCTCCAGATCTGAGCAGATTGAAATGGGAAATAAATCTGTGCACTCTGGAACTCGGCAACCCTTTAATTCCAAAAATTCCCCTTGTCACAGACCCGTGAGAGACAAAGAGCCTCAAAACCCGGGGCTGCCTCGCACAAATTCCTCCTGCATTGATAAATTAGAGAGGATTCTTTTGCAAGAGAGACTGCAAAGTCCTGAGCAACAGTTGGCACAATTGCTAATTTAAAGTGTGATAAAGTTTTAGGAGCAGAGCCATCAGGGCTGAGTGCTGCATTCCCTCCCTGCCCCAGCCTGTGGCAGGTGAGCCACCTGCTCCTGAGCAGACCCTGCCTGCTGGACCTGACTGAGAGAATCGTTTATAAAACAGGAGCAGGGCTTTTCAAAAACTGACAAGAAAACTTGTTTAATCTCCTGTGCCTTTTTAGTAATCCCTTCCTCAGTCACAGTCTCTCTAATTACCTGCTGTTGGACCGTTTTTCTCAGAAGTCTCTCCAAACCATGTCTGGTTTATTTTTCTCAGCAAATTGTCTGCTTTTAGCTAATTTTATAAAACACTCTGTGTGTTTGCTGAGTGGATTTTTCAGCTGCCCTCTGGCAGTGATGAGCTGACTCAAAACATTAGGGTTTCTGTTTTGAGCATGTATAATCTGCAACTGGCTAATATTTCTCTCCCAGATTGTCACAATGACTTCATGTTCTTTTCTTGCAAATGCACTATTTTAATTGCTTTGTCAGAGTTCCCTCAGGTCACCTTGGTGGCAATGCCATTAACCCTGGGCTTATCTATCAATTACAGATTTTAAAGTGTCCATGCACATATTTTGCTATCACATGAAATAAGTTAGGGAAAACTTGCCTCCATGCAACTCTTCAGCATTAGAAAAATGAGGTTTTAAGATGCTCTATATTGAAGAACTTCCATATATTTCCTGTTGGGGCTTCAGTGAACAAAAGAAAGATAATGATGGAATTACACTCTGCATGTCTGGTTAAGGTCTGTTCAGTGCTCTGGGTTTTATTGCTCTAAACCTCATCCCCTTTCTTGGTGCTGACCAGTTCTAGTCTGAGGTCCTCCTCACCCTGAGAAAGGGTTGAAATTAGAATTCTCTGCAATAATTTCTTGGGTGTTGGAAGCAAGGAAAAGTAATCCTCTTAAAGGAAAAATAGAAGCAGTGGTCTCTTTGGGGAACGTGAATATTCATGATGGTGGCACAGGTCTCATTTATCATCCCTTCCACAGGGTATGTGGTAGCAAATGAGAAGGAGACAAAATGTAAGTGCATGCTAAAGTAGAAATTACTACTTATTAATCTCTGCTTTTGCATACAACAATGAGAAAGGTACACTCCTGTGCTGAAATGTCTTTGTAGCTTTAAATATTCATTTCTGTCCAGGTGTGTTTCTTAGGCACTTGTTCTGTCTGCCTCGAGGGGTTTAAATCTGTGAGCACCATCTGTTGCTGTTCAGTGTGGACACGTTTGGGTAAGGACAAACCCAATATTTGTGATATTTGTGGACGGGGTGTCCTGGATGGAGGCAGCAGCTCACGCTACTCAATCTCTGTCTGAACAGAAAGTTCAGCCCATTTCCCTCGTGCTGCTGCTGATTGTCCTTGTCAATCTGAGACAATAATCTACTAAACCCAAATCCTAAACAAACAAAACCCCAGGTTTTAACCCAGTTTGTGCATTTAAAAAACAGGGAAAAGGGGATGTCCCCTCTTCTTCAAAAGTCTTTTGAGTCTTGTGCACTTGGAAAAAGAGATTGAGCTTTAAGTCTTTCTTAATTGTGTAATATCTGTCTTCAAGTGAGCTGTTAATTGAGTCCTTGTAATATATGGGACATCAAGAGTAGTAAATGCACACCTTAAAAATACCCATAACATATACTAGGAGTGCTCATTTGCTGCCCAGAAAAGCAGATCCATGGGGATAATCTGCTGTGAGCTCCCCCTCAGCCATTCCTCCCACACTGCTGCTGCTGTGGCCATCATCTTCCAGGAGGAGCTGGAGCCACAGCCCCTCTCTGAGCTCTTCCCCACAGGGACTGGTGATAAATAAAGTGGGGACTGGGACTTCTGTGAGCCATGTAGCAACAAGACGTTTCCCTCTTCCCTTCAGTAATTACCTTTGCCAGCTTAATCACAAAAACTTTTCCAACCAGCTTGCCTAGGACATAATGATAAATTGTGGTGGAGGTTTAATGTTTATTATAATTTAATGTTTCATTCAAAATTAAGCAGCACACTCCTGTAGTCCCTGGGTGAATGGCCATATCTTACACCCCCACACTTTGCAGTGACAGCCACACTCTGTCTCCCAGGTCAGCTGCCCTCCTGCTTTGTCTCCAGGTCCCACTCTTCCCTAAACGTGTTTATCCAAAATTTCACACTGCTGTGTTCAAAATCTGCTCCCTTTGGGCCCACAATGCTCCTTGCTGTGCCTGATGTTTGTTTTAGCCCCAAAGTGGCCACGTCTGAGCTGTCAGTGCCCGCCCAGATAGGGGTGAGAACAGTCAACTCAAACTCCTCACCATCAAGGCATCTCAAGCAAGCGATTTAATGAAGTTGAGATCTGAATCACACCCTGAGGTGTCATTCCATGTTTACTACAGAAAGAGCCTGGGGTCACCGTGCTGCTAATTTGGTTCTGCGTTTAAAGTCAAATGAGATGAGACAAGGCTTTGAGTCTCAGGTTTAGCCTTAGGAAATATCAACCCCTCTTGCCTGGAGAGAGGTGGGCAGGGAAGTGCCTTCTGCTTCTGGTGCCTCATTAGCTGTGTGTTTTTCTTGCCACTCTTTGGCTCTTCCAGCAATTTTTTTTTTTTTTTGGTGCTATCTCCTCAGTGTGTATCCATCAGAAACACGTAAACAGAAGCATTCACGGCTTTAACAGAAAAATAATAAAACTATTGTCTGGCTCTCCATATGTTCCTCAATCTTCCAGTAGAAACAGAAATCCAGGACATATTTATTGCTCTGGCTTGGAGCCAGAGCCTGTATTTACTTTTGTGAGTGGCTGAGGAGTTGCGGTTTTTAAATAACTCTGAGCCTTCAGTGGCAAAATACATCACAAGCAGGAATTACTGCATTTTTAATTTAAGCATGTGAGTGCCCTCATGGCTTTCTGCTCTGGCCTGAGCTGTGGAAGGGTCACCCTCAGCCTTCCTGGGGAGGAGGGCAGATTGAGTGGGTAAAAACTGGCCCTCCCTGCTTTTGCTTCGCTCCGAAATCCTCGTTCTCCTTAGGAACCAGGAGGATAAGGAGCAAAAATCATGCTTAAGTATAATACTGAAGGGCTTTTATCTCTTAAAACACATCAGCATTTAAGGGTTGCAGCAGAATTTAATGTTCTCACTTCACCATGCAGCTCCCACTTTCAGCCAATGGGTACAAATGAAATGTTTTTCCACAAATTTCTTTTATGTGTAGAAATTACACATTTTAATTGAGCTGCTGTTTTATTTTTGTTTTTGAAATGTTTTATGTTGTATTTCCATGGGGTTTCTGCAGGCATTTTCACTACATTTTCTGGTTGGGTGCTTCCAAAAAAATCCTTATTATAGGAAGGAAGGATTCTACCCATGACAGGATAAGCCTGAATCCGTGAGTAAATCAAGCTGTTCTGTAGCCTAAGAATACATATGGTAATTTTGATTAGTCTCTCTGTGTGGATAGTGTCAATGTCTTCTGCTTCCCTGAGTATGAAAAATTCCATGTTAAATCATATCTCCCATGTGTTTTACTGTTTATACGTATCACTGCTGTCACATTGTAGGACATCATTGTAAGAAGGGAAAAAAGTGAGAGAGGAAATTTATTGACAAACTTGCTCAGTCAAAAACGGGATGAAAATTGGCTTTTTTCCACATTTAGCGACATATCCATTAGCTGTTCTAAGCATCAGCCTTGGGACTTTCAGCATAATTTTTTTTTTCTCCTCAAATAGGAGAAAATTATGAAGAATTCCGAGATGTCTTTCATTTATTTAATTGTACGATAGCTGCTGGTGGTTTTATATCCATCATCACACAGGGCTGACTGTAACTTTAACTGCCCGTAAGACTGGAGCCGAATGAAACGTAGATTAATTTTTCTGTGCTGGTTTATTGTTTTTTTCCCCCTCTCTTTCCCTTCCCCTGCACAGTGAGCTGCCTCACTCCCCTCAGAACCTGGTGGCCACCCTGAACTCCTCCTACAGCCGCAGCGTGGTGCTCTCCTGGGTGCGCCCCTTCGACGGCAACAGCCCCGTGCTCTACTACGTGGTGGAGCTCTCTGAGAACAGTAAGTGAAACCTTCTCAGCCTCACCGTGCTCCTGATGGTTCCTTCAGACTCGCCTCTCCCCAGAGCTGCTGACAAAATGCTGCTGCAGCTTGCTAAACAAGAGCCAGCCCGCATAAAGGGGTTTTACATCAGGTGTTTGCACGCTGACAGAGAAGGGTGAGATGGAGGGATTTATTTACAGGAAAGATTTAGTTCCACCTCTAGTGTTGCCAGCCAGACTTGAGGCACAGCAGCTCATTCCTCAGGACAACAGCAATAGTCAGTTTGTTCCTTCCCGTGGTTGTATTCTTCTCCAGTTTCATGGATTTCTTGGTGTGTTCAGAGCCCCAATTTCACCCAAAAGATGCAGAGAGGAGGATAATTCAAGGAACTGATGGTCTGTCAAAGGAACAAACTTGGATGTCAAGAGGAACTGCTGTCTTACCTCTGTAGGCTCACGTTTTCTCTGCTTGCTCTAGATTATAATTTTACACCCTTCCTTTAGGTAGGTGATTGAGAATGCTTGAATGCAATCCAAGTATCTGACTTGCTGTATTACAAACCTGGGGGTTGGGAATTGCCACTTCCCAGTTTTATCATGCTGCATACCAGGTCCTCCGTGGCTCTCAGTCTGCAAGGTTATTCAGGGACATTGCTAATGCCTCTTCAGGAGTTGATGGAAAGATGAGGGTAGATGGAAATCGGTCACCTTGGCAATACTTTCTAATCTTTATCACCCTAGGAGCTGGGAATCCAAGCTGAACAACTGATTCTTGATGAAAAAATTAAGAGCATCACTTTTTGTGACATGTGGAAATTAGTCACTGCATAACTGAATGTGAAACAGTTCTGATTTCTGATTATCTGGAGAGCAGCAGTTTGTTTTGCCACACGGAGAGCTTGAGGGGAAACTTGAGCTTCAGATCACATACAGGCATTTTGCTTTGCAGGCTGAAGTGCAAAACTTCTCAGACGTGGAGGTCCCAGAACCAATGATCTTGACAATTGTTAGGCAAAGTGCAAGTTCCTAATCCTAGCAGAAATCCAAAGTTATGCCCAGGACTGCTGCCCTTAAAATAGTTCTTTTCTAGCAAAGACTCTGGATCTTTTTGTAACAAATGAGTAAGAAAATCCACCATCCTGCACTCATACTCCTTTTCTACCTTTTGATCACCATCTTTTTTTATTTTCACTCTTCTCTCCTTCCCTCCCATAACTACAGGCCAGTAACTGCCTGTTTTTTCTTGTTTTCCTTCCCTGGTCTTTTGCCCAAGGATGTTACCCTTCTGCTCCTTGTTTCTCAGTGGCTTTGTTGATGACAAGTTAGTGAAGTCTCAGTCTGGGGACATGATGCAAAGGTCCTGGAGCTGTATTTACACAGAGACAGCACAGAACATGTGCACTTGGGTCCTGCACTGGGCTGCATCGACTGGGACAAGTCCCTAAAAGAAGAGGCAGCTCATCCAGTGCCAGGAGAATTATGGAATTGTTTCAGTTGGAAGGGACCTTGAAGATCATCTCATTCCATCATCTTCCTTGTGTCAGGGAGGAGTTTGGAAGGTCTTCAAGTCCTTTCTACCAAGGATGCTCTGCAGTTGTATAGGAGTGGGGTGGATGTGCCATCATTTTAGAATTAATTCACTGAAATTTGTTGAAGGCTCGGCCAAAATCAACAGCAATTCTTTGGGAAGAATGTACACAGTCCCTGAGAACACCACAGGTCTGTGTCCTGCCACAGCTCAAATCTGCAAAAGCCAAACACAGGCCAGGTTTGTTGTGAACTGAGCATCTTAACTCCCAGATAGACCCCAGGCTTTGCTGTCCTTTAAATTTTTTGTCTTTATTTACTTTGCTTTTATGTGCAAAGTGTAGATGATTGCCCACAGAAGTAGAACAGTGAAGATACTGGGTATTCCACTGTTGCTGTGCCCTCTTGTCCATGCACACAGAACAGCACAGCAGTGTCAGCAGTGCCTTTGGTTTGGAGCACTGACTGCAACGCCTGCACACTGACACTGCCTTGTTCTGGTTTCTGTTTTCCTGAAGTGTTTGTTTTTCAGGGTTATTTTGATCTCAGCGGTGTGTGGTTAATATTTAGCTTCTCCAGACCTCCTGCTCCTCTGGAAACCATCACCTTCCCTTTGTTCCCAGCCATCCCAGGCGCTGTTTGTGCACAGGCTGCCATTTGAAGTTGTGTAGGATAGCTTGGTCTGATGTGACTGCAGAAACTCT
Source organism: Dicaeum eximium (assembly GCA_013396995.1). Taxonomy (NCBI): domain Eukaryota; kingdom Metazoa; phylum Chordata; class Aves; order Passeriformes; family Dicaeidae; genus Dicaeum; species Dicaeum eximium. Next base: position 1,402,983 of record VWZP01009288.1, read on the forward strand.
CTTTGCTTTTCAAAGACAATTTCTGTTTGGGGTTTGTGCTGCAGAAGGAGCAACTGTCAGGGAGATGGGGAACATCCTCCATGAGCTCTGTCACTGCCACAGCAGAGCAATGTGCCTCCCATCCCAACCCCCTTCACTTCCAAATATGCAGGAGGGACACCAGAATTGTGGTTTATTTTCCAGTTTGCAAAGCTGAGTAGATTTTGTTCTTAGTTCTGTGGAGTTTGGATGCTTGGAGTTTGAGTGTTTTGGATACAGGTGATGAAATGTAGCCTTGTTTTGTTGCCTTTTTTTAGCTGTTTTGTTTTGGATAACTTTCTCACAGCTTTAGGATCCGTGGTAGGTTTTGAAGCACCATCAATGAATACGCAACAGTGTCTGTTGCAGAGGAATAGCTGAAGAGGATTCAAAATAACAAGTATAAATTTCAGGGGTTTAATTACCAGCTGCATTAGAGGGAGGTGTGTCACTCCACCTGGCATGGATTAGAGCTCCTTTTCATTAATATCAATTCAGTAAAGAGATACAAAACCCTAATTTTAATTAGAGGGAAGAAAACAGTGGCAGATCGTGCACATAAATTGCTGGGAATATGAATGACTCTAGCCACCTAATTTTTTAAATTAATGTATTTGGCACAAAGCAATAATTCTCAAAATACAAGTATTCACAGTAGACTGTGTCTGTGGGTGACTTGAGACATATGGCCTTAAACATTTGGGGGCAAATTTATAATCTAATTTGAAAAACACAGTTCCAAGGAAACACAGTCATTAAGTATTCCTGCCCACACAGAGCCAAGAATGTGAACCTTGATTTGAAATAGGATTTTCAAATAAATAGTACCATGCATTGCTGTCATTTGCACTAATATAATTTTGGATGTTTCATGACCTGTTTAGCCCCATTGAGATTTACCTCGGAATTCCAATGAAGTGTCTTCATGGAGTTAGGAGGGGATATGCTTATTTTATTCCAAAGAGGTTTAGACTGAAGGAATTAATAAAAAAAAATATTCTGAATAGTCTTTTAACTGAAGAAGTGAATTAAGACTTACAGAATTCTGCTGAGGACAATTAAGATAAAAGCCTATTTTTGTTTTATTGTATTCTGGGATATCTGTGCTGTGTGAGGTAATGATATAACTCAGATTCATCACGTTGTGCCAATGAGGAGATAATAAAAGCTCCTGTGGAAAGCAACTCTACATGCTTAACTATGAATTGCCATCCTGAATTTGGGAGGAATATTCAAATGGCAAATATTGAACTCATTGATAAATCTTTGCAAAAATCAAAGTAAAATTGCACTGTCATTTTGATTGTGACTCAGATCTAGATGTGATAATTTTAAAATAAATTTTTTTTCAGGCCACTGGTAGACCCTGTATAGGTCCTGCCAAACAAAGGGTGAACCATTTAGCTTTCATTTGGATTTTTGCAGTATCATATTGCTACAAAGGTTTGAAAGATGAATTCAGTGAATTCCAGCAGTACAGCAAATTCCTATGCTGCCATCTATGCAAAATCCCCTGGAGAAGGAAAGAGATGGAAATGTGCTCCAAACCTGCAAAAATCAGCTTTCTACAGTAGATCTGATTGGTAACATCAAATTAGAAATTATTTTGGGGGAAATCGCAATTAATGCATGACCTGTAGGGTAGACAGGGAAATAGAGGAGAAATGGCTCTTGGCACATAGGCAGAGTTATTGAACGAATCACAAGCACATCCAAAAATTCATGACAGAAAAAGAATGTAATTTCCAAAACCCCAAAATGACATTGTAAACCAAAGAACAGCCTGTGAGATTCTTCATCTCCAATAAATTAACTTGGAGAGGCAATCAGAGTTAATTCAGAATGGCCAATATTTGTAAGAAGACAGACAGCTCAACATGGAAGTTGTTCCGACAGCGGCAATTACGGGGGAAGAGCAGCAGAGCCCAGAGTATGTTCTGGGCAGCTTAAGTTAAATGAAGGATTAGCAGAGTCTGTTCAGTCTAACAGAGGCTTTTTTAATAGTTTGACCTGGCAAGTCTTTTGTCACCATGGAGCTTCTCCAGGCTTCCTGGGACAGGTGAGTGACAGCCATCCCCGGAGGACAGGAGAGGCGGTGTTGAAAATTTTATGGCATGTTTCCCTTGTCAGAATTGCTCTTCTCCACAGTAAAAAGAGCTTCTGCACAATCCTGGGCTTAGTTGTGTGTATATAAAGAGGGAGATTTTTTTTTTCTGAGTGTTTTTGTTTATTGATTGTCAAAAAAAAGGCTTGACATTTAAATTTTAAAGATACTCAGCACACTCAGTGTATCCAGTGCTCCAGGAGTGAGCAAATGCTCCCTGAACCACCCTCCTCTCTGAATCAGAGTGCCCAGGAGATGAATAGGCTTCGTTTATATTAGTTTCCAGTTTAATCTCTCTTCCTGCCAGATCTTTTATCTTCCACCAGGAGAGGAAAAAGAATTAATAAAGTATTCTACAGATGCAGCATATAAACAGAGCGAAGCCCCAAGGTGCTGAGGAGATTAATAGGGCCTGTTGTTGAATCAAACTGCTCACTACATTGAGCTGCTTGGGTTAAGCACTCTCAGGTGGTGTTTACACTGGCAGTAAACAAATGAAACGCTCTAGGAAACGGACCACTGCCCAAGTAGCTCATACAAGGGTATTTCACTCCCCTCTTGGTGTCTGCTCTTCCATTTTCCTCAGGAAGTTCCTTCAGGCGGTGCACCAGGTCAGCCATGCCTTAACTCCACCTTTCCTTGATTTGTTGCTGGGCACTCTGGCCGTAACAAGGCTGTTTGGGAAGTCTCAAGGGTAGCCTGTGAAAATTCAGAAGGAACTAGGGTACAAAAAACTCCTCAGCAGCGCTTTTCTAGATGGCACAGGTGTGCTTCCTCCAAGGGCTCTCTAAAAAAAATCCAATGTTCAGCCAAGATAAATTGGCATCAAGATCTTTCAGCCAAAGTGGCTGTTGGTAAATCAACAATTGGCAAGGACAGACCTTGACTGCTGTGCAAATGTCCCTCTCCAGCATTCCCAGTATTCTGCTGTGTCAGTTTTCCTGTTAAAAAAGGCTTCATTCTGGCAAGGCTTTTACTGGAATAAATACGTTTGGAGTAATTTGAAGATGCAGTGTTTATAGCCCAACTGGCATCAAACCCTAGAGGACTTAAACTTGCTAAGGAATCTGCCAGAAAAGCACAAAATGAGTGACTTCTGTCTTGGTGTGAAGTTTAGCAGCCTTCCACATTTGGGACATCTCATCTTCATTTTCAGGCAGACGTTGAGGTGACCTGCCAGGAGCCACGATGCAGTTCTGATGAGCAACATGCACAGATAACATTGCCAAAATCTACAGCAAGCTTCTCAGCAATTTCCAGAAGTGTTAGTAATTTTGAGCAGGGAGCATAAAAACAGCTGGTATTACTTAAAAACTGAACAAATCTTCAAATTGGCTGATTCTGTTGCTGTACTGTTGCAGCACAGACCAAATGCCACCTCTCCCTGACTGTTTCAGTCACGACATCAGGGACAATATGTGACACCAGGCTATGGACAGAAGAAGTCAGAATACTTAATTTTCAACATATTTCATTTCTGACCTCTTTGAAAACTTGTAAATGTAATCTGGGCATCAGAGGAGCTCGGTATGGCAAGAATGTGAACTGACAGCAAGGGATTTAGAGTGCTGCCAGGGCTCTTTCTACCAGGGAATCTTCCTAGGACAATTAGATTCCACGTTGAATGCTATCACTAGGGGAAAAAAAAGGATTGCAGACATGTAGAATCAGCAGCAGAAGCTTTCTCAGGTCTTGCAGCAAAGGGCTGATTTGGCAGAGAGAGTCATGCTTCTACACCTGCTTGCAAGCTGGGCAGGAAGATATTCCAAACCGACTGCGAATTTCATTAGAATCCTTCCACCAGAGCCACTCATGGGTGTGGTGGTGTGATGGCCTGCCAAACAGATGGGTTGTGAAATACACAGCCCATCTGTCTTTATCATGCTTGTTTCCTCTTTTATTAAAATGTTAATGAATATAGTTTTTATTTATTATGCCATGACATGTGCAGCATCACTTTCCAGTAGACAAATGTGCAATCTGCATAACCGTGTGGGCTGACAGGAAGGTTTCTTCTGCTGAAAAGAAACTTTTTCCCAAAGTTCCTCTGAGGGAAGCAAGCACAAAGAGCTCTGAGCAGTCAGAGGCATTTTCTCACTTGTGCAGGGCTTTTGACAGGCACTTCCATCCTTTCTCTTTTTCTCCCATACTAATTTTTCCAACAGATTCTCCCTGGAAGGTTCACCTGTCAAACCTCGACCCGAAGATGACCGGTGTCACTGTGAGTGGCCTCACCCCGGCCAGGACCTACCAGTTCAGGGTGTGTGCAGTCAACCAGGTGGGGAAGGGCCGCTACAGCACTGAGACCAGCAGGTAAAGACAGCCAGGGTCTGTGTGCTGAAGGGACAGCGACCTCGGGAGGGGAAAATGCTGCTCGTGAATGAAGGAATCAAATAATCTCCTGTGCAATTACTGGGAGATGGAGAAGTTGTCATTGCCCTGCAGCTGGCAGGAGTTGGGGATGATGGTGTTTGGGGGATGCAGGAGATCAGCACATCATGGGAGAGGTGTCCTCATACTCCACAGTATCAGCTGAGCAGAATCTTGGAAATGATATTTTGCTCTTGTGCTGAGCCCCAGCAGTCAGCCCGGGCAGGAGCACGGCTCTCACCCTGTCATGGCAGTGTCACTTCTGGAATTTACCCAGATGTGACAGAGAAGGATGGCTTCATCATATTCCGTTTCAAATGCATCCCCCTTCTTCTGTGAACCAAAGCTTGCTGCAAGCTTGAATTGCAGAACAGCTGAACTCTAAATGGCTTTTTCAAAATGTAGGAGTTTGATATGAAAAATATTGAAAGAGCTGAAAGAAACAATTTGGAAGGAGTCACAGACACTGGACCTAAGCTCTTACTCATTCAGGCTTGTAATCTTTTTAAAGAGTTGTAGCAGCCTGGGTGATTCCAAGAGAATAGGGTTACTTCAGCTGTCTGTCTTGTTGCTTGCTTAACTGATTTCCTATTATGTTGATTTGTTGTAACTATTCCATGCATGTCTTCAGCAGTTTGATCAGCGTTATATTTCTTTCTAGTCGTCAGACTGTGATAAAAGAGTGGTTCACTTGGAGTGGATACAGGAAATAGAGTGTTATTTGTGATTTCTTTCAACACCCATGTCCATCACATTCTTTTGTACTTAGGTTGATGCTACCTGAGGAGCCTCCCAGTGCCCCCCCCAAAAACATCGTGGCCAGTGGGAGAACCAATCAGTCCATCATGGTCCAGTGGCAGCCTCCTCCTGAGAGTGAGCACAATGGGGTTCTCCATGGCTACATCCTCAGGTAAGTCCTTTCTCAACTGGACAGTCCAGAGGTAGGTCCAGGTGTGCACAGGGGAGTTCAGACAGTGTGACTTAGGAGTGTAAGAAGAGCTATCTCAAATTGAATTAAAGATGTTGTTTGCAGACGCTCAGGCTGCCCTGGTTTGTTAAATAGGAGAAAACAACAACTCTTCAAGGGGTCACAAGGTTGCAGCCATTAAATTCTGGCCTGTCTGTCCTAGGGAATCTGAGGGCTCCATCAGCTGCTCCAGAGGACCAGCTCCCTGTGGAGACTCACAACATCCTTTTATTGCATTTTCAAAGGGAAGTGAAGCACCAAGTAATGCAGGTGTTCACATTGGAGGCTGGTACAGTGCAGCCTATGCAGATGTATATTTGCTTATTACAAGCTCAGCTCCCTGCTCGAAAGGTTAATTAAATTTATCAAAGACACAACAGGGCTCCTGCCTATGGAGGAGCAGCAAAAGAATCAATAAACTTCAGTTTTGTGCCAAACAAAATGGAGAGAGGGAATGACAGGTCAGATACTTCGTGGCAGACCTTGGTTTGGTTTTGAAAATCAGCCAGTTGAGTAAGATCCTTTCAGCCCTGTCTGTATTTATTAACAAGAAACACATTCAGGCAGGTAACTGGGAATCCTGCACACATCCAGTCTGGCTGCTTACACAGGATGCACTGTGTTGGAAGGGGTGTTGCCACTTGAGAGACTTTGCAGAGCATTTCCCTTAGGTGATATTTTGGGACTCGGTATTCACTCCTACCCAATTCCACTACAGACTGCTGCTCATTTGGCATCCTCCACACCCTGCAGTGCTAGCAGCCAGCTAGGGCCACACCTCCAGTGAGGAAGGCATTATCTAAATAAGAGTTTTGGTGGGAAACTCCCAGCCCCTGACATATTTCCAAGTGATGGTTACAGCCTCCTGTAGGCAGGCTGCTGACATTTTTAATACAGTATCCTCCAGAACTGTAAAAGGTAACTAAATGCTGCAGTTTAAATGCCAACATCCTGTTCAAGCTGTGCTCCTACTTTTGCTGGCATGGATGGAAAGGCTGTTGTCATATTAAGAGTGTTGGTGAGCTCCCAGAATAGCCCTGGGAAGTTCCCTCTGTCTGCAGGCAGAGCTGAGTCTGTTCTTTTCCCTGTCACCTGCACAGAGCCCCTCAGCAGAGGTGAGCCCCTTGTGCAGGTGCTGTTGGTGCAAGGTTTTAGGGCTGGGCTCAGTTTAAAATGTTTTGTGGGGACAGGTGCTTTAACTTCTGCCTGCAGATAGACCATTGTCCTGAGCCTTGGGTTCCCATTTGCACAGGGTGCAAATGTTGTTTATGCAATCCTTCCCTTCAAGCTGGTCTCAGTGGTAGGATTAGTTCCTTAGTTATTCCCAGGGAGTCTTTCCCAGTCTCAGCATTAAGTCCTTTAACAAGCAATCCCATAGGCTCCTATTTCTGGGAATCTCTGCTGTTTTCTCCATATAACATTTCCAATAATGTTTAACTTTGGTGCTTTCTACAGTATTTATCTGCATTATTGATCCCTGACCTTGCTGTAGCACGTCTTTCCATTTTAATAGTGCTCATATTCATTATGCTCAATCTGTGAACATTTTTGGTGTCTTCCTGCTTTGTCTTGACAGCAGAGCAGAGAAACCATTTATTCAACAGGAATTTAAGATTATCACATAAAAGCACAAATGTCTCAGGTAATAAACCAGGCTGTTCTTCCAAGCTGAATTGTGTGGTCACAGCAATGTGCACTGAAGAACAGTGTTCCTGCACTGATTTCTGCAGAATCAGGGTACAGCAGAAGGAAAAGCACCAGCCATCCCAGAGACCCAAAGCTCAAGACATGCAAGATGCTAAATTGATGGAACACCTGATCTTTAAAAGTGAAGGTGCGCTGCACAAGTCATGTGGAGTATCCATCAAAGTCCATGGTGAGAAAAATCGTGAAGACATGACATTTCTGAACTGGCCTCCTTCCTCTGCCCTTTTTCTCACTGCCAATATTGCATTTAGGGGTCTGCCATGCTAACAGCATAACAGATTAAATCACAGGAGCACTTAGACCTTGTCTGCTGAGCAGGAGACAGAGCAATGCTGCACTAAGAGCTGACTTGCCAGGGAGCACACACCCTGCACAGGAGGTGAGAGAGAGGAAGGAAGAACAGGACTCCAAACTCAGCTGAGGGCTGCTATTTCTTTATTTCCATTTATATTTCGTAAATGGAATCACACCAGTGTAGCATTACAAATATTAAGTGTACTAAAGGATGGTCAGGCAAGCAGCAGAAAATAGAGGTGTCAGTGATTAAGAACTGATCTCTTTATAGGAAGACTTTGGAACAAAAATCTCTGGCTGAAACACATGAAGCTGTCTAGTCATAAACATTGCACTGATTTTACTTGGATGAATTTAAAATGTCTCTGTAGGATGTCAATGAAATTGTTCTGTGTCAATAAACTTTTGGTGATTGCAGTGAAGCAAAGGATGGGTACGGGTGTATAAAAGTTGTGTGGTGAATAAAAATACAAATGTTTCCATATTTGTCTTTTTCATGGAATAGTAATGCCTTGTGTCCCTTATTTGGCCTCTGTTTTTTTTTGATTTTTTATGAATTAGCATATTGTGAGCATCCACTGTACCACTTTCCTAAAGCAAGGAAAACAAACAGTATTATTCACATTCACAGATTTGCAAGGTTTGTTTGTTTTCTATAATTTAGTTTTTCTCTGTAGTTTGTTGGCCTGAAGAGACACATCAAAGGGGCTCTGTTCTCTGGAATACAGTTTTTACATGGGAAAATATATTCGGTGTTTCAGCTGCTCACATCTGAGCAGAAAGAGTTTTAGGATATTTATCACCCACCTGTGTTTGAGACAGCCCTTCTCCTGGAATTCCAGTGCTTACCCAACCCTTCAGTCTCAACTGTATTCAATCCTTATTTTAATTATTCTGTCTAGTAAATTCTGGTGGAAGCCAGGGGTGCCAGTGGCTGAGATTCCAGAAGGTCAGAGCCCTCTGAACTCTTCCTTTTCAGATTTCAGAAGTGAAGGGAAAAAAAAAAAAAAACATTTCTCAGGCTGATTTACAGCAGCACTCTGATAAAAATCACATCTGGGCTATTTTTTTGTACTAAATCACAGCTTTTACTAGACAAGCCACATTTAAAAAGCTGTAATTTTTCTGCAACCATAAAACAGGATAGAATACCTGTTTTGTTTCGCCCTGAGCCTGTAATCTCAGTGAGATCAGATTATAAATACTATAGTAGTCAAACATGATATGGTCTTATCAGGAGTTGTATGTTCCTGCTGATTATTTTTCATTATTCTTGGTAAAATTCCGCTGTAAAACTTTGCATATTGCCTCTTCACAAAGGAAGCTGTTTTGCCAGTCAGGGTATTTTCTCTAATGATACCATCTAATTAACCAGCTGATTCTCCTCCCCCTGTGGCAGGTACCGCCTGGCCGGCCTCCCGGGGGAGTACCAGTACAAAAACATCACCGGCGCAGAAATCAACTACTGCTTGGTGAAAGACCTGATCATCTGGACCCAGTATGAAATCCAGGTGGCATCTTACAACGGAGCTGGGCTGGGAGCCTTCAGCAGGCCCGTGACAGAGTACACCCTGCAGGGAGGTGAGCAAACCCCACCAGGATCTCCTTTATCCTCCCACAGCTTCCTCAGGGGATGTGCTGGACCCCACACAACCCCACCTTGGAACCTGGCAAATCTGTGGTCACTTCAGTCAAATTTGATAGACAGCTTGGAGCAGGAAGCACCTGCAAATTTCAAGTGCCTGATCAGAGCCAAGTCTTTGCTCTGCCTCTGTTGTAGAAAAAGCTGGGAGTGGAATCAAAAATTATCTGTTTTGTTGACCCTCGTGATGACGTGTTGCCACACTTGCAGGTCAGAGTCAGCTGCAGCAGAAGTAATAAATAGAAATGCTGATGAGAGCTGGAGTCCTGGGGAATGGATTTATGGGACCTGTGACAGGCAGGGGCTGAGGTTACCCTGCCAGAAGAGTTAGAGAAAATATAGCAGGGAGCTGGTTTTATCATGGCCAAGGCATGCAAGATGGTGCATATGCAATATAGGAGACAGAGAGAGTGAAGCAGCTGCATTAGTTCTGATAATCACAGAATACCTTGTTTTAGAAATATGGAAAGTGTAGGGAGAGAAATACAACCCGTGGAGAAAGGGTTCTAAAGCATTTCAGGAATGGTGCAGATATTTTCAAAGGGGAAGATAAAACGATCTTTAGAGCCCTGATTTTTATGCTACAGCTCCTCCACACTTTGCTAAGTGCTTTAAGAAGAGTATAAATTACACCAACAAAAGGATATGTAATTACTTTTTACAACCAGTGTAAGGCATGTTTACACCTCTAGATTGGTATAAAAATCTGTAGGATAATTAAGTGCCAGGTCCTTAAGGCTTCCATATTTTCCCATAATTGCAGGGTTGTGCTGGATGCTGAGCACTGGACAGTATATGGGCTCTACTTCGTTGGTCATAAAACAATTACACTGTTTTAAAAACTTGGAGATTTACAGTGCATCAGCTAATTTTCAATCAGTGAGGAAGATGTAGCTGTTTGTTAATTGTTACTAGGAGTACATTATAACATGATTAGATACAGTTTGAGGTGTAGGGAGATCTTTAAGAAAAGATTATTCATATGCAGCACTAATTAACCACAACAACTAGAGAAAGAACTATCTGTATTTTGTCTTAGGGCATGGAAAGTCTCATGGTTTAGAGGAGCCTAGACACACTCAACCTCATTTTAGAAGTATTTATAGCAGACCTTGAAATGTTTTTCTTGAAGTCTTCTCCTTGCAGCCAGGATTAATGCTTTCTATCCCACTAAAAACCTGAGCTCTGCAGAGAATTGGGTTGCCCACAGAATTTGAATCTCTTTTGTGATTATGCTTGTAATTCATTACCTTGTTTATTTGCACATCTTAAGCTATCATAGCACCTTAACCTTCCATCTATTAAGGCCCAGGTTTGGACTCCTCACTCTTTTTTCTTAAATCCTATAATTGACTCTAATTTCCCTTGATATTATGCGCAGTTATTATCATCCTTTATTGATTGGCTGCCTGTTGTCATTTATAAGGGTATAAATCCTCTGTTATAAATTAGGTGCAGTCAGTCCTGCATTCATGTTAATCAGCAAGAGTGTTTAGACTGCAGGCCAACCTGCAATGGCCTCTTTGGCTTTGTCTAATTCCTCAGTGCTGGGTAGACATGGAATAAAAACTGGGTATTTCTGATTTATTTCATATTGGTATTTGCTAATAGCTATTAATAACTACTTCATGTATGCTCCCACCTCCTGATGAGCCTTGCTGGGTTCACCAAAGGCATGTGTCCTGTTTTAAAAAGAGTTTGAAACCTTTTTACATTTAGAGCTGAAAAGGGAGACCGCTTGGTATAAATACAATTTGAAACTGGATTAATGTCCAGTCTCCATATGTAATGTGCTACTGCCAAAATATCTGTTCCTTTATGTTTATCATAGTTGAGAAAAGACAGGGAAATCTAGTGATTATTTCTTGCTCCAGAATGTTTTTCCTAAACCAAACTAGCAAGAGTAAGAAAAAGCCATGTGTAAAACTGCCTTGTAAATCATATTCTGATTTTAATATGAGCAGAGATAAATGTCAAAGACACACACTCCCATCCATCCCCCTCTCCTACTACCACACCACTACTGCCTCTGCTCTGACATGCATTAAATGATGTGAGCTGTGCTGGCAAGAACCTGTCTGTCTGCAGATGAAAAATACCTCATACTCATCAAAAGTGCTGTGCAGCCAGACCCTGGGAGGAAATGAACCCTGGGAGCAGATCAGCCCATTGGCAGGAGCACATCAGCATATTGGCACCTTTGTCATAGGGGGTATTGACTGGCCATATAAGCTGTGGATTTATACCAGGAGCTAGTCTATTAATCCCTTATTAGTCCTCTGGCATTGCTTTAGCCACTGAAAACTAATCAGCTGCTCCAAGCTCCTCAGAAATCACCAACTTCCAGAACACAGCCAAGCTCACGAGGTGCTGAGGGGTCTGAGCTTGGGGAAGCTGGTGTGTAATGTCAGTGAGATAAAATGTCAGAAGGACTTAGTGGCAGAGCACTGAACATCCCAGCACGAGGGTCAGACAGGTTGACTGTCTCTAAAAATCTTGAAAGTCTTTTCAGAGTGATATTCAGCCTAATCCTTTGATGCTCTGTATATATAGGTCTTTCTTCATCAGAGTTTCTCCAGCTGTTCCTTGCTTTGATGTTACTTTTCACAGGGATTTGTGCCAGCCCTCTGCATAGGGCAATTTTACTTATTTAAGCAGTGTCCTGCAGGACTTCTGGTTGCCATAGGAAAACCTGAAGTTTCCCAATACCTTTTCATGTAAGAACAGCTTTGTGAAGGTATAAACATCTTCCTGTGGTGGCAATATTGTCTCTGCTCTGTACTGTTGGGCATGTTTGCCTTTTTTCTGCAGGTTGATTTGATAAAGCAGCAGCTTCCACCCCTTACTTTGGGTCTGTCCCTTTTATCTCACCACTGTGAATATCTCTGAACTTGTCTCTCTTTGAAAAACTCCCACCATGTCTTCGATTTAGGCAGGGCAAGGTTTACAAGTAGAGGCATTGCTTCCATCAGCCTCTCCACTGACATGAACCACTTCTGTTTCTGCTTTTTTGCCATGTCTTTCTTTCGATGCAAACCTCAAAAGCCAGTTTTATGTCCCAAAGTTCACAGATCTCAACGTGTACTTGAATGTTATTTTGTTTTCCCTTCTTTGCCATGCAGGGACACCTCACCAGGCACAGAAGGTCTGAGCAAAAGTCCTTCCTGAATAAAAGTCGCCAGACTAGTGAGTCTTGATGGCGTGGAAAGGATAAAAGCAAGAGGAATCTGTTCAGCCAGGTCCAAAGCAGCTTCTTCCTCAGGCACTAAGATGAGTCAGAGAAATGTGTATGACTGAGGTAGAAGAGCCAGAGGAAACCCAGTTAACTGAGAGCTTCCTGCTTTATGTAGGAAATAATATTGAAAAAGGAATCCCTGACTGCGGAGTGTCCTCTGCAACCATTCACTTTATCTCCGTGAAAAGATATTTTCCTTAGTTTTCCCTTGGGTTTTCTTGGCAAAAACATCTTAAAGATGATTTTTCCCTTCCTTTGGGGAACCTCCCAATGGCCTTGGAGCACCCGTGGCTGTTTTGGGCCCAGGTGCTCCTGTGCAGAAGCTGGTTGGAGTTGTAGTGGCTGGAGGGGTTTTATCTTGTTTAGATGTCATTTGCCATTTACTGCTTTTATTTTATTTTATTTTTAAATGCTTTCACAAGGTGGTGAAATTAGCAATTGTCTCAGAGGGGCCCCTGGCCCCCAGCTCTTAATAAAGAAACAAAATCTTATCTGTGTGAGACACATGCAGGAAAGGAAGGAGGCGTTTCCCAGCCACAAGAAGCCCAACTCATCAGTTAGTGCTGAATCTCACACTGCTGAAATTCAGAACTCAGATTTTCAGATGTGTAGAATTACAGAGATCACTTTTCCTATGCACCCACAGCTGTTCAGAGCTCAGCCCAGAACAGCAGCAGGGAGCAGAGGGAAGAGGCTTCCCAGGAGGAATTACAGGAATTACAGCCTCCACATCCCCGCTCCCACGGGATGTGCAGCTCAGCACCTCAAGCTGGTGCATTAAAGGAACAACCAAATCCTCACCTAGAGGAAAACCTGCACCTCCACAAGACTGCCTGACACAGGCAAGCTGCCACCTTGAAGGTCAGGAGCTCTAGAGGAGCCTTTTTTCCAAGCCTTATAGATCTTTCTGAAGATCTATATTTAGGAGCAGGAGTCTGGCAGCCAGAAACTCCACGGGATTTACATAGTGTTTGCACATGGCCAGAGACAGAATAATTCCATGTACACATGCTTAACCTCAGTGCCTTGTCTCCTCTCAATTATCTTGTCAGTGAAACCCTTTTAATGGTTTTTACCTAGAGTGCTTCCATGACCTTTTCTGCTTGGAATGCTGTACATTAACCCGCAGTCCCGGGGGCTGGGCTCTCCACGGATTTCCAACCACATGAACTTTATCAGGAGGGGAAAGTAACAGTTGGTTGTGTCTGACCAATTTGATCTGCAGCCCTGAGATGAGTCCCAGATGGATCTCCAGTGTGAGATGGCTTTGGAATACTTGCAGACATGATGATGTACAGGTTTAAAAGCTGGGAGTGCAAACACTTGGGGATTACTCCTGAAACACCTGTTTGACATTGGCAGCTTCTGTACAGCTTGACAACAAATTTGTAGGAAGAGGAGAGGGATCTACCACTAAATTAGAAAATCCTTTGTGCAGACAGCCACGGCTTCAGGAAATTACTCTCCATGATCTTGGAAAAGTATTTGAGTTTTGAAGTGACCAGAAGGTCAATTCTGATTTAGCTTCCCTCGAACTTCTTTTCTTTTTAAAATGCAGAATTGCTCAGATAGCCAAGGAAGTCTTTAATATCAGGACATAAAAGGAGAATTTTATACTGGCACTTTGAAGTAAATTTGAGATTATAATGCCAATATTTTTCTGATTAAAAATATAAAAATGTATTACATTATGCCTTCAGCAGTATAATTAAGCTTATGCATATCAGATGGACCATGTTCTTTCCATCATTTAAATGCATTAATTGAGATGCAGATGTTGATTTTTCAATAAAGATATCCAAGGAGGAATTGTGATATAAATCATGATTTCCAACATTCTGAAGATTTTATGTTTTCTGTTCATAATTTTTTCCATTTTTCATATTACAGCAGGTGTTTTCTCTGCTATGACCATATATTCTCGTTTCAGAAAATTATCTCCTAATGGACAAAAAATATTTCCCTTTTTAAAAGAAAAAACTAATGCATTTGGTTTTCCACATTCCTAAAACTGTAGTAAAGCTGTGTTTGCCTGAGCTTTTTTGAGAACTGTGAGGACTACAAATGAAAACTTGGAGCTTGGTGATGCTCAGCTGGTTTAGCCTTCCTGACAGGAGCAGATTAATTTATCAGTGATATCCTGGTGAATTTCTGATAACAAACTGTCGTAAAGACCTGTAACACAATTTTCTTCTGCAATAACAAATCTCTGGAAGTTACAATATCTGAATATGCAAATACGCAGGAAAGTAAGAGTTTTGACTTTTAAAACATTTTATGCATGTTCACATTAATTATACGAGGTATTGCACACAAAAGCAGATTCAAATGTATCTTGTGGCTCTCATAATAAACAGTTTCATCAAGAACATGAAAAAGAAAAAATGCATTTAGTGGGGGACTGTAGCCAAAGCAACTCATTATGACTGTAGAGTGACTTTAATATTTATGACTGTATCTCAGGATGATTTGGTGAATCTCTTAACTAGAAAAACTTTATGATGTCTACAGGTCATTTGGATAATAGTATAACCTTCCAAAAGCACACAGGGAATTATGATACATGGCAGGAAGTAGGGCCTGGATTCTAATGAAAATTTAGGGTACAATCAGATAAACTCTGCTTCCAGAACTCCATAATTATGCATAGTTCATAAATTGTGACATCAAGTTTTAAATTAGGGCAAGAAAGTTCTGACTCATACACAGCTACTGAGGTTTAAAAAAGCGTGCAGGGCGAGGCTGTGGAGCCGTGGCAGAATCTTCAGGGAATTTTAGTGACAGAGGGCATGGCCATGGATGTTCTTGTCATTTCAAACCTGAACTCCTTGAGGATTTCTCCCTTTTTCTGTGCTGATATTTCTGGGCTGTGCACATCTCTGCTAAGTGTGCACTGTCCTGTCTTACTGTAGTGTCAACACTAATTAAGAATAATGCCCCTTTATGCCTCTTCCAGACAAATAATAACTTTTGGTGAGAAAAGGGGTAATTTTGCATTTTTGAACTTCTTTTCTTCATTTCTTCTCCACACAAAGACTCATATTTCGAAAAGTAGTTCGGAACTTTAGAAGTTTCTCCCCTGTTTTTGAAAAGTGTGGAGGAAACCACCATTTCTCTGTGGGAATCGTGGATTATCCTTAGAAGCACAGATCGTTGGGCTTTGGTAGAAACTTTCCCTTGGAAGCAGAAGGAACAAAGCCTTCCAGGCTTCAAAACCACTTGTGGATAGTTTCTCTTTCACAGAATACAAATGCACATGGCTGTCAATAGTGATATTTTTGAAGCATTATTAAGCTTATTTTATGGGATTTAAAGTGTCTTACTCCATTTTTTGGTACTCAGATAGCAGTTTTCTTCTTAAAGTTATTATAAGCTTGATAATTTCAGAAAAATAGGCCTGTCTATTAATATTCTCTCCTCTGAGAACTATAGGAATGACATCTTAAAGCAGTTAAGTTGAAAAAATTGCTTGAAATGAGGTGTTTTATTAAATGGTGAAATATTTAAGTTCTGGTTTTGGTTGTTTGAAGGCAGCATGCCTTTATGTTCCATGCTTGCTTTTGTATTGAGAAAACATCTGTCTAATTAAATCCTTGGCATAAAATGTTTATGCAACTTTTAGTAGATTAGAGAATGTATTGGCTCAGTATGTATATAATCAATTCAATATACATGAATGCATATCATATTAAGATAAAATGAGAACAACTCCCAATTCCCAAGAAAAATCTTTGCTGCATGTGATATGACTGGTCCTAATTCTTTAAGCAGTAGTAAATAGTAAACAGATGCCGTTGCCAGATTATAATTCACAATTAAAACCTTAATTGTGCAAACTACATGTTTTCTTGTCTGATCTGGGGAATTGAGCAGCATTAAAGGGCTTAAGAAATTTCTCTCAGAAACTCTTCATTCTCTGTGCACTCGTGGATGACTGAAAGAGCTGTGCTCACCTGTGCTTACGTGGATCCTGCCTCAAGTCTTTCTGAGAAACTCCTCTGCAGGAGAATAAGCTGCAGAAACCATTTCTTCTCCTCCCCTTGAAGGAATCTCCAGCACAGGATGAGAAATTAACCCAATTTCCAGCTTTCCAAATCGCTGCCATTTCACGGGAAGTGCATCCCTCTCTCAAGGCTGTTATCTCTCTGTGACTTGCAAGTGACACTCAGTGGGTCCTGTGTTCATTTTTCTCTTTTTTCCCCTCACTCCCTCTTCTCTCTGTTTTTGTTGTGTTCCCTCTCTGCTGCCTGGGAGCAGTGCCCACAGCTCCACCTCAGAACGTGCAGGTTGAAGCCGTGAATTCCACAACCATCCAGTTCCTCTGGACCCCTCCACCCCAGCAGTTCATCAACGGCATTAACCAAGGATACAAGGTGAGCACAGACTTCAGATAATGCCTGCATTAACACTCCTGGTGGAAACCAGAATTTCAACCTTATGATTTCTGAATCTCCAAAGTGACTCTGTGCTTTCAGGAGTACCTTACACAGGTAAAATAAAGAGAGAAGTGAGCAGATGCTGCTCCTAACAGGGCTTGGAGCAGCCTGGGATAGTGGAAGATGTCCCTGCCCATGGCAGAGGGTGGAACTGGATGATCTTCAAGGTCCCCTTCCAACCCAAACCACTCTATGATTCTAATATTTGCAATTTATGTAAGTTCTGAAAAGGGAACGTGTCATAGCCTAGAAGTCCTTATACCTTTGTCATTTTCCTGGAGAGTTTCCAAAGCCAGAAAGCAATTCCACATCAGTTTGGAAAGTCACTTCAGGAGACATGTCACTGTGGCACTGAAAACCAGCCTTGAGGTTTCTCTTTATGCTAATGCAGCATCACCACTCGTTTCACTGGGAACCAAGGCATCAGACTAAATGTTTGCCTTGGCTTTCCCACTGTGATGGTCTGGGAAATGTGAGAACGTAGAATTTATTCATCAGGCAATATCTGCTAGAGTGCACAGAGCAGGGAGTGCTTAACAGAGCCTGAGAACTGGGTAGGGGGGTTTGTTCTCACTTACTAGAACCTCCATCAGTGATTCAACAGTCAGGGCATAATAAATGAAGGGTTTGAAAACTTCCATAGAGAGAACAAGGGGAAATCTTGCAGGAATCTCAGAGCAGGAAAAGGGAGACAGGTGTGGTTTATGAGCAGGGAGGAGCAAGGTTGATTTGAGTGAAAGGTGTCACTTCATTTCACTTCCCTGGGTGAAGGGACATGGTGTGATTTGAGTAGTTGTAGTTCAAAAGACAAGTTGTGAATTAAGGGATTGTACATGGATTTGAGATGTTTCAGAAGACTTGATCCTTCTCTAGGAATGTCTGAGAGTGATGGAGGAACTGAGACAGACAGAGATATGTGTGGGAATTTTGGTATTTCTGCCCAAACCAGTGTATTTCTCATGAGGAGCAGCAGTGGTGTGAGAATGTCACTGCTGAAGAAGTAAATAAGTACATGGAGATGTGTGTGTCTGCTTCTGGCAGGGATAGAATCCACTCTCAAGGCTCAATGCAGCACAATACCCTGAAACTCCAGCACAGAAATAGCACTTGGCTTCTGTCAGATTCTGGACAATACAAGCACTTTTGGGGTTCAGTGGACTGCAGAATTTCTGGTGCAGGTCCAAGCACAATGAGCCCATGTTTGCAAAAGTCTTATTTCAGATTTTCATTCTCTGTTGTATTCAGTTTCAGTTAAAGATCCTTCATCTCATTGCACAGCTACCTCTAATTTATGTTTCCATTTCTTCAACAGTGTCATAAAAGAAGTAAAATTGTCATTTCTATCTGTCAGTAGCCAATGAAGACTTCTGAAATTATCAAAATTTGGATTTCTTTGATTGCAGTGGATTGCCATAGCTTTACCATCCTGTTTCTCCCAGGCATTGGGAATTGCAGTACAAAGACTGTGTGAGATCATTTCTGTCACTTATTCCTACAGAGTAGCTTTGTGTATGATTCTTAAATTTCTAGTAGTCAAAGCCAGGCCTTTGCCTTTCTTAAGGATTAAGCCCATTTTTTCCTTTAAAATTGTTCACCTGTATTTTCTGCACACATTTCCTCACCAACATGCAATCAAGATTTCAGTCTTCCAAAGTTATAAATGCCAATTGTAATCCACAGAGGTGATTTAGAAAAGAAAATAAAACTTACTATCCTCTTCAGCCATTATGCAGTTTTATCTTTTCTTTGAAATTTATTTGCATTTCAATAAGTTGTAAAGTGCACTTTCTCAAATATGAAATATTCCTAACAAAATTACTCCTAATAGTCCCCTAACTGTGCTTTCTGGTTATCAGAGACTCTAGACATTGGCTAAATGTGTCAAGTATGGTTTATTAATTTCAGGTATCTATTCCTGTTTATGAATAGAAATCAATACAAGTAACACGATTTACACAGATACTGAGTCAGGCCTGGAATTTTAACATTCTCCTGTAAGCCACATGGTAAGGATTTTTGGACAAAATAAAAATTTCATAAACACTTTCAAGTTTTAGACCCCTAAGCCTTTAAGGCGATTTCAAAAATTGTTTCAGAATTTCAAAGTCATTTGCCAAAAATGAATTTTTTAAGTCCTCATTTAGGTACCTACACATGAGGTATTGCACTCTCAGAGATATTGATCGCCCAGAACATCCACTGAGATGAATGAAACCTGGAAGACTGAGCTCCTCTGACAAGCACCCTATTTTAAATGCATGAAAATGTCTTCAGGAGTCTAACTTTTGGGACTCAGGTGTTGAAAATTGTAGTAATCATCTTTACAACCATTTTCCATTCTTTCTGTACTTCCAGAACCGCTTGAATCATTCACGGTGTGGATGTCTCCAGTCCACTGAGCTTGTAATGCTCCCAGCCTGTGAGGCAGGGCTGCTGGAGGGGCTTTTTTTTGGGGAGGAGGGTGTGTGTGTCCCCATCTCTCTCCTTCTGATCCCAATAACCTCCCCAGAATGTGGGAGCTTTAAAGAAAATAAGATAAAGCATTTATATCAGAGTAGCACTGAAAATACTTTTCTTCCTTCGGCTTGCTTTCAGCAGCAGAGGCTGGCCAGGCTGATGAGACAAAAGGCTCATGTCATCTGAATAATGATTTGCCATAATTCTGGCATGGCTCAGGAGCAGCCATGGAGGATTGCAATGCTGGTGTATCCCCAGCAGCAGTGAGTGTTACAGACATCCCTCCAGTGTCACAGGGCTGCATCCATCTGTTCAGCATCAGAGCTGACAGTAGTTTAGCAGCCTCCCTCGGTTCTTTGCAATCAGATTAAGATGGTTTTGGCAGCCCAGCCCACTTTGATTCCAAACAGACATAACTTCTAATGAGAGCTCATCCGTGTTTGAATCTCCAGCTCCTGGCGTGGCCGCTGGATGCTCCAGAGAGCGTCACCGTGGTCACCATCGCTCCGGATTTCCACGGCGTTCACAGCGGCTGCATCACCAACCTGAGGAAGTTCACCAGCTACTACACCTCGGTGCTGTGCTTCACCACCCCGGGGGATGGCCCCCGCAGCCCTCCCCAGCTCCTGCGCACCCTGGAAGACAGTGAGTACCCAAACTTTTAAACTTCTCTGCTTAAAATTTGACTTCAGGTTCACACCAATCTCTTCTCATGTGACCTCCTGTCAGATGAAGACCTCAGCCACTTTTTCATGGGTGTTCTTTCAGCCTGTGGCAAATATTTGGTTTTTTTGTTTCATTACGGACTAAACCTGGATGAATATTTTTATATTGATGATTAGCTAGGAGCTTCATAGTCTGTTCAACCAACACACAATGCCTTATGTCTGTGAATCCTTGTGCTCTTAAATCCATGTTCAGGCACCCAAATAAATATTAATTGATCTTCTTAGGAACTGAGCACTGGAACTTCCTGTGTAGGTCAATGATTGATTTACAGTTGTTTCCTGCTGTTACTCAATACATTGAAAATGTCTGTATCTGTATTATATTGCAAGCGTTCGTGTGAAAGAACCAGGATCACTGCAAGGCAGTGTCTTGCATCCTGGAAAACTCAAGGCAGGATGAAATAAAATGAACTGGATGGTTTAGCACATAAATTATTTCCTGCATCAGGAAAAGGTTTGGTCTCTGTGGCCCCTTGAAGTTGTTTTCTCAAGACATATTTGGGCCTAACAAGTTCAGTGTGTGTCTGGTGCAGATAAATTGCAGTGGCCCTCACGGCCAACTGTGTCCACAGTGGTCTTGGCTCTGGCCAGTGCTTTGGGATCATCCTAAACACTGCTGCACATTTGCAGGTTTAAACCAGAATAAAAAGTGTCTAATCCATCCATTAAGATATTGTTTTTAGAAATACTTCTCTGCCTTAATAGGGATCTTTTGGGTTAGTCAGTGTTCCCGTAAAGAGGAATCCAATCGTCATTAACATTCACAGGAGAGGCTCAAAGTGCTAATCCAATTTTCACGAGATGCTTTTGAAGGAATCTGAAAAAATTACTCTCCCATGGATTTTTCCTACTGTGGTTACTCTCTTCTATGTACTAGAACAGGTTGCCAGAGGTAGGAGTTTAAGAAGAAATCTGTGTGAGCCACTAATCTGAACTCCAACTTGTGTGTCTGGGATGAAAGCAAAAGGTGTGGTGGAAGGAGAAACGTTCATTAGGTTCCTCTGTGCATTATCAGCTTTTCTGCCCATTTTCCTAAGGAAAAAAGCTTTAACCAGTGATGATTTGTAAATGTGTTTATTTGTCTTCTCCCTCTCAGCACAGTAGAACCCAGTGGCTGATCTCAGTGAGTGCAGAAGGGTAAAAAACCAAAGATACAAAACTCCTTGAATTTCACAAAAAGTAATTCACGAAAAGCTGGGAAGAGGAAAGAGACTGTTAATATTTCTGCTGAAGTAAAGGCTGCAGAAATGAACCTTAAATGCTTTCCACAAAGTGGGAGCAGGTGCAGAGTCATTGCCCTGTCTCATTGAGGCTATCTCAGGGAATGTTGGGATCACAAGAATTCCATCAGGAACCATAAACCCAGAGAGAGCCTGACTTGTATTTTCCTGATAATCTGAGACATTTCTTGGTATGTCCAGCTACCTGCTGCAAGGAGCCTCAGCAGGAGAGATGAGCAGGGTTGATTTATTTATTTATTAATCCTGCAGAATTGCTTCCCTGGGTTTTCCCAGTGATGGAGAAGTTCCATGCAGGATTGTGTAATGCATCTTGGCAGAGAACTCCTTGAAGCTGAGCTGCTTCAGGATTTATGTGCTGGGAGAAAAGATTTGAAAGGCCTGTCATTCATGTTCACAGGTGATCATTTTCTGTCTGGATAGCAAAGTTAGGCAATCCTTTAGGAAAACAGGGATCTGTTTGCTGACAAGCTGTAGGTCAAATAAAACCTGACATCCAGTCAGAAGCGTCGTGTCCTGGCCTGGAGTCACCTGCACCTGTGTTTCCTGATGACTTTAAAATTGGGCTGCAACTGCAGGGGCTGATGGGAGCAAAGCTTTGTGAGTGTGTGGTTTCCATGTCTGCAGCTCCATGGTCCCAACCAGTGCTAATTCCACGCTCTTGTTGGGCATTCCTGGGATCACTATGGGCTCAGCAGTTCTTCTGTGGGGCTTTGACTACCGGGTACTGCAGAGTGGATTTGGAAATTTTCCTCCCTGGGACTGCAGAATTACAAATGGGGTTGTAGCTGACCTACTGGCAGGGTTTGGGCTTTTTTTGTCGTAGCTGGAGGGGAATGAGAGGCTGGACTAAATTGAAGAGGAAACAAAACATGAAATTGCAGACAAGGAATTGCCAACTGATGTCAGTGGAGCTGGAGGATACTCGGGCAGGCATCCAATGACAGAAGCACAGTGAATATAAAGTGAACAAAACCTCCTTTTTCCAGTGCATCGATTGAGGACAGAACAGCATTTGGATCAAAAATCAGTCAGGTTGTCTTCCTTGAAGATCGAAATTGAGGGAGGATGGCATATTCTTGACAGTCATTCCATTTTATGCTCTTTCATTGCACACTGGGGAGCTGAAATTTTTAAGAGCTCTTGAGCTACATCATAAAAACCCTTTAAAAAGTTTCACACACTTGTATTCATTTTACAGAAGACAGTTGCCGTTATGTTGGACATTTTTAGAGTTGTTTTGAGGGAATTTATCCAAGCAGTGGCTCGTGACTCTGTCCTTTCTGTGACCTTGCATAGGGAAAAGGCTCTTTCCAGGTGAGGGGATTGCTGGTGGTGTTGCTGCACAAAAAAGGGCAGGTAAACACCTCACAGGTATCCTTGAGGGAAAACAGTAATGCTGTTAGATCTCCACACACTTGGGATGATGGCTGGGTGAAGTAATTGATATGATGATAGCCAGGGTGTTTCTTCCCACCTTGCATTCTCCTCTCACCGAGGTTTCCAGCCTCCCTTAGCCCTGGCTCAGGGACATATTTTTCCATCCCTAACCCTGCCACGTGAACCTGACCCCAGTTAAGTGGGTTCACCTATTAACAGCTTTCCTTTTCTGATTTGCCAGAGCCAGGAGCTGTGGGACACCTGAGTTTCACTGAGATTCTGGACACCTCGCTCAAGGTCAGCTGGCAAGAACCTGTAGAGAAGAATGGCATCATCACAGGTATCAGCTGCTCTCTCTGCTTTTATTCATTTTTTTTATTCAGTGTATGTGGGGTGGAATGTGTTGTTGCAGTGAAAAACTGTGTAGTGGAGCATTTAGGGAGAATTTGGGCTATTGCTGGTTTCCTGGCCCCTCCTCTGGGTAATTGAGGTGTCACCAGGGAGTGTTGCACAAAGTACAGCTCCAATTACTGGCAGCTCATGATTGTGGTTACTGGAAAAGCAGTTTGTGTTAGAAATCAGCTCCCCACAGGGCGTCTGGTCTTGTTAAATCCTCCGTGACCTCCACCTGCTTTACTGAATTTTTGGAAATTTGTGAGACCGTGCTTGGCCTTTGCCCCAGGGGTTGGGGGTCCCTGAACAGAGTTCACAGCTGCAAAGTCTGGATTGGCATTGCTGAGGTTTGCAATCAAGACCAAGCCTGAAATCAGCAGAATCCTTCCTCTGTGATCAAGTGGCCTGGCTGTGGACTGCGTGACAGAATTTGCATGTCATTACTTAATCTGTTATAAACCATCACAAGGGTTCAGAGCTCTCTTGTTTCCCTTTGATGAGTCTGCCATTTGACAAGCTATTTATCTATTTACTGTATGCCAGTGTAGATGCAACAGCAGCAACTTGATTATTTTTCAGAAAGGAAGGTATAAATGCTTGAGGAAGCCTCTAGTTCTTATCAACAGAGGCAATATTGTTTTCAGATGTGAAACTCTTGCAGCTGCACAGGATGGACATTTTATTTAACAAAGATTTTCAAGGTTTTGAAGCACAAAAAAAGCACCCAGATTTTAAATTACTGGAGGTAGTTGGGAAGGGAGAAAATCATTTCATGTGGATCAAAACATTTTGGTTTTAGAGCAATAAAATGTCTAATTTTTTTTTTTTTTTTTAGATTGTGTTACCATTTTTTTTAAAATGCATTTTAGGAGTTTAAAAACCAGACTTTCTGACCCTTGACCACTGAAATGTTATATCAGTCTAATTTCCTGAAGCATTTTAACTTTGACAGGTGTAATTACTTTGATAGGGTTTCACTTGTCAGTGTTTTCCTCTGTGTATCTGTGACGTGCACCATTTGGAGCTGTGTGCTCCAAGCTGTTTGTGGAGTCCTCATGCAGATCATCTCCTGCCTCTCCACCATGGAAACCTGCCTGAAATATGCACTGATTTAAGTGGTTTGAGAATAGAAACTAATGACTCTGAAAGCAGAGCAGTATTGATTCACTGAGGATGGCCAAAGCCTTTCAAGCCCAAGTGCTTAAATTTAGGTACCTCCATCCAGGATGATGTAATACTGGTCCTTGTTAAGCTGCAGGTAGCAGCTCTGTGCTTGGTGTTGCAGAATTACTTTGCTAAAAACAAGCTGTCCCCTCCCAGGATGGGTTGAAACCTGATGGAGCCAAATGATGGACTGAGTTATATCTGGGGTAAATTGTTTCAGAAGGAATTAGCTGAAGACGTTCTCTTATGCAAGACAAAACACCAGTGTGAAAATGCCCAGCAGAGTCTATAAGAAAAAAGAAACCTCCTTAATGATGCAAATTGCATTTGGGATAGAAGAACGGCAAAATTGTTCGTGCCCTGAGCACCTCAAAGGTTTAGAGAGGGCTGCTTGGGGATCTGAGTGCTCAGGGAGGCAATTATTCATCATTTCTGCTCATTGAAGTCTTTACTGGACCTTCTTGTTCCCATGGAGGAGGGAAGCACAGAGGGGGTGCCCAGCAGCCAACCTGCTCTGGGAAATTGCCCATTACTCTTGCTGTAAATCTCAGTGTCTTCCCTCAGCAAACATTGATTTATGAGGATCTGGATGTGGACGGACAGTTTGTGATTGGGTGTAGTGCTCTCGTGTAGAGAATTTACTCCACATCAACAGAAAATTATTTCTGAAACTCCTCTGGTCATTAGTTCCCGTTAGAAATGTTTTGTGGAGTGCCAAAGCGTGGGGGAGGGATCTGTGGCACCTTCCCTGTCCTCACTCATACCAAAGCCAGGGGAAACCCTCTGGAAAATCCAGCTGTGCTCCCCACGCCCGTTTCTGGCAGGGATCACATCTGGAATCAGGGAGTGTGCTCTCACCAGCCACATGGCCCAGAGTTCTGTCCATCTGCCACTCCGTGTGCCTGAAGTGCTTCTTGGGGGTGCAGTGCTTGTTGCTCCTTTCCTTCAGCACTTCTTTTTCCATCTGTTTTTGTTATGCCTGATTGCGTTTGGCTTTGTGTCTGCTCGCTGTGTATGTACAGATTTTCTGTTCTCATCTTTTATATGACTGGAATTTAACTATACATTGGGGACTGAAATCCCTGACAATAACTACTGCCTCTTTGCCTTTTCTTCAATTTACACGGGAACTCAGGATATTTTTCTTGGTGAACTTTTTTTTTTTCTTTCCCCCCAGAAAATAAATACATAGGGACTATGTGCTTAATGGGCGGGAAAGCTGGGTCTCATCCTGTGGTCACAAGGGAGAAGAGATAAAATGTCCAAAGAATAATCACCAACATTTGATGTATAACCTAAGCTTATCCAGATGGGAGAGGAGATATCTCAATCACTGAAGATTGCCTGGTGTATGCTGAGTGACACTTCCTATTGTCTGTAAGCAACAAATGGATAGAGGGAGCATTAAAAGTCCCCTGCTTATCTTCCCCTGGTTATTTATTGTCTGGAACAGGCTGCACCCACAGCTGTTGAAAAGGGATGTTTGTGATGGTCCTTCTGTCTGCAACTCCTTCATGCCTCTTCACTGAGCATCAAACACAGGGGACAGTCAGCCCCCACCTTTCTGCTCATCCTCTGTTAATTCAGGCAACAGAGTCCTTAAACTTTGTCCAAAATCTTCCTACAGGTTACAGTCCTGTCTGTGCTACATCAACTCTGATCTGGCAAATGATTCTTAAGCTTTTTCAGAGAACATCAAAACACCACAGTGTTTGCAAGACATCAGTAAATTACTGAGTTAATTAATTCTCACTCAGACACTTGTTTAAAACCAGTTCCAGATGAGCATTCAGGAGTTTTTCCCCTTCCCCTCTGCAGTGCAAAGTCAGAGGAGCATTTGTGGTGTAGCTGGAATTGTTGAAGCATCACATCCTTTATCACTGCCCCTTGACTGTGTGGGCACACTGAGCCCATTTTCATGCAAAATCAGGTCAAGATGAATCCCTGCCAGTGATGGCAGCCCACAAGAGAGGACAGAGAACTTCTCACACCTCTCAGACTCTTGCAGAAATATTTGTCTCACCGTGCCTTTGTCTCATGAGATGATGCTTTCTTGCTGATTAATACCATGAGGGATTTTGCTACGTCAATTCATGTATGTTAATCAGCTTATCATGTCTTTTTATTTTTAAAAAAATTAAAAAAAAACCCTTCAAGCCCTCCAACTGGTCTGAATTCCTCATCTTAGGTGATGGGAATAGGAACCCAGTAGGGAGTTTCTCTAGCCAGTTTGCCTTCATGGTTCACTCAGTGGGATTCCTTTCTGTTAGTCCTTTTCACTCACTTCAATTTCACAGGCATTCAAGAGCTATGTGTATTTTTTTTTTCACCCTCTGAGTCAAATCACAAAGAAAGCGGCAATCAAGAAAACTTTTCAGACGTGCTCTCCAAGGACTGGCACAGCGAGGTTCACATGGGTCCAAATGAGAATAAAGTGGGACTGGGCAGGAGGAGGACAAGCAGATTTGGAGGTAAAATTGAGCAAATCAGACAGTGGAAAGTTTCAAAAGTTCTTGGAAGGCAAGTGGTTATCAAAGAGATAAAAAGGAAAGCCTGGGTATGATAGAAGAATAATGTGAAGGTCAGGGCAGGTGCAGCTTTGGACAATGCATTGGCTCCAAGATGGTTTTGAAAGAAAGGATAATGATTCACCCTGCTGAAGGATTTCTGCAAGGAACAAGCAGTGGGGAGTTGAGGTTTTTTAGCTCCTGGAAGATTCCCACAATGTCCTGCCTGATTGTCAGATTTGTAAGTATTTCTAGACAGGCGGCACTGAAGGTTACTTCGACCTGCAAAGAGAGAAAGCCCTACTAAGCACATCCAGATTTTTTAATTAGATGTTCCAGTAGATGTTGTATTTTCCAGTGTTCTTTCTGTTTGCTTTGTAGAGTTGGCAGAATGAAAGTCCACCTTTCTGTCAGGTTATTTCCAGGTTTCCAGGCCATTTCATACCAAGCATAGGAAAAAAAAAACCACAGCTGAGACCTGACGTCCTCATGAGAGGGAGATAATGCTCTGTGGGGTACCTGCATCAATTGTTTATCGGAAATAACAATATTTTAAAAATACTTGGGTATTTTAGCCAGTGTTTACTTCAAGGAGGGTTTGTTTCTGTTTGTAAAAGGTGATCCCAAGGAATGGCACAAGAACCAAGGATCCAGCACTGCCCACGAGCACACGCAGGAACTCTCTGGGCTGCGGGAGAGCCGTGTCCCCCTGACCTGTGGGTGATGTTTTGCAGGGTACCAGATCTCCTGGGAGGTGTATGGCAGGAACGAGTCCCGGCTGGCCCGCTCGCTGCCCAACAGCACCCTGGAGTACAAGATCACGGGGCTCTCCTCCCTCACCACCTACACCATCGAGGTGGCGGCCGCCACCGCGCAGGGCAGCGGCGGGGTCACCTCCTCCACCATCTCCTCTGGAGTGCCCCCAGGTTGGTCATCCTGCAGGAAACAAAACAAAACAAAACGTGCTGGTTCTGGGTGTTTCTGTGTTTCAAAGGTCGCGGGTTACTTCAGTTCAGCGGTAATAAAAATCGTTTTATTTGTAAAGCACTGGAGTTCTCCGACGCGTAATTTGGGTTTAATTTTTGGAACAGACTGAAATGTTAATGTGAAGACATTTGCAGGTTGAAATTTCCAGGAAGCTGAGGATGTTTAATACAAATAAAAAAAAAAATTGCAGGTATGACAATGGAATGGACAAAGTAATAAAGTGGATACAATACTGAATCTCTTGACATTTACAAAGTGACATCAGAATGAAGCCTGAATCAATTCAAAGTGTTGCTTTGAGGCAAGAAACAGAGTTTGGGTGATATTAAAAGGGAAAGGATTTTTCATGTGGAAGTAATATAGCTTATGTCAACTATGAGTGTTTCACTTGTATAGTGAAACTAAAATCTTATTTACAAGAATTTGAAGTTGTGGCCTGAAAAAATATTTGGGAAGAGGCAGTTCTGTCCCACATTGTCTGAGCTACCATTTGGGCACCTGTACATTTACTCTTTTGGTACTTTGTTTTTAAAATTCTGCACTCTGTCCCATCCAGTGTAAAAAGCAAACTAAACACTCAATTCATACCTCAAATAAGCAGTTTCAGTTAATACAGAGGTTACAGAAACAGGATTTTCCAAAGCAGAGCAATTATTGCTCATCACTGAGGGAATCCAATTTTCTCCTTCCCCGGTATTATTTAACTTTTCTGCGTGTCCTAAAGTATGTTTGCCCTTCTTTTCCCTGATCATAGGTAATTGTGACAAGCTGCAGACTGGATCAGTGCCATGCTATCTGATGGCAGGATGCCTGCCAGATAACAGCATTATCCATCCCACTTGGGCAGGGTTAGGTTATCGATCGTGGTTCCCACAAATGTGAACTAAGAACCAAGAAATACTGGGTATTTGTGCATACCTGAAATCTGTGCCAAAGCCCTGCCCATTTTTGGCCTGTTGCAGTTGCACAGAGTGCAGCATTATCATAAAATTACAGAATGGTTTAGGTTGGAAGGGACCTGAAAGATAATTTAGTTCCAACCCCCTCCCATGGTTGGGGACACCTTCCACTACATAATTACTGATTATAATAGTTATTTCCATTTGTTATAAATGCAGGTAACTACTGGGAATTTATTATAAACACTCCATATTTAATCTGTTTCCTGAACTTGCTTTTGTTGTTAATTCAGATGATATTAAAAATGTAAATGCCACTGTAATCTGGACTGATGGGAGGCAAAGGTCTGATTGAGGCTTAAGATTTTTCCTTGTAGGAGGTCACCCTCTTTATTTGCTACAGGAATTGAAAAAAAAAAATCATCTACTTTAATCAGGCTTTCGAAATGCCCTGGAAAACCTAGATATTATAGGTCAATATTAAATACGCCACCCAGAACTTCGAGTTTTTCCAGTTGTAGTTGAATGCCCCCTAAGAAGTAAATAAACATATTGTCATTTAATTCTGGGGAAACAGAAGTACAGTGGAATTAGGTGACTTGGCAGACCTGGAGCTGGGAAATGCCTTCCCCTCAGGACCACCAGGGTTTGTTCATTGGAGGTTTCTCTAAAATAGTACCTGTAACAAACCAGGGTTTGTTCATTGGGAAGCTTCTCTAAAATAGTACCTGTAATAGATAGGGCTCTGTCTTTTCTCATTTGATCTGTAACATTGTGGTGCATGCTCAGAGAGCAGAAACAGCAATGCTGTGGGCAAAACTCTGCCAAAAAGAAAAGAAAAATAACCACAACTGGGGCAAATAGAGCCCTTTTCCCTATGTTTTATGTTGGAAACTGAATGTCAGCTTGTGTTACTGGCTCCTAGACAGAGTGTTTCTACCTCTCATTTACTTTTCTGTTTCTCCAGAACTTCCAGGTGCTCCAACCAACCTGGTGATTTCCAACATCAGCCCTCGCTCTGCCACGCTTCAATTCCGCCCAGGGTACGACGGCAAAACCTCCATCTCCAAGTGGATAGTGGAGGGCCAGGTATGTCTCTGGCAAAATTATCTTCATGAAGTTTCTTGGGGGTTTAAAAAGAGCCTAACTAATTAATTCCTGTGGGGATTTCAGTTTTAGTTTAACTTTGGACCAGAGCTCCTCTATAAATGCTGGAGTAGCTGTCCAGAGAGTTCTGGGAAGGTGGGGGTGCAGGGGGGTTTGAGAGGCTCAGTTCAGAAATGTCTGTGTCAGCCAGGGAGAAAAGGGTCAGATGAATGCTGGGACTTCTGTTCAGAAGAACGACAGAAAAATGTGATATATATGTGTATATGTATGTATGTGAGAATGCTTTTCCTTTAAATAATTCACATGGGGTTTTGTTTATGTTCAGAAGAACACCAGGTACACCATAAACAGCACACACAGCAGAGCTTTAGTCCATCCTTCTATTTAAAAAAGGATTTGAAACTTGTGTTTAGGTTCTTTTCAAAAGTTTGGAATTATTATCTCATAGATTGAGAAGTACAGGAAGAATTGCACTGAATAGTAAAGGTACCATTATTCATGAGATTGAGTGTATTTTTCTATCTTGTAATGGAATATATCAAGGTTTTCTATCCAGGCCTCTAGATATGAATAGGATGAATTCTCTTCTCCATCAGCTTTAAACAATATCCCTCTTTCTGCTGTCATTATGCCTTGGAGGAGTTATATATTCCTCATTTGTTCTCCTGACAGATGAGCTTTGCTTCTTCCTTTCCACCCACAGGTCTTTATAAATACTATAATCTGCTTTTAAGACCAAATGTTGGACTTCTTAAATCACCATCACCACTTAGACATGTTGATACAATCACTTCACTTGGTAATGAGATTGTTGTGAACAAGTTGGTACATTTTGTGCCATTTATGTACACATTATGGCATATTACAGAATTAAACACCAAAATCCAATAATATGGTGGCTTAGCACATTTTGAGGAGCATTTTCTGCTGGAACACCACATTGATATTGCTAGGAATTTGTTAACTCAGTGAGTTGCAGAATGCTACTGAAGTGAAGCGAATTTTAATGTTTTAAAACTGCAGAGATAATTACCATGAAGTTCATTTGCATCCTTGAAGAGCCCTGGGTACAAACAGTGAACAGTCCTTGGTGTGCAGGGAGGGTCTTTCTTGTTCACAAACCCTCACCAACATCTCATGAATCACTAGAAAAGTCCAGGGGTTTTTGGTTCTGACACATTCAGGAATTATTTGCTCATTTTGGGGAAGGAGCATAGCCAAGTCCTTGAGGAATCTGGGCATTCCCTTTAACCATAGCAACCCTACAAGTTTCTGCTGCACCACACCTCACTGCTCAGCTTCAGCACAACAAGAAATGTTGCTCCTTGTGGATTTCAGAAAAAAATAAAACCTCCTGCTCACCTGATTAATGAATATCAGTTCAGGTGTGCAGTGAAATTGGTGAGTCCTCAAGGATATAGCAAATCCTGTTTCCAGGATGACAGCTGCGTATAATCCTTTGTTCACAGCCCCTTTCTGCCAGCACTCCTCTCAAACTCTTTCTCTCTGAAAATGCAATTTCACAGCACTTTCAGCCAATCTAAAGCAGAGCTCTTGTTGTCCTGCTCCCGTTCCCTCTCCCCATCCCACTTACCAAGGCTTTTCCTCCTCCTGCCTTCTGTGTGTGCTGACACAGGATCAGACCTGGAGCTGCTGCGAGATTTGATCCAGCCAAGAACAAATGAGTTTCAGACAGATCAACTCTGCACAGGCTGTGTGATCAGAACATCATTGTGAGGGGAGGGGGTGTCAACATGGCCCTGGGAGCAGAGATAAGGCCAGGAATGCCTCTGTCTCTTGGATCTAAACTGCCTTGGACCTGCACACCTTTCAAAGAGCTTTTGCAAAATTGATTTTTGCTGCCAGTGCCACCCCAGTCTCCATTTCTGCCTTTGATGTGGTCTGTTCTGAGCTGGGATTTGTCCATGTTGGGGTGCAGGCTGATGTTGCAACATCTGTATTTTAGCATGGACAGTCATAATTGCTCCTGAGGACTGTGTTGGATTGAAGGGCTGTGGTTGTACAATATTGAAATGGAGGGAGGGTTTTTGTCCTTCTGGATCTTTCATTCACTGACCCATGTACAGCTTTTAATAGCAGTGTTAAGTGTTTCATGCCTTGGCATTAAATTAAAAGCCACTTAAGGGGTGGTTTTGCACGCTCTGATTTTAAAGCTGATGGTATTGCCAAGGGACAGGATGACATTCAGCTATAAAACACTAATCTGTGATTTGGGCACTTCATCTGTGTCCCTCTCCCTCTGTAAGCTGGGCAGCACCTTTGCTTTGGACATCCCTGATAATTCTGACTCTTCTCTTGCATCTCTGCTGGGAATTTACCTTTCACTCTCAATGTCTGAGTCCTTACAGGCGAAATTCAGCTGTTTTGTATTCACAAACACAACCAACCTGCCACCAACGTGTTTTTCTTCTTTGTTCCTTTATTTGGAAGAAAGCTTCCTTGGTGAGGGCAGGTCTAGAAAATGTTCCAAGTGCTCTAGTTTGGCTGAGAGCCATTTTTGAAGGCTGATACTTCATGAACAATTTGGATGAGAAACACAGCTGGGAATTCCAGCTGACGTGAAATTTTTGTGCATCTGGCCTTGGTTTCTGCTTTTTGTTCCTGGGTGTAAATTCATGGGAGCCACTGTGGAACTAATTCTCAATTATGTCAATGAACATGAGAGGAGATCAAGTCTTTAAGAGTTTAGTGTTGGTAGATACTGAAATATCAAGCGTTAAAAATCCCATTTCTGTGTTTCTAGTGAAGGTACATTCTGTACTTTTGAAGGGATTTTTTAAAAATCACTAGATAGTTTCTTTTCCATCCTTTTTATCTAGACTCAGGACAGGAGGAAACTGGAATTCCAAACAGAGAACTACAAAAATGTACCGATGCTGTTTAAAAAATACCTCTAACTTTTTTTTTTCTATTACATAGAGTATAATTTAAAAGGAAGAGGCTCAAATGTAATACAAAGGTTCCACTGACACTTGTTCAGAGGGACCAGCAGTCCCCCTGCCTTGTGGCATTGACACTCACAGGTAACTTGTTCCTCCACAAAGAATTTCAGTAAATCCTTCCAGCCATCCTGTCCTCTCAGATGCAGTTAGAGCATATATTGCAGACTCTTTTTTTGGCAATTTTCTGCCAAGAACGATTACAAATCTCTGCTGGTGTTCATGTAGTTTCACGTTTGTGCTCTCTGGCACTTGCAATCTAGTTTCTTGTTTTCCTTGTGTTGGATTTTTCCTAGGGTTTTTTTCAGGAAAAATGTGCATAAATTGATCATGGAATGGTTTGGGTTGGAAAGGACTTTGAGGATCACCCATTTTCAACCCACCCTGGCTGTGCCTTGGTGGGTGCTCAGTCCACACCATCGAGCTGGTTACAGAATCTGGGGTAACTTCAGCCCAGCCAGGTTTTTCTGGTGGTCAACTTCATTTGCAGGCAGCACAAGATCTGCAGAATGGCTGAAAGCTGTTTCTGAAGAGGTGTCACATTTCCTGGAGCCATGAGTGTATGGGCTATTACAGAGTTTAGCTTCAAGCCCTTCTGCTTTTAGAGAGATTTTTGTATGAATGTCATGGTGAGCAGGAGCAGAGTTTCAAAGTGGTAAAACCTTTAAAGTATTATCTCTGTGTCGCCTTCTAAAGCTGTGAGTTGGGAAAGAAGTTGCAACTTTACCCATGAATTTGTGTGGTTTTGTGGGTGAAGTCAGTGACCCAGATAGGATTCATCCATTGCACCAGGTGATTCTCTGGGTGTCGTTTTCACTTCGGAGCTGGTAAATAAAGTGTCTGAAACTCTGACAGTTTTATGCCCTTGACAATCTCTAAATCAAAAATGGCTGAATCGATGTAAGGATTTAGTGAGAAAAAAAATTGCACCCGGGCTGACATCCCCTGAACCGAATTTCTCCCAAAGCGATTTCAAATGTGTGAGTTATGGACCTCTAAAACGAAAACTCTGACACATCTTGAACTATAGTAGGACACAGGGTGCCTCTGTAATGTGCAGAAACATTGTGTTTTCTTTTCCTGCACTTAGTACTTCTAACTGAAGTTTTGGAGGTGTTGCTGTGTTACACACATTATTTGTTCACGCCAAATTTTAATTTTTTGGGCTTTCTCTTTAAAGTCAGAATTTTGCAACTTTGTTCATGCAGTGCATTCCATCAGAAAATGTTGAGTCATTTTATAAAATATGTAATGTTTTCTTCTTACGAAATGGAGAAACTAATGCATGGGGAAGTAAAAGGTTCTGACACCACTCCCAATATTGTTTTACACTGTCTCATTTCTGCAGTAATGAAGGAATATGCCCTTTTATTGGATGTATTGCCTAGGGAGCAGCTGAGGGATGGCAATGAATATGTGCTGAGCAGTGATGGCTCATGTCACTGAGCATTCTATGAAGTGTCTCAGGGGACAGAGGTGTTTTTATTGTGGCAGTGCTGGGGTCCCTAGGTGCTGTAGCCCAGGGAGCTGGGGAGGTACAGAGTGAGCTTCTCGAGGAGTTTTTGTGCTGATGGTAACAGAAAAGCAGCTGGTGCCTCATCTGCCTCCCCAAACAAAGCACCCACGAGCTGTGATCTGTCAACAAACACCATCCTGCTCTGAAGTGTGCATACACTGTTATCCAAAAAAACAGCTACAAGAAAGAAGCCTTTAACTTCACTTGATGTTCTGCAGAGCTGCTCAGAGTGGGCTCTCCTGGCCCTCAAAGGACTCTTTTATCCCAACCACTGCCCGTGGTTCTTTCTGCCCCGTGGGAATCCCTTTGTACTCTGATTCTTGAAACTGATAAGTTTCCTCTGATCTGACATCAGAGTGTTCCAGCAAAAATAGTTTCCTTTTCCTTCCACAGCCTGAAACTTGGAATCTGCTATAGATTTTGGGAAAGTTAAAAATATAAAGTCCATCACTGAAGGTTTTCTTCTAAGGCTCGCTTCTGAGAATACATACATATATATTAAATAAATAAATGAAACTGCTTCTGAGCAAAATGGACCTAGAACAAGATCCTTAATATTCCCACCTTTGCAGCCCACCAGAAAATGTCTCACTGAGCCCATGTCAGCCCTGCTGGGCCATGTGGTCCTTAATGTGTATTAATGACCTGCCTGCTCTGCACAGCAGTTGCAACCTGTGGGCCTTTTCTTTTTCCTCATTATTTTGTTAGGCAAGAAATATTTTAAAAAGCTCTTACTGCTCTCAGAATACAAAAAAAGACAACTTAGTCACCACTGGAGATTATTTGCAGCCTCCAGAGCACTGTGGATTGTTGCTATACAATTACTGCAGCACCTGGAGGTGACGCTGTTACGTGCAAGATTTGCAAAAATAAGCATTTACTATAGACTTCCGACAGTATTAATAGAAAATTCATTCAATAAAAAATGTTCTCTCTTTCCTTGACTGAAATCTACCCTCTCATCCTTTCTTTGTTTGTGTAGGGGTTTTTTTTCTTTTAAATCTCTTTATCAACTCTTGCTTCTCCAGGTTCAGTTTAGGGATGTTCTGTTTCACTGTGCAGACCTGTCTGAGCTTGTTTCCCTTCAGCTTCCACATCCATGGGCTTCACTACAATTTATGGAGCTTAGGACTGGGGATTTTAAAAGGTCCATAATTTTCACTACAATCTATTTTATATGTTGTTTAGTGTGTGGCAGTGACCTTGATCCCCAACAAGTCTGAAAAGCCCATCAAGGCCTGTCCAGCCACATCCTCCATGGAATCAATGTTCTGCTGGGAAGATCAGAGAGGCTCCTTTCCACAGTGCAATGCAGAACTTACTTCTCTGGCCTAATTTTCTTTATGTCATTTCTTCATGCACAAACATAAATATGCAGCACATCAAGTCCTGGGTGAGCAAAGAACTAAAACATCTATAAATAAATCAGGCTGCTTCTTCTGAAGGGGAAAAAAAGAAAAAGAAAAGAGTAAATGAAACCTAATTTTCTATTTGAAGTACTTGGGTATGTGAGATTCTTGGGGCTGTGGTGGCTGTCGAGTGTTTGACAGAGTCTGTGGCTGTAACTCGTACACAGAACTTGCAAGGGATCTGTTTAAAAAAGATTAAAGGAAATATCTCTTTACACAGAGGGTTCTGAGCTTCTGGAATGTGTTGCCACAGCAGCCTGTGGGAGCAGGGAGTGTCAGTAGGTTAAAAAGGGACAAGGTGTCTTTGTGGATGTTAAATCTGTGAGTAGATTTGACATTGAAGGGAAGAGCTGCCCTCTGCCACCCTTCAGCCCCTGACTGGATACCAGGGTGAGGGAATTGGACTACACCCATCCTTGTGGCAGGGCTGGAACACCAGAGGAACATGCTGAGTGCTGGGGAATTATTCCAAGGGTCTTGCCTGAGCTCCCCTGGGTTTCAGCACCTGCAAATCTCCAAAGTGAAGCCCAGCCATCCATCCCTTCTCTTCTCCCCTTCTCCACACTCCTCCCATGGCGCTCCTTGCCCACACAGGCTGCATCTTCCAGGTCAAGCTCTGGCCTCTCTCTCATTCCCTGTTGGTTTCCTTTTAAGTCCTGATTCATCTTCATTTAGTCTCCAGAAAGCTGCATGGAAAGCAATGCTCAATTCTCATCAGTGTTTAGTCCCTTCTAACGCTGCCGTGGCTGAGGGCCCATGTTGGGCAACCTGTTGTGATTAATTAATACAAAGGATTGCTCATGGAAAGTCTGGTCTAAGTGCAGAGCAGCAGATGAGGTTAAAACACTTTTGTTCTTTGACTTTGTTCTTGTTTCTCTGTCTTCATTTCCATGGCATTTTGCCTCCATTGAGACTTACTTAGTACGCATCAGTTCCTGCGAGTTATTATCAAGGCTATTTTTCATTCTCTTATATTACTACTTGATACTTTTGTATTGTGGCAGGAAGATTGAACAGGGTATTATCGCTCTCATGGTGTTTTTTCTGGAATGGATCTTATCACAGGATCCAGTGAAGTCCCATCAGGTACCAGGAGGCTTGGCTAACTTGGCTGGGTTTCCTCTTTAAAAATAACTGGTCATATAAAAATCAGTATTAACTGGAAAATGTGTTTAACAGCATTTGTACTTCCACTGCTGTGATGACACACTTTGTAGAAGAGATTATATGTATTTATTTATATATATATAACCTACTTTGTGTTCCTTCCTACCCTTCCCTTGTACAGGTTGGTGTGCTGGGTGATGAAGAAGAATGGGTGACTCTTCATGAGGTGGAGAATGAACCTGATGCTCAGATGCTGGAAGTACCAAATCTCACTCCTTACACTCATTACAGGTAAGAACAGCAGGTAATTGTCTGCAGCATGGAAAAAAAAAGAGTAAATAGCAGCATGCAACAGCTTTCTTAATCAGAAACATCTGGCTGGGTTTTATAATCTGAACAAAAGGGAAAAGCTTTGCTGTTTTCATAGGTTATACTTAAATTTACCAATCTGATATTGTTAATTGTAATTCACATAAAATCCAGCTGATAACATTAAGAAGGAAATTCAAGTGCTCAGTGAGATGCTTTTACAAGTAACTGCTATCCTGTGGCTTCCCTCCCTGAAGAGAGCACCAGTGGAACATCAGCCAGTGACAAATCAATCGTAGTTAAACTGGTGCAAACCTGTAATTACATATTTGCATCAGCTTAAACATCTCTTTATTGATTTAACTTAATTTGGTAACATCAGTTAGATGAAACCTTTGTTTATAGGAATTTGCCAAGTTAAGCTTAATAGATATAAGCAATGCCTAAACTGATTGAGGCGACTCTGCATTGTGGGTGCACCCCAGTTAAACGAGATTGATTTTTAAATCAATCCAATCCAAGTGATGCTGTGGTATAGACAAGACTGGAGAATTTGAGGTACTCAACCCTAATGAAAAATATTTTCCTGATCCAGCTTGCTAATGTAGAGGCTGGTGGAAAGGAAATCCAGTGGCAAGTGTTAAATCAGCCCTCTAGAAACTTGTCCATTTTGTGCTGGCTGAAGGGGCTATTACCTAACCCATGTGCTGTTGTAAGGCAGGACTAGGTGCAACCAAGGAGAGCTCATGTAATTTACAACTGACTCAGTGCTGGCATGTAATTTTCCTCCCTTGGTCACAAACCTAGGAACATATTGAATATCTCACTAACTCTCCACTGAAGTGTTTTAAACCTCATCTTCTAGAGCTAAACGTTTTACTAAAAGGTCTTTGAAAATTTTTTTGAACTTAAGCAGAGATTCCTGGTGCAGAGGTTTAGGAAAATTATCTTCAGGTTAAGAGGATTTTGCTCTCCTCATAAAGAGGGATCCTAAAAGCTGAAAAGGCAGGGGTGAGCAGGAAAGTGCAGATTGTACCACAGCTCAACCTTTGCTGTCCATGAAGAATAATGAAAACTTGCACACCCAGACAGGTGCATGGAGAAACATCTTTGGGATAGCAAATAATGAGGAATATGAGAAATTTGGGGTGATTGTTTTTTCCCAGCTGTTAAACTTTTTTGGTTTATTTTATTCTTATATCTCATTTGTCTCTTGTATTCATTAAACTCTGGAATGGTCCCACTTATGCTGGAATCTTTCACACATCCTCTTCCCCTTTGACTTCTTTTCAAGACATCTCCTTGAATTTTGCCTATTTTTTTTCTCTCCTGCACACACTGATAGGAAGTTTTTCAGTTTTGCTTCAGTGTTGACCAATTTTATACAAATTTTTGAAACCTAGAAAGCTCTTGCCAAATGGATTTGTTGTCCCCTGATCAGCTTCAGTCATTGCCCATTGAGGAAACGTGTGGTGAGAGCTGATTATCAGAGCACATCTTTACAGGCCATTCTTCTTTCCTGTATTTTGGGCCAGTGTTTGAGGGTGAAATCAGGACAGTATTTACTTAATGTGTTTCCTTCAGTGCACTTTGGATGGAGATTAGAGCAGGTAAATAAACACTGCTGTGTTGACTGGCTCATCCTTTTCCCAAGCTCAGTCATTAGGTCCAAAAATTAAGTGTTTAATACGTGAGCAGGTCACACATTTATGTGCAAGTGCTGGATGCTTCCAGGTGCTCCTGATGGGTGAGAGTGTCTGAAATACACAGCACACCTTAATTATATGGTGCTCCTTGTAAAAAAAGATTTCCTTAAATCTTTTGTGACCCAATAAGGATTTCTATTGTAGAAGAGATGGTTTCAAGCAGACAGGGCATTTTTTAAAGATGCATATCCATATTAAATAACTTAATCTTTCTTGTGCAGGAAGGCTGAAAATGCAGCACAGGAATAAATCAGCCTCTTTCAACGCGTAATTGAGGGGAAATGTTATCACCAGTATATTTTTTATATTGACAGGGAATGAGACTATCCGAAGTTTGATATTTTAATACCTTTCTGAGTGTATTGTATAAGCATCACCACAGAAAATCACTTACTGCCAGCATAAGCTCATCAGGCTTGGTATAATTAACATAAATTTCTCACACAAATACCTAAGTTTCTAATAGACCCCGAGCTAATCTCATTTTCATTTTTTAAATACCTGAGAGGATCTGAAAGCAGTTACCATCAAGCATTCAGCAGCGAATACAAAGGGGCCCTGCGTGCGGCGACCTTTGCGGAACGTTCAGGAAGCCCCTAATCCGTGTTTTTCCAGCCGTCCTCCTGCCCTGGAGAAGCAAGGGAGCCTTCCCCAAGCCCTGACATCTTTCTCCCCTTGCTGCAGGTTCCGGATGCGGCAGGTGAACGTGGTGGGCCCCAGCCCGCTGAGCCAGCCCTCGCGGGTCATCCAGACCCTGCAGGCGCCGCCGGACGTGGCCCCCGGCAGCGTCACCGTGCGCACAGCCAGCGAGACCAGCCTGTGGCTGCGATGGGTGGTGAGCAGCTCGAGGGACGTGGGGATGGGGCTGTGCACCTCCAGGGTCAGGGCATCCATCTCAAAGTGCCTCCTCCTCCTCCTCCTCCTCCTCCTCGCGCTCAGCGTGAAGGAGTAGCGGCCAAATCGTTTCCTTTTCCACACTAGTCGGAAATCTGAGCCTTGCCTTAAGTGCCTTATTAATCAAATAAATTGCCTACTGCCACTGTTTCTGCCACTTCATCAGGGGAATGTGCCTCTGTGTAAAAGCTTGGCTTTGAGGAGCTCCAGGACCACAGTCTGGGTCAACACGTGGGGCAGGAATGGGGCGCTCGAGCCAATTTGCTGCTTTCCAGGGCTCAGTTGTCTGCTCTTTATAAAACGGTCCCCAGAGGCTGCACCCTGGCCATGGGCAGCATCCTGTGGTTCTCTGAGCTGTGGTGCAGCAGCAGCGAGGCTGGCACTCCCGGGAAGATTAGATTTAGCTGAATCGGTGTGGAATTATGCGCTAAAATGCAGAGATAAATGATTAATTGCGAAGATGCGGCAATTGCTGACATTGCTGTGCCCCTTTGCCTGTCTCAGTTACCTGCTGAGTCTCCACGTTGGGATTTACTTGGCAATTAACCTGCTCCAGAATGGTTTTTCTTCACCCCTGTTAGGCAGCGTTTTCCTCCGGGGTTACTGTGGACTGAAGTTGATGAAGCACAAGTTTCCTTTTGCCCAAATGTTAGCTTTTCCATGCATAAACTCATTATGGCTGGAAGTCAAAATCAGGCTGGGAACAAGAGGGTTTTTCTCCTGTTGGAAAGGAATAATTCCAGTTTCTCAACAGGACACTGCACTTAATGCTGAACCTTACCAGTCCAAAACCTGAAGCTTGAGGGTATCACCTCACTACCCATAGAAGAGCCATTGCAGCTCCTTTGAGAGGCCCCACACAACTCTGTCATGGCTTTTCTGTGTGAATATCATGCCCAATGCTGGTGCTGTATCCAGACTTACGTATCTCCCACCAAAATTAACTTCAAGTTGTTTTAAGAACATTTAAAACATTAAGATTGTGCTACCTGAAAGCCTGTTTTCCTTGAGTCAAACTGCAGGGTTCAGGAAAAGCAACAGCCACAGCTAAAAATGACCCGATAAACGCTTTTCATGCTTAATAACATCAATATTTGAAAGTGTTTAATGTCTTTTATTTCAAGACCTGCAGGTGAATCTGTTTTCCCCTGGGAGATGGGGATTCCTCCCTTCCTGCAGAATGAGGGTCACGCTTCTAGCCCTGTGTGCCTGCAGGGTAGAGTCTTCTAAGCTGTGAAATGTTAATGTGTATCCAGCTTTCCCAGTGAATCAGAACTGAATCTCAGCCATCCGTGGCATCGTGTAGTTAGTTTTACAGCAGAAAAACTCCAAACTTCATGAAGTAGGCTAATTATTTCATATTTTAATCTCTGAAATTGCTTGGGGAGTTAGAATACTAGAATGAATCTCTGCTGATAAACGAGTAGGCAGAGAGTTGGTAAAAAAAAGTAAAAAATGTACGATAAATGAATTTGTCACATGCTCCAGCAATTTATCATTCATTTCCATAATTAATCACAAAGCTCTGAAATATATTGTATTCATATCATCTCTGTTGATACACCCACAGCAAAGGGCTTGGTTTTGTGAGCAAACCTACTTGCCTCCAAATTAAGCTAAAAACCCCCAAAAGAAAAATTCCAAGCAGAGTAGAAACCTAGAGACTACGAGGCATAAACCAGAAAATCAACCTCTCGGCCATTTTTGCCTTGCTATGGCCCGTGCACGAGTTCAGGCAGATGGAGAGCGCGTCCTGACGGGAATGTTGTGTTCTGCTGTCCCGGCAGCCGCTCCCTGACACGCAGTACAACGGGAACCCCGAGTCCGTGGGCTACCGGGTGCGGGCGCGGCGCGTGGAGCCGCCGGCCCCGGCGCTGCTGCAGGTGGTCGCCGACCGCCTGGCGCGGGAGTGCACGCTGGAGGAGCTGCAGGAGTGGACCGAGTACGAGCTGCAGGTCCAGGCCTTCAACGCCATCGGGGCAGGGCCCTGGAGCGAGCCCGTCCGAGGGCGGACGCGGGAGTCGGGTGAGTTCAAACCCAGGAAATTCACTGCTTGCTGCCCTTTTGTCCAGATTTTAATTTTTTAGTTTGGTGTTTCGATGTTGGGTGGGTTTTTGTTGTTTTTTTTTAATTTTTGCTTGCCGAGCCGTGAAATCTGAAATGAAATTAAAAGAACTATCTCGAGATGCACTGGAGGCAAAAAGACATACAGATGTTTGAAGGGTTATTTCTTTTTTTTTTATTATTCCTACCTTGCTTTCCTGCATAAACCTTTTTATTTAAAGTGAACAGAACAACCTCTCCCCATTTCTGCCCCAGTGTGGACAGCACCAAGAGAATCTTGTGTAGACACTTTTCTGGCTGAGGTGCTCTCTCATGCCTCCTCTTCCCTCCCGGTACCCATTTTCCCTAATCCTCTCCTTTTCCCCATCTGCTTCTAGCCTGAGGCACGTTCTCTCACAGCTGTGGTTACCTGAAATTTCATTTCAAGCACCAAATAATTCTAAAAGGGCACAAGTCACGTTAGAGAGCTGATTACACAGAGAGAAATAAAATAATTACCTGGGCTTCTGATGGCACGTTTTCAAACCTGCCTTCCAAAACTGTGTGTACAAGGCTGTGTAGACATAACCTGCTCACAGACCTAGAGCAGCAGGGCTGTATTGTTGAGCTGAATTGTCCAGGCAAGCACAGAGACTTCAAATATCAGAAGGAAGCTGTCAGTCTCAGGCACGAGTAAATTACTGTTAGCTCAGGAGAACAGTGAAGGCAGATGTTGAAAAGCTGCTCTCTAGCTGTTGACTTCCCCAAAACTTATTTCCAGACCTGCCCTACATGCACCTGGGAAATGAAAAGCTATGTTGCAAGTTAGTAACAAACTGGGTGACATGTGTGGTTTAAAAGTTTGATAATAAATCTGTTTGTGACACTTATTTCTGCAAGGTTAAATGCCCATATTTTTTCCTGTTATTTATTTTGCGATTTTTCTTCTTTAAAGAAGTTTTGGGATTTAATCCTGCACGTGCCTGATGTGTGCATGTCCGTGCCCCGTGCACCACGCAGTGCTCCTTGGTGGGAAGCGAGACCAGGCACAGCAGGGCTTGGTCTGCTGCTTCAGATAACTTTGCTTTGAACTAGCCAGGGAGAAAGCTAAACAAAGTCATCCCCTTCCACTGAAGTGTGGCTCTTTGGGAAGGAGTAATTGGAAAGCGATTGCCAGAGGTATTTTAAAGAAGGCTTGAGCTGGAGTTAGAGATAGCAGGACCCAGACAAAGCAGTTCTGTATCGTAATAAAAAGATATCACATCCACCACTTTCGCCTCTCCGCTGCTCTTCAAACACTTCTTTTGAAATGTAGTAAATACTAAGATTAAGTCATTTCATAAAACCTTAGGATTGCAGTGCTCTTGCTCAGCATCTAAAGATCAGAGGTTACATGTGGATCTGGCATTTTCTCTGGCAGTATTAAGAGAAGGTTGACTTGAAACTGATTGTGGGAAGCACAGAGAACCCGGGATCAAAATAACACAAAGCTGTGATCTAGGCCATAAGGACTCGCTTGGGTTTTTCCGTGTGTTTTCTTTGATACTGACATCTGATTTCTTGCATAGAGCAAGTCAGGGCTCAGACTTTTGTCTGTATCTTCCTAGATTTAGAATATACAAGATGTGCTGGCTTAGCGGCAAACTGTATGAAAGCACTTCAGGGAATTTGGAATTAACCTGTATGCACAGTCAAATGGGGTTAAAATGTAAATAAAAGATATTTAAAGCTGGAGAGAAAGGTCACAGTACTTTTAGGTCTGCCTTTGGAACTATAAGAAAAATTCTATTTATTGCTTATGCTCTCCAAGCACTTCAAAGGTGTCCTGAATATTTCTTTTTCCATTTTTTAGACACAGAGTCTTAGAGAAGCTGGCTTTGCTGGTGATGGGTGTTGTAAACATCCTGCACAGCTGGCCAGAGGTGCCTTGGCCAGGAT
This sequence comes from Dicaeum eximium, assembly GCA_013396995.1. Taxonomy (NCBI): domain Eukaryota; kingdom Metazoa; phylum Chordata; class Aves; order Passeriformes; family Dicaeidae; genus Dicaeum; species Dicaeum eximium. The sequence goes on from VWZP01009288.1 coordinate 1,446,498, forward strand.
CATGGGGTTCTTCATTGGCACAACTCTTGGTTCCATGTTTTACACCATCCATGGAGATAAAGAGCAGAGCCCAGGCACTAAACCAGGTTATGGGATCTGATGGAGTGCAGCCACTGGAGCCCAAAATCTTTATTGAAAATAAAGCTCTGTTTGAGCATTTGTTTGTTTTAGCTTGTGCAATCATAGCAATGATAGCTGAGCACAAATGCCAACAACAATAGTGGGGCATGTCATTACAATACTCACTGCTTTCTGAAGCTCTTGAATATATACAACAAATCACAACCAAAGAAACTATGAGAGAATAAATAATGATGTAGGTTTTGGTAACACTGGCTTGAGAAACAGTTGGGAAATCCTAAAATGAGAATCTGGGTTAGGGTTGCAAGCAGCTGAAGATGGAGGGAGATGAATTAGGATTTTTAAACAGGACAGGTTCTATCAATCCAAAATGTTTTCACAGTGTTAGAAATTAAATAGTTCATTAAATTTTACAGTGTAAAATAACTGCAGAGTAACAAGCTCAGTTTCCACTCAATAAATTGACAACGACAGTAGGTCCAATATAGAGAAAGCAAGAAATTGCAGATGCATCTGATGTATTAGAACAACCTTGGCAGGGCTGCTTCCTCTTAGATACAGACCCTCTTGCTTTCAAAAAAAATTCATCTCAGATACACCTAACCCAGTGCCTTAATGGATTTTGTGCTCTCAATATTCAGCTACATGAATGTGTACACTTGCCTTACAGGATGAGCTACTGTAGGAGCATGGTCACACATCCATGGCAAGGATCAATCTCCCAGTGCCTGGGAGTCTGACCTTCACAGAGCAGTCACTGTGCTGTGATGGAGCATCTCTTGATAATTCAAATGTGCTCCAGTGTCACTGTGGGAATTTGTCAGTTTGTACAAGCTGAGGATTTGGCCTGCAGTCCCTAATTTCATAGGCTGCAGCTATGCTGTTTTGCTGTGAACTTGCTGGAAATTTGCACTTCTTAGCCGACGTCAGATGTACGATGTGCCACTTTAATTTTTGCTTTCAAAAAGAGTGAGGGATGTGCAGCTAAAATGAGCTGCAAAAATGCAGAGAACCACTGCATCCCACTCTTTAGCTTTCCTGGAAAGCCAGAATACAGACTAGCTTATTAAAATCTCCTTTTGGCCCAGTTAGAGACATAAAAAGACACAATTTGCTGTACATCAGATGTGGCTGTGTCAGATGTAGAAAGAGGATGCATGGTTTTAGATGCCAAAGTGGATAACCTTAAAAACTTGAGCTGTTATTGACATTCCAGTGCAAAGTGCCAGTAACTCTGTGATTTCCTACGTTTGATCTTCTGAAGTGCTCCGTGCTGGCACTTTGCTGGATTAGCTCATCGTTTAGTTTCCGTGTTTCCAGTTCATTTTGTCCATGCTCTGGGATTTTTTTGGTCACTGTTGCTTGGCTTCTGTGCTGTTCTTGCAGGTTACTAATGAGAACTCAGCTTTTTTGGAGCTTATAACAAAGTCTTCAGTGCAACAGTTTAAGGAAAGCAGCATTAGGGAAGGGAACTTGCAGAGGAAAGAGGGATTATGTGCCTCACTCACTAATTAGTCTTAGCAAACTATAATTTCTTTGAATCACAGCTTCCTGAGAGAGGAGATGGGTCAGAGAAATGAAGGTTACCTTTCAATTCATTCTTAAAGGGCCGATGAAAGTCTGTTTCTTGAAGAAAGACTGCCAACAATAAGATCCATGAAATCACTTGCAGGTCCTGAATTCGTATTAGAATAAAGTTCTCGACACTGAGGTGAGAACTGAAGATTCAAAGCTCTCTCATTGAACACAAGGAGTTTTACCATTCAGGCATTGAGCTTGGAGTCATTTCCAGCGAGAGGGAGCATTCAGCTGCTCTGTCACTGGGAATTGAGAGGGGTCTGAGCTAATGAACCTTCTCCTCTCCTTTATCAGCTGTCCAGTGCCCCACCAGCAGTGTGACCATCCTCACCTCAAAGCCAGGATGCCCTCAGGGCCAGCCCGGGCACAGCCTATACTTTTTGTGAATTTGGGAGGTTTCTTGGCTGCTGATCAAAGAGGAAAAGAAATATTTGTAAAATAAAGTAACTTTTTTCTCTTTTGAAAGGATTCAAACCAGATAAAATAGAAATAAATGTAGCTGGAAAGGGCTTCTTTCCTCTGCACATCCTGGTTTCTTGCGACACACCTCCACTCTTTCCCTCTCCAGGAGTGATTCATGTGGGAGTAGCTCTTTGTGAAGATCTACAGATAAAGTTATGGCAGCTATCCAAAGACATTCGTGGCTCCTGGCAATCTATTTTCCTTTAACATAATTATATCCTTGTGGGGGATAAATCTGGGAGAAGATTTAAAAAAAAAAAAGAAAAGACATTTCATTGTTGGAGGAGGAAAAAAATTGGATTTTAGTCTGCTGCAGTGTCGTGTAATGGTGCTCTGTTTCTTATGCCCCAAATAATTAGTATCAGGGAAATTGTTTCAGAAATTACTATCTCTGCTGTTAACCTTGAGTGCACAGGGGTGGGGGTACCACGTTTTGGGGGTGGGTTTTTTCCATTTTTATTAATTCTGGTGTCATACTCATTATCTCATTCACGTTGCTAGGAGCTTCAGGAGCTCGCCTCTGAAACAGCAGATCTGTTCTTTCACTCGGACAGCCAGGAAAGCATTCCCTTGGCAGAGCTCTGGGCTGCTTTTTGTGATATATTCAGGCCCTAATCAAGCCGCAGTGTCCCTGAGTGCTCGTGTAACAGAACTTGGTGAATGTTCTCTGGAGGTCTGACAGGTGTACCAGGCTTTGGAAAAGATTGTACCCTTCAGATGTTGGAAATGCCGTGGGGGAAAAATGCAAAAGGGCAGCGTAAAATGTGAACTCTTAAAAATAGCCTCACATCCTGCTTGCATAACGTGACGTGCTGTTAAGCTTGCCTACAAAAGGCTGCAGTTGTGTGGTTCTGCAGCACTTGGAGTTGTAATGGCATGGGAAAATGCAAGTTTGCTCTTCTCTGGAGTCAGAGAAAATTACAGTGTTCCTGTGCCATCAGTCCTAATGATGTTTCCAGTTTCATGAGAGCCAATTTTGCAACATAAATGAAATAGGCATCTCTCACTGACACCGTATCAATCCCTGAAAACACTCCTCGTGTTAATGCATCCATCTCTAATTGATGTCTTGCAAATGTTGAGTGCTATCACATCATCAAAAGGCTGCATAGGTTAAAGAACTTCTTACTGAAGTGGGAGTGCTATCCAGGGGGTGAAATTATTGCTAGCTCTAGACAAGATGTTATAATTTCCTTTCTGATAATATAGGAAGCCACAGGGGCATAAAACTTCCTGTTAGAACAGGTCATGCTGTAAATAAACTCACATTCAGAGATTTCTGGGTTTTGGCATAGGGAATAAAAGGTATGGTAAAGAAATACTGGGGGATAAGCTTCTGGACAAGTCCAGGAATTTAAACTTGGTTCTAATTACTGCAAATATATAGAATTTGAAATTTATTCACAGCTGTCAATATTTACTGTCTGTCTGTAGACATTGATAAGTATTAAATGTTTAGCTCTTTACAAACATTGTCATTTCTGAGATGAACTGGCAAGAAATTGTGAGACAGGCTGAAATATAAAGATGATGTAGAATGAATACAAGAGGAGAAGGGATTGTCTAAAACATATTCCAGCCCTTTTGGGTTTGAATACTCTTTTATGGGATCCTGGAAGGCTCCAGGCAGGTAGGGAGATGGAGAAAAACTATCTGATCTGTCTGACCTATTTCTGCTCTTTGGTAATGCTGTGTGGTTCCAGTTCCCTCTGCTCCTCCTGAGAATGTCTCTGCTGAAGCCGTGAGCTCAACCCAGATCCTGCTGACCTGGGCAGCAGTTCCTGAGTCTGAGCAGAATGGTCTCATCCTGGGCTACAAGGTATGCAGCTGGAGCCTCATACTCGTTTGATTTTTAGTTGTATTTGTTATTTATTATTGACTTGCTGGGTCAATTCTTATTGTTCCAAAGTCAGCTGGAGAAGATTTGGGAAGCGTGCTGCCTTTGAAAGGGGTGGTTGGTGAATGTAATCTCGTTTTATACTGGGTGACAAGCAGGAGTCTCCCTCTCTGCAATCCTCATGCAACAATCTCTTTCCTTCTGTGTCTCGTCCACATTTACCCTGCAGATCCTTTACAAAGCGAAGGATTTGGACTCTGAACCCAAGAGCCAGACAGTGAGGGGGAACCACAGCCAGTCTGTGCTGCTCTCGGGCCTGAGGAAATTCGTCCTCTACGAGCTCCAGGTGCTGGCATTCACCCGCATCGGGGATGGGGTCCCCAGCTCCCCAGCAGTGACAGAGAGAACCAAGGATGATGGTGAGTTCAAAGGCTACCAAAGCAAGCATCTCATTTGATCCAACCTTTTAATGTAGATATTTCCTAGTGGTACAAGTGTAGGCAACAAATATTTGGATTTTGGGGGGATTTTTTTTCAGCTTTGAACCCAAAGGATGTTGGCTGTACCGGATATAACTCAGCACTGTCCCATTGGTCATGGGCTGAGAATCTGGCAAAAGCACAGAAAAGCAGTGTCCCCTATTTCCTCCTTCCCTGCAGCTAATGAAGAGGAAGAAAACTTCTAATATTGAACTCTGAAGCTTGGTGGAGATAATTTCTATTGAAGACAATTTTAGGGCCCAATTATAAATTCCTATTGAAGTTCAATCATGCTAAAAAAAAATGCTGCAATTGAAAGCAGTAAACAAATCTGGGTCTGACTGGACTGAAGGAAAGAGGTGGAATTTATGACTTCAGTAATCCACTCTCCTTTTTTTTTTTTTTTTTAACCCCAAAAGAATAAGGCATTGACCTTGGAAGATGATCCTACCAGCTTCCTTTTGCAGCTGCTTCCAGAACTTCCCAGGGGGTTCCCAGTGCAGTTGGATGTCCTGAAGGAACCCAAGCAAGCACTCCCTGAGCACACTGGTGTGGTGGAAGCATTCCTGCTGATGGAATTCTACAGAAATTTGGTTCAGTTCTTGAAATATTTTTGGGCTTTGCAGATGCTAAAACTGCTTTTAGTTTCATTACCTTTTCAGGAATAAATAGGTTGAGATCAGTGTGAGAGGCTTCTGTTTAAGTCTCTCTCTTTCTCATCAAAATCTTTTCAAAATAATAATGGAGTAAACATTAGTTTACACAAGCAAATTCATTAAGGTAATTTGGTTGGGCTGAAAACACATTCATACTTCTGGCTTAACAAAGCATTTTCCATGCAGTGCAGGGAGAGAAGGAGTGGGAGCATGTGGGGTCAGGAACAGGGACAACAACTCCCTGACATTTTTTTAGCCTTTTTCTCAGCATACTCCCTGTGTGTGGACCTGGCTTTTCTTTGAAAGGAAAAAATAACAAAAATTACTGTTAGCAGAACTCTGCAGGGAGAGAAAAAGCACTCAGTGAAATGTACATATCAGGCTGTAATGAGAAATACTTAAAACTGTTTGTTTTGGATAACCCCATTATAGCAGTTCCCTCCTTAAGTGCATGTTGGCAAATGAAACTAATTGTTCTTCCATCTCCATCCCCCTGACATAAATATGTTGTGTCTCCTCTGCGCTCAACTTAATTAAAAGTATCACCAGGAGTAATACAGGTGGAATTTGTGCTGAAGGGGAAAATTCATGGATGGTAATGTATGAATTAGCATCTCCTCACCTCGTGAACCTGGGCTGGTCAGCCCCGTCTGTGTTAATGTGCCTCTCACCTGCCTCGGGTTCTCCTGCTCACACCTCAGTGCTTAAGATGCAAATGTAAAGTCAGGAAACAGTTCAAGGCTGGTGCTGATGACACAGGAAAGGGATATTTTTATTGAATTCCAACAGGCATGAAGTGGATTAAGCTGTATAACTCTCTGTAAAGGTAGCTTGGTGTCTTGCTTCATAGTGTGTTCTCAGTTACACCAGTGGTGATGCTGCAGTGAGAAAAAACCTACAGAGCTCAGAGCTCCTGGTGCAGTAAAGAGCCACTGTAGGGTGCAGTGGTCTGTGCTGTGTTTGGTGTCTGAGGGTGTTGGAGGCCTTTATCCATGGACAGAATGTATATTTATATATAGAATAAACGTATGTTGTGCATGGGTGCTTCCAACCACCATCGCAGAGATACAGCTTGGGTGGTGATTCTGCGCAGGGTGAGCAGAAAAGCTGTGATGCCTGTGCTGTGCAGCCCTTGCTGCCATGACCTGTGTTCCTTGCAGCCCCCGGGCCCCCCGTGAGGCTGGTGTTCCCCGAGGTGAGGCTGACGTCCGTGCGCATCGTTTGGCAGCCGCCGGAGGAGCCCAACGGAGTTATTCTGGGTAAGATGGAGCACCAAACCCCAGGCTGGGAGGGGAGGGATGGAGATCAGAGCAAGCTGTTGGGTTTTCCTTTGCCTTGCATGCAAGCAGATCTCTGGCTGAAGAAAAGAAATTGTGCTGCTGTCAGCTGAGGGGCTGTGGTGAGGGGACAAGTCTGCAGGGCTCCGTGCTGTGGGTGTTCCTGAGCCAGAATTTGGTGTTGTTCAGGGCCCTGTGTCTGAATGTCACCCCTTCTCCCATCTGCATTTGGGTTGGTAACCTGTTTGGCTGATTGTTGGGAAAACTGCCTGGAGACCTGGATGTTCTCCACCTTTGCCAGACACACCCAATGTTTCAGTTTTATGTGTGCTTCCATTTTATTGCTTCCTTAAGATAATATGTCAGACAGGTCATGAGGAGTTAAATCCTATTCACCCTTTCATCAAGGAAAAGAAAGGCAGCACGGCATGACAGGAATTTGCAGAAAATCTTCTCACCTTCCTGCTCTCATAACTCTTGGGCTGCCTTTGCAACATGTGCACCAGCCACTGTTGCACTTAAAATGAGAAGACTTTTACAACGTAAGAATCCATTCCTGCCTCTAAAATTAACGTAGCTCATAGTTACCAAGCAATTTAGTGTTTTCTGCTGCTGCTGAACACATTTTATGGTAGTTCTGGCTGGCGAGTAAAGATTTGTGTCTCAGTTCTGAGAACAGAAGCAAAAGCTTTTGTTTTTATCTAGTACTCAGTCTGCCAGGCCTTTCTGCTTCTGATTTCACTGCCATCGTTCAGACTCACGTGTAGGCTTCCAGCAATATTCCCTAAAGCCTTCCTTGCTGGCTGGAGCTTGCCTGCTTCAAATGCTCCTACAGAGGTGGCATTGCTTTAAATACAGAACTCATCCTGCATTGCACTTAAATCTTGAGTCAAGAACTCAAAGTGTTTGCTCAGGTGTATAGCTTACCAAAGGGATCCTGGCATCTGAAGACACAGGCAAATCATCAAACAGCATCCAAAGGCAGACGCTGCAGGATCTTCTGAGCACGAGGAGGAGTCTGTGTGAAGCTTGGTGAGCTGCCAGAGGTGGATCCACGCAGGGTTTCTCTGCAGCTCAAGGAAGCTTGGCTTGCAGGTTGATTTGGGGGTTTGATTTGTTGGTTTTTTTAAGGAACTGTATGTCCTAGAACTTGCTCTCAGCAGAGATTGAGATTTGAGTCACAGGATGTGGTTAAGGAGGAAAAGAAAAATCATTTGATAGGAATGATGAGAAAGCACAAAAGACATTTTGCTCCCCCAACTGTGTTCCAACCTCTCACGTTGCTGCACTTTGTCAGCTTCATTTGCTGGAGTTGCTGCAAGATCAGTGGAGTAGGAGCTCTCCTTTATTGTGTCTTTGCAGAGTGCTTTGTGCAGTGCATCCCCTCTGCAGCTGGTTCCTGCTCATTGCCATTATGGTGACGAGAGAATCATACAAACAACAGGGTTGGAAAGAAAGGGAAAAGCTGTCCCTTAAAGAATCTTCAGCATGTTTAGCATGTAGGCTGTTGTTTCCAGTGTCTTTCACACCCAGTAAGACATCCCAGGATACTTCACAGAGTCCTTGACTACTCTGATGGTGTCACTAAGTCAGTTCATGTCCCACTGTTCATGCCTGCTCTCTCCCACAGTGCTCTTCCAGGCCAGCCAGTCCTCCTTTCACAAGTACATGCAGCTTTTTTCTCTTTAAGTGTGATAATTCACAGATGCCTTTATTGAATTTCATCTCAATGATTCCAGACCATCTCTCTTCATTACCCAGATCTCTTTAAATGACACTCGTGTCCTCTAAAGTGTGCACAGCTTGGTTTCATTTTTGGAGTTTGCAAGCAGATTGGCAATTCCATCAGCCAGGTCATTAATGAAAATATTAAACAGGGCCAGATTCATTCAGGAGGTCTCATGAGAGCTTACTTACTATGTCCTCCCAGGTTGTTATCAAATCATTGATAACAACATTTTAATTTTTTAAGCGTTCGTCTCAAAATGTGCAGTGTTTTTCTTAGATTCTATTATTGTGTTTGCTTTTGGTGGGACTGTGTGCAACCATATTAAAGCCTTACTCAAAGTCAATGTGGATCATATCTACTCTTCCCACCTGGCCAATTACACTGTCAAAATAGAAAACAGATTATTTTATATTTATTATTTGCTCCAATCAAACAGATATTGGCTGTTCCTTGGCACATTATTATCCTCATGGATGCTTGTATATTGACTCATATTTTTTTTCCAGGTTCTTTCTGTGTATTGAACTTTAGTTTGATTTGTCCATAATTCCTTTAGTCAGTCTTGCCTCCTTTTAAAAGATGGTGTACTCTGTTTGCCCTTTTGTAATGTTCTGGGATGTCACCTGTCGCCCACAAGTCCTAGAAGAGAATGGCTAATTATTCAGAGATGGCTCCTTCTCTGCAGGGCAGATTTCATCAGGCCTTTCTGACTTGATTACATCCAGTTTAACTAAATATTCGTTAACCTGTTCTCTATTCCAGCTTGCATCCCTACTTACATTGTTGTCACTTTTAATTTCTGTGGAGGATCTTGTCAGCACCAACTTCTTGTTGTGTGTGAAAATGCAGCAATGCAGGTATCAGCCTTCCTTCCTTTTCTGCCTCACCTGTCTTGTGCTCATTTTTTCTTCCTGCTGGTTGACCTGTTCTCCTCCTCTCCCTCAGATTTCTAATGTATTTATGAAATCTTTCTCATTGCCCTTGCTGCACTTCAGGTGATAACTCACTTTGCTCTTTCACCGTTCTGATTCTGTCCCTACGTGCCTGTGCTGTCTATTTATACACTCGCTTAGACCTGTGTCCTGTTTCAACTTTTTGTCCTATTCACTTTTGATTTCCAGGTCATTAGTGAGCTCTGAATGCAAACATATTGGCCTCTTAACATCTTTTGTCTGCACTGGGATAGTTGTACCTTTTTTTTTTTTTT